>JACYXH010000175.1:3580000-3627500 GCA_026745465.1 Lota lota | reverse complement strand
GTGTACGACCCACATGTTCCCAGTCGCCGAGTTCGACCCGATGGCAAGGCAAGACTGATCGTCAAGACCAGTGTTTTGTGTTTTGCCAAAGTCTGCCCCGACTTTAAAAGTCGCCTAGTGGGCATGAGCCCCACCATTTATTTTGATATTTATTACCTCATTCATTTATTTCAGAATTTATTCCATATTTGTTTATTTTAAAGCCATATTTGGTTTATTTCATAGCCATATAAATGTATTTGTGTATTTATTTATTTATTAAATATTTACTTAAATGGCATTCCAATCACAGACTGTCACTCCACCCTAGTATTGAAAACAGACAACATGATGTATCAACAGAAAGCAAGAAAGTAAATGCATGGACTGGTATTTGCAATTAAGTCAACTCAAATTTAGGTAAAGGTAAAAGGTAACCATTTTTACAAATCAAGTCACTGTAAAATGCTGAAGGCCTGAAAAGTACTGTATGTGTGTGACAGAAATGTAAGAATGTATACATTCCTTCACTTGCCTTGTCTCAATAGCCATGTGTAAACATGTCAATACAATGTACTATGTGGTATTATTCAATAACTAGATGCATGTTTGTCGTTTTTAGATAAATGTTTTTAACGGTTTTCAGTTTCTATATACAAAAGATAGAACAGAAGATCCAAACAGCTGATGCAAATTAGCTGATTCAAAATGCTTTTTACAAATGCTGCAAAGCAAAAGCATCTCTGTTTACCAGTCCATTCCTGTCATTGGCTTCTTCTACCATGGGAACAAGGCGGTCATCTCCAACATGAGGATCTGGACAGCCATGCTGCTTGAGATAATTATGAAGCAGTGCTGTTGAAATGATGACGATGCAGAATCTTCTGGGTTCAAGGCACAGTTTGTTTGGAGACACTGGAAACCACTCTTCCCTCTGCCAAACAGCTGTGTTGTACCGCTGTTGCTCAGGTCTGACTGCATGATGGTAGGGAGTGAACAAGAAGTTGGTCTGGGCACGTACAATACGTGTACAGTGTTGTCCTCCTCTGAACTGTGCACACAAAGAGGAATTTGGGAAAATCCTTGAATCGTGATTTTAACCGTTCCAATGTGCAAAATTTTTGGATAATTGCATACCATGAATGAACATACCTTGTCAATTTATGGAAAACTGTGTCAATATCTGTATTTCTCTGTAGTTCTACTGTAGAGAGGCGCTTGATGGGAATATGATACCCATCAACAAATCCTATTAATAGAGGGAATGTTCTCATATTCCTGTGGTCAATTTGGAAGCCCTCATCCACTAAACGAGGTTAAACCGAGTCAAAACTCGATTAGCTCCAAAACCCATTCTGGAAATCAGATTTATTAAGTCAAGACTAACGTCAGTCTGAGACAATGTTTTTGGGGAAACTCAAAATTTCAGCTCGTTTACTTTAAATGTGCAATTTAGGTCAGAATTATGTTTGATCTCTATACAGAAAACCAACCCTTTCCAGCACACTATTTCTTCCTCTGCTTCCTGAATTGAGGATGCATTTCGATCGATTTTGGTTTTAGGACATTAACTAATGTTTAGCTCTCTTTTAAGCCTAGATTTGACCCCCTATGTTCAGCCTTTTCATTAAAAAAAGATTTACTGAAATCGTTTAGGCTTGCTACTCATCATAGCATGTCTGAACCTCATGCAAACTTTGTTGAGACATTCAGACTCATTCGTTCATCCATATTAAGATCTGGTTTTTGGTAATTTTTTGCATATTTTCATCTATAAGCAAATTCAAGAAGCATTTTTGTTTTCACAATGAGCTTTTCAGGACATCCATTTCTGTACGTTGTGTGGGGAATCCCCACACCTTACAGCTCGGAACTGGCAGGACGCATGCCTGTAAGTGTACTCTTTTGAATTGGAATCTGTGACAGGTTGTGGTAATGGTGGAAGCTGGCGTACATTTGCCTGAGAAAACAGTTTACACAGCTACGTCCTGATCCAGGGGGTGCTGGATCAGTGGGGGGTGGGGGGGCCTCCCCCAGTGCCTGCCGAGAGCCGGGGCAGACCAGTTAAACCAGTCACCAATCCCTGCAGCCGGCCATTGGAAGCTGTGACAGACTGCAGAACTGAATAAATAACTTAGTGTCTGCGTGGAGACTTTCCCCCTAAGAAAGTCTGAGCGGGAGCAGAAGGGACGTTTCTGAGGCAGCGTACAGCGTTTTGGGAGCTGTCTGTAACGTGTGGACGGTATTTCGTTGCACTCTGCCTATTGGAAGGAAAGAGAGAACTGTGTTATTGATGTTGCTGAGGGCTAGGTATACACACACACATGCACACACAAGATCACTGAGCTCCATGCCTCTGGATGTATTTTGGCATGTGTGTGTGTGTGTGTGCGTGCGTGTGTATGTGTACCCGCGTGTGTGTGTTTGAGTGTGTGTGTGTGTGTACGTGTGTGTGTGTGTGTGTGTGTGTGTGTGAAAGCGCACATTCATGGATGTGTATGTTGGATGATGGGGTGAAGTCAGACCCGGCGTGCCGTGAGGTGGGCGCAGGTGTTCTCACTCAGGGCAGTGGTTCCTACGGCTTTCTTCCGCAGGGGATTCAAAAGACTGACATTCCTTGTGTACATCTCCCCCACCCCCCTTGCCTGGGGGGACAGACTGTACTAACTCAACCTGCTGCATGCACTTAAAGGTGCTGTAGGTCGAGATTCAAGAGCTTTATTCGTGTGTAATTGGTTAGAAATAGCCATAGCCATCCATCACCTATTAATGAGTGAAATGCTCTGTGAGAATATCTGTTTGAAGTTGACTTTGAACTCACAGGCCTCCTCCTGTTGTTTGCTCGCAGAACCCTTTTTGGCCGCGTTCTTGCCGCGTTTCTCACGTGAGCGTGGATGCAAGCAGTCGTCGGACGCTACTGTGGCGGGCTGCCATCGTCGGGGTCGGACAGCAAGTCAAACGTACGGGGCTATAATGTTTCAAGCTTACTCCATGTGCTGTAGTTCAGCTCGTTCTGCATCCGGAGTGGAGGAGAGAGGTGGGGGTGGGTAGGTGTGTGTGTGTGTGTGTGTGTGTGTGTGTGTGTGTGTGGGGGGGGGGGGGGGGGGGGGGCATGTGTGTGTGGGGGGGAGGTGGGTATAGGAGGAGAGGAGAGAGCGAGGAGGAGACATGGTTGTCTCTCGCTTCTCCCTAACATATGGCCCCGCTCTCCCCAGAGCACAGAGGGCTTGGCCAGGGACACAAATCATCGCGGGGTGTACACATTGACTCACTCATGTGAGTGAAAGCACACATGCACACACACACACACACACATACACACACACAAGCATGCATACACGCACACACATACACACAGAAGCACGCACACATACACATGCACATACACACACACAATAACACCCACACTTAAGTACACAAACACATACATACGCACAAGCACACACACACACACACACACACACACACAGCTGGTCATAGGCAGCAGTGGCCTGAGGTAGATCCATGAGGTCAAGCTAGCAGTGGTGACGTCATCATCTCAACTGATAAAGAATAAGAAATCACGATATTATTCCAATTGGCTAATTACATAAGCCAATTGCTCTTATTGATTTGATTTAATTGTATTACTGTATTATTAACCAACTCAACAAGTGTAACGCTGTGGGAATTGCTATTTTAATCACTTAACTAACTTAAGGAATTACTTTATTGAAGTTATGACATTGTTGTACCAATGTATAACCAACCTACGCAAAATGTTGTAGGTTTTTACGTGTCCTGTTACTATGGCACCATCACCTGGGTTGCTCTGTATGGTTTCTTGCTGCTTGTTCCACGAGTAGCTCCCTGGAGTAGAAGGAGGAGGCAGAGGAAGAGGAGGAGGACTAGCTAGTGTGGATTTGTTAGTGGGGGTCACAGAGAGAAACATGATCTGAGCATATAGGGAGATCAGCGAGCCCTAATAGTTTAAGACCCACATACAGCAGAATGGGATTAAAGTGATCAGCCCTGTCTTAGCACACCATCCATTACCCCATGAGTCTAATGTCCACCCACCGTTTGATTCATTGTGACAGGAAGGACAAAAAAAAAGTAAAAGAAAAAACATCCTACGGATATTTCCCATGCTAGGATATGCATTCACACTACAGTAAGCTACGGTACCACTAAACCTCAAAGGTCACTGTTACGCTAACTTCCCAACGTTGTAAAACTATGACTAGTTTACACATGTTCTGATGCATATCTGAATCCCACAGTCTTCCAGCGACATGACAGTCGGTGCAGCTTTTCCAACTGTCTTCATTTAGAAGCAAAAAAGGCCAAAAAGACTAAGTGTGCCACATTTGGCCTCCAACGCCTGATTTAAGTGTGGGATTTGCGCAGCGACGTAGAAACCTGTGGCAACACAAGTTGCCAAAGAGTCTCAGACCGTATATCTGCTATGATAACGCACGGAGACGATGTGCACACTCCTTGCTTTCACTGGCTCCCACACATCCACTTCTGTGGCTAACAAATCAAATTATGTAAATGTAATAGTACAGTGTGTGAGTGTGTAAGTGTGTGAGTGTGTTGCTGTGTGTGAGTGTGTGTGTGTAAGTGTGTGTGTAAGTGTGTGTGTGGGGGTGTGTTTGTGTGTGTGTGTGTGTGTGTGTGTGTGTGTGTGTGTGTGTGTGTGTGTGTGTGTGTGTGTGTGTGTGTGTGTGTGTGTGTGTGTGCATGTGGGTGTGAGAGAGAGCATACACAGAAAACAGAGGACATATTCAGCCCTCTCATTTGTTTTATTGATAGAGAACTGAGGTGAAAATGCCATATTTATTTTATTACATGTCCAATAGCTAAGAATGTGAGCTAAAATGTCCCACATGCAGTCGGCTTTTATTTCTTTTTATATAAAGTGCTTTTGATTTATGAGCCCACAATGTCTTTTTCCTGCATGAAATAAATCACAGCACGGGATTCAGAGAGAGAGAGAGAGAGAGAGAGAGAGAGAGAGAGAGAGAGAGAGAGAGAGAGAGAGAGAGAGAGAGAGAGAGAGAGAGAGAGAGAGAGAGAGAGAGAGAGAGAGAGCGCGTGCGCGAGAGAGAGAGAGATTGGGTGAGAAAGTAAGAGAGAGAGACAGAGAGCATGTTAGAAAGAGAGAGAGAGACAGACAGCGAGTGTGTGAGAGAGAGGAAATGAAGACTGGGGAGTCCTCAGACCAAAACGTGGATAATTTGCCAAAGTTTGGAATCCATATCAGCCCTCCAGGTTTTCATAAGGAGGTATGAATATGTGGGTGAAAAGGGGACAGCTCAGCTGTTTAACTGCTTTCCTGTTTATCTTTCTCATGTTTAGCGAGGGGAGAAAGCCAGGGAAGTGGGCATCCGTTTAAAGTTTATAAAAATAATCATTTGCCGGTTTTATCATAGATCATTATTCACTTAGTAAAAACATTTTACACGTTAGGCATTCAGCCAAAACTCAAGGGCAACTTGGAAGGAGTGCAGCTGAAACATTAGCAACAAACACAGTGTAGCTAAAAGTTAAAGGGTATCTTAACACTCATTGCTCTGCTGGATAAACTGTTATATTGTTAAGAGACAGTGGCAAGGTAAACATCAATTTGATGATATACTTGACATTTCCAACTTGACTTTTCCCACCACTGCAATCCTATTACATTTTTCTTTCTTTGTTTTCTCAAGGATACTAAATACAATAATAAACTATTTTGAAAAAATATATCTTTACTTGCAAATTCAAATATTACTCTCTCAACTAGACTCTACCAGCCTATAGCAGCCATCAAACAAAACTAGTGTTGCATGATAAGTTGAAAATTGCTTCTAACGATACACATGTCATGCAGGATAAAACTGTAGCTGTGAAACATGTCAGTGAACATAAGAAATTTAACACATTATATTAAGTCGCAAAAAATGTTTCTCTTTCATTTTCCAATTATGCTTAAACGTAAGCCAAAGTACAATCTATGGGACTCAAAAGTATTCGTAAAGAAATATTGACTTGGTATTTTGGCTTTCACTGTAGCTTTCCTTAGGCTTCTCAGGCTCCCATTATAAATATTGATTCAGGGCAGGTTGCAACTACACATATTAACTTTTTATACAAGATAAATAAACATTTCACATTTGAAGCGACAGAAAGGGGGATGTGATATAGCACACTTCTTGCATTCCATCAAAGTTGTTGACAGATTTAATACTTAACTGATAACTGAATAATAAAAATGTTTTATCTTATTGACTTATTACACACACAAAGTGCTCACTAAACATTACTTCAGAACTGGGTAATTTAACTGACATCCTGGGATATGATTTTATCAACGCCCATAGCTTATTTGCTATTTCTTTGAGCTATTTATGGCCTTTTAGGTGCTAGCTCCAGTATCATATTTGCGGACATGTTATGACCACTCACTCTTAGTTGTTCTCAGTGGTAAAAACCTTACTACATGTAAACATACTCAACGGTAGGGCTCGAGTAAAAACCTCAGAACAGTGGGTTAGGCTATACCTCTGAATTATGTGGAAAAAGAATCTTCAGTCAAACTCTGTAAACGTGGGCTTCTGTGAGTCTGTATTCGGTGGACGGAATGTTCTCTGTTTCCTAACAAATCCATGAATTCAAGGTCAACTGCATCGGCTCTATTTATTTTCAAGCATGTCTGACTCCCAGCAGCCTCTGTGTGTTCCCCCGTCTCCCTGGCTCAAGTGCTCAGGCTTTGGTTTGGAAACAGGTGCGTTTGATACAATGAGGAAGGCTGCCGTCCAAAGCTTGGTAGACGTCAACTGCGATCAGTTTGTGTGACAAGAGGTGAAAACTACAGCTGGGCCTTGTCTCTGCCCTCCAGCGGCGCCCGACACACACCTGGCATATGTGCACACCAGCCTGGCACACAGACGCGCACACGCATGCATGCACACATGTATTATCACACACACACACGCACGCACGCACACACAAACACACACACACACACACACACACACACACACACACACACACACACACACACACACACACACACACACACATACCTGGCACACATGAGCCCTGCTGTCAGGGTTTGAGTGGAGACAGGGCAGACGGCAGGAGGGGGATGAGAATGGCAAAAATTCAAGTGAAGCAGAGGCAGAATAAACCTGATTAAAAACTTGCCACTTTAAGGGAGGAAGATAAAGAAAATTCAATTGCTAGGCACCTGCACCAAATGTCCATCAAAAGAATGGTGAGACTAGTCTGCAATCAATCTGTATTCCATTTATAGGGTCTACGGGCCCAGGTGGAATATTTAGCTTTGACAATTAAATAATTAAATAATTAAATATTTCAAGAAATGTAGTAGTATTTCCAAAAATATACATTCACATATAATGTGAATTGGATTTTAAAATTTAAAATGGTAATAAATAGCCAATTGTTCACCATATTCTCATTGGTTTAATTTAAAGATTTCTTAAAGAACAAATTCAGTTTGTTATTGTCCCTGGAATGTTTCTATCATAAGAGCATCAGAGCATTAGCATTTAGCAATAGTTTCATTGTAAAATGTAAATGGCCACTGTTGGAAATTCTGATTTGGGAAAACAATACTGAGCCTGTTACATTTTAACCATAACATGCATCCATTGTAACTATATAATATGCTCTTGAGGATACTTTTATTCAATTTCAAGGTTTAAATATTACGTCCATGTGGCTGTGGCCATATAAATATATATTGTGAAATCTGTTTTGAGTAAATATGAATGCTCATGGTAATACAGTTTTGCTTTCTGCACACAAGTAACTTATTATAGATTTAAGACTCATTGAGATTATGAATAAAAAATCACAAAATTGTATTATTAATTAATGGATTGTGATACATATACTGACAAACAGTATAACGGTAGGGTAAAGAATTGTTTAATGTGTTATTATTTTTCCCATATCTTAATAAAGACTGAATGGGATGACAGGTTACCCAGGGTTGTGTCCTCAGATTCATCAGCCATCACCCCATGACTTGCACCTCAATGCTCCATAGATCATTTCAATATGCAGCTGAGTCACACTGGAATCCAGAAATCTCCCGATTTTTTCCATTTCTGGTATCTGCTCCCTGTTTTCAAAACCAAAACATATGTTTGTTCAAAGATTCCTGCGTCTGTGAGCTGCCATGTTATAGTATCTGTTGCCAGTCTGGCTATTGTTCTTTGTAATGTTGCTTTTTGTTATGCATGTGTTTATTGTTTTTTTGGAACTACTTAACAATGAAACATTTTGTATTCAGTTATTTACCAAACACATTTAGCTACCTGGCTTAATAATGCTAAATGTGTTTAATTTATCATAATTGAATTAAAGCAATCACTATCTGTTTATATATTTATCTGTACACACTACCTCATATTGGCAAATCATAGATCAGAAAGAGATTGAAGATACCTGTAGAAAAGTCCACAGCACATTTAAAAAATAGTGGACAGCAGACCAGGGCTGTTGTTCTAGGACAGAGAGCAGAACTAAACAATGTAGTTGATGTAACAAATAGTTACATTATTTAAAAATAGTTTTAAATAATAACATAAAATAAAATAAAAATTATATATATATATTATATATTTGTAATGTTATCTGACACAGTGCTGTTCATGCTACACTTGTTATTATATAGTACAGACAATAACATATTTGTAACAAAGGAACAGAGAGGTCTGATGTATTTTCACAAACAATTTAATGGTTTCCTGCCAGAGCTTGATAGATTGCCTCTTCATTTCTGCATTCATAGATCAAACTGAGTTCTTTTTGGTGTGTCTGTGTATTCAAGGGTAAGAGTAGGCTACGCAAATTAATGATTTACTTTTGTTGCAATTGCTTGCAAGAATACCTTCAATCATTTCAGGATTCTTATTCAATTGGCGTACAGATACTGGACAGCGCGCCGTAGCACTGTGAATAAAAAGTGTAAATATTTAAAAACACAATGTGCCGTATTATCACAACATTTATACCGTTAGAAAATCGCATCCCAATTTTCTTTCCCCTCGTTTCAAGTATTTTCTTCTTCTTCTCTGTGCTGACAGGCCGTGCGTATAATTCACCCAACAGACATTGTTAAATAGTTTATAAACACACATTGAAAAATTACCAAGCTGGACCGCATTTCACGCTCCAACTCCATAAACACTTGGCTTTTTATTAGCATTGGCACTGATTCTCCCCCCACCCTCCCATACAGTAATCCCAACGAATTTGGCGTGTAAGCGCTAAACTGTGTCAGTTTAGGGTGGCGGGTGGGGAAGGTCGGGGCAGCAGAGATCGTATGCCTAGATAAACAGCCATGAGAAATGAGGGATGATTGAGAGACAATACACTCAGCTGGAACCCCTGTCCGCTGCCCCTCATCCATGGCAGGAACCCAGCGGGGCCCCCGGGGAGGCCTGATAAGCCCCGAGCTGGGGTCATGTTTATGTGTCTGATTCTTGGGGTCCTTGGAACCAACAGTGAAGAGAGACTTTCAGGCTCTCTCAGGACCAACGGCTGCTCGGCGGGGGTTTCTCAGCACAACTCACCAAGCGGAATACACAGGCATATCATTTGTTCTTGCAATTGAAGAGCCGATCTCATCAAGCCGTTATTCATGTTTTGATTTGACCTTTATTGTAGGTTGGTCTCATTGAAGCTACGCACCTCATTTGCCCTGATTTGCAGCATCACATAACCACAACTGTGGCTTGGGCATTGGATCTTGGATGGGTTTTATTTAGGATGTTTGTTTGATCAACCTCTGCTGAATTTCACACACAGCTCTGGCGCTGTTGCCAAGAAGAGCTCCTGGTTCAGGGCCCAGTGAGCATAGGAGAGGTCTCTGCTCTGTATAGGTAATATGGAGAACATGAATAAACCACACTAGCAGATGTTGTGATCTGGACGTTGACACACACAATGAATCACAGAGAGGGGACTATTAAGGTCAAGGCCAGGTAGCTGTGTGTGTGTGTGTGTGTGTGTGTGTGTGTGTGTGTGTGTGTGTGTGTATGTGTGTGTGTATGTGTATGTGTGTGAGCTATTGTGTGCACAAATGATCATTTGGATCATATGGAACAAACGCAATTGAACAATTCATCCAGTTTGGCATTTAGTCAGGACATGATGATGAATGTTCCCGGTTGATCTATTTTCTTAATCCTATTTAAACTTTTACTTGTTACTGTTCCACAATACATTTTCTCTCTCTACCAACCTATCTCTCTCCCTCTGCTCTGTGCTGCTAATATATCCCATCCCACCTCTGTTTCTCTCTGTGTTTTCAAATATCTCCATTTACATTTGATGCACCCATTATTGAGATAAAACACACACAAACACACACACACACTCACACACATAGACGCACACACAGACAAACTCATGCACACTCACCCACACGCACACACACACACGCACACACACACGCACACACACGCACACTGACACAGGCAAGCACGAATGCAATCAAAAACGCATACACACATGCAAGAATGCAATCAAACACACACACACACCCACACACATAGACAAACACAAAACACAAAACACACACACACACACACATATTCAAAACCACAGTGCTCTGTGATGAAAAACCTCCCAGAGTACATGTCGTACCGACCTAATTGTTCCTCATTGGAGTACGGCCACGATTGTCCACAGTCCAACAGTAACCCGGTAATTGGCAGACTTTCCATAGGCCTGCTTATGGCAGGGGAAAAACTTCACAAACAAATAGGCGGCAGCATTAGCTATTTCCTCTGCTGCAAGTCACACATTAGCAGCCAGCAGTACGCTGCGCTGTGATGTCATGCTCGCGGACATCACAGGCCATTAGCTGGAGAGAGCCCAGGAGGGTTGCATGCAAGTGGACCACAAACAACTTGCACGGAAGGACCCACACATATGCAGCAATGCATGCACACGCATGAACACATGAAAACACACTAACACACACACACGCACACACACATACACACACACACACACACACACACAAGCATACACACACACACACATACACACACACACATATAATAAGGCACTGGTTAGAATGAGTAAGAGTACCAGAAGACAATAGAGCTGTGGTTTTAGATATTTGTTCAGTGGGGGGGGGGGGGGGGGGGGGGGGGGGGGGGGGGGGGGGGGGGGGGGGGGGGGTGAGAGAGGCATGATAGGGAGAGGTGAGAGAAGGGTGAAAGAGGCATGAGAGAGAGAGAGAGGTGAGAGAAGGGCGAGAGCGGGTTGAGAGAGGCATGCGAGAGAGACAGAGGTGAGAGAGAGGCGAGTGGGAGACACACAGGGCATATAAATGTCACATTAGAGCAGTGATTTTTCTGTCAGGACTTGCGGTTGTAACCCTAGCACCCCACTGCCTTAGTCTCTTACCGCTTGGCTGTGCAACATAAAGGTGCTGATGTCCAAGAGTCTCACGCACAACACAGCGGTCGGTTGCACTTATCATCCACAGAAGTGAAGATATGGAGTTTATGAGGAAATGCACGCGTACAGTCGCTGCACGCACATGAACACAACCACAAAAACCACAAAGGACGTTATGCTAATCACACCTCAGATTATGTCCTGTCCACATTAGTGAGTTCAACCGTTCCACAGCCGAGGGTATTATGCAAACAAATTAGATATGACAGATGGAAGACCGAGAAAAAACAATGCACACACACACACACACCCACACACGACCACTCACAAACACACACACACACACACACACACACACAAACAGACATGTACCCTTGCACGCACACACTGTGTGTCTGTGTGTTAATGGCACCCCTCTGTGTCCAGAGACGCGACATAGCAGAAACATGACATCATCAATTATCCCATCAACATGCAGCCCTCATCAGCGCAGGATGACGGGGAGGGAGCCAGCAGACCTTTTGATTGGCCCGCCATCCAACACAAACATGCTGATACTAATGAACCATGATTCAAGAGAACTCTTAAAGCGCCCATGACACTCTGGAGCGGTCTCCTCCAATCCAGCTCAGAGACCCCAGGACACGCCGAGGAGACCGCGAGCCAATGGTGTCGCTTGCTCGGGCTACAAGGTTGTAGGACCACCTACTCCGATGCAATCAGCCCTCCCCCTACTCCTCACCCCCCCCCCCCCCTCCCACCCTCCCACACATCATCGCTCGCCTGACCTCTAATCTGGCAATCCCCAGTGCTCCTTTTTCCATCCCCCCCAGCCTTAACCCCCCCACCCCCCCGCCTCACTTCCACCCGCACCTCTGACGAGAGTTGTTAAGCTCTAGGTGAAAAAAAAGAAAGAAAGAAAGTAATTAAATAAAGCCCATTCTGTCCCACTCTGCCTCCCTGGGTGTGTTTGAGTGGCAGACGCAAGGCAGGGGGGCTCCATTTAGCCACTTCCTGTACGAGTCAGCCAATCGACAGGGCCCTCCAGGCCATGCATACTTTGCCCTGTGTGGGCCATTTTTGGTTTTGGAGTCTTCTGGATCCCTGACAGGCTGGCAAAACAATAAAATATCTATATCCTAGCTAAAAGGACTCACCTGAATATCGAACTGCAGAAGAAGTCTTTGTTTACACCAACAGAAAGGAATGCTGTTTATGCTAATTCTTTGTTATGGTCTCAATGTGCAGCATTTGGTTCATAGGTCGGAAGCTGTGTATCATAAGACAGGGCTGACTAACGATGCATTGTAGAATTATATGTGCCCTAGCTAAATGTATACATACTGAGCACACATTTGAGTTATATGTCCTGTAGTGATAGTTTATACACTTTAACGCATCCATTTTACTACCTCCTTTTTCCCAGTTTTATGTGCAAGATCAAGCGTGTGAACACACTCACACACACACACACACACACACAAGAACACACACTTGCACACACACACATTTAAATACAAATACTTGCACACATGCGCACATGCGCACACACGCACATGCACACACTCACACACACACACACACACACACACACACACACACACACACACTATTGGTACAGCTGGTTGTCCGGTCCTCAGACTCAGCAAGGGGTCTAAAAAGTTCTCAAGGCCTTCTACCTATCTCAATATGGGGTACATGCATGGTCGTGTGTGTGTGTGTGTGTGTGTGTGTGTGTGTGTGTGTTTTCAGCTGGCACCTCTGAACCTTGGCAGTAGTGTGTCTCTTGGCGCCAGCAGGAGCAAATTTGTCTTTGGGGTTTAGTTCAATTTTCCTCTTAGATGTACTCTGTATGTGTGTGTGAGAGAGAGAGAGAAAGTGACAGAGAAAGAGAGAGAGAGAGACGTGAGTGTGAGAGAGAAAGTGAGTCAGAAGTCAGAGAGAGTGAGAGTTGCGACACAGATGCACAATTCTCTGGAATGTAGCTGTACAATGGATCTGGTCATGATCACAGCTTCTGCCAAGCTTGCAGTCTACGGTCCCCTCCACGAAAGGTCCTATCCTAGCTCTGATTACAACGGACGAGATAGGGACACACATTGAGATAGAGTGCTTACTGTTCTACACCTCCAACACAACTATAACACCACATATATAAAAGTAACACTCAGCACAAACGACATCTTCAGCCAATGACGTTCGCTCTCATCACACATCATCATAATCATAAAATCCTCTTTTTCATTCTATCCTGTCCCATTCACAAGACACACACGCTTACCCAAACACACCCGTGCATGAATACACAATACTAACATACATACAAACACAGTGAGAGAGAGCTTAGAATATAGTAATTCCATGAGAACAGCAGCAGCTTCTCCTGTGTGTGTGTGTGTGTGTGTGTGTGTGTGTGTGTGTGTGTGTGTGTGTGTTTCCCCAGACTGATCCCTTAGCTGTGGCGTGTTGTGGTCACCGGGTCTGTGTGTGGTCCTGGTGTGGCTCAGCTGTTCAGAATCATTTCAACTCAAACATATCTGCGGTCCTCAAAGCCAAAACCGCCCCATGTGTTCCACTCCATCGGAGGTAACACCACAAGGCCCCTCCCACCACCCTGCCCCCCTACTCTGCTTCTGTTCTGTGTGAACGCATGTGCAACAATGCATTAAGGAGATAACACTGAATAAGTGTTGTCTCTAAATAAGTGTGCAACGTGTTTGCGTGTGCGGCTACGGCTGGATGTGCGATCACTATGTTGTCGCAGATCTTGGGAAAGGTATTTATGAAGAGATGAGGTTTCTCAGAGTTCATGGGAAGGAAAGTGAGGCCGGGGTTCTGATGGATGGACGGTCTGGATCTGTGGGCTCTCCCGGTGATCAGGGACTCTCTCTCTCTCTCTCTCTCTCTCTCTCTCTCTCTCTCTCTCTCTCTCTCTCTCTCTCTCTCTCTCTCTCTCTCTCTCTCTCTCTCTCTCTCTCTCTCTCTCTCTCTCTCTCTCTCTCTCTCTCTCTCTGTCAGGGGGTTACCTCTGCACCACAAACAGTCGCATGCAACGGATCACTGGGATGGAATGCGAATGGCCACACGTCCAGAGAAGAATACTTTTGATCATGTTTGTGTACCTCATGAAGGATTCACTATATGAATGTTCATTTGAATGCCAGGCAAACTACAGACATCTAATCTATCTAAGAGTAACATATATTTTGTGGGCAAAAAGGTTTTTGTTTCTTTTGAATCGGGTATCATTAATAGTATCCAACCCCAATTAAATGTGTGTTCCTGTTAACATTTATTGTTTGTTTGTTTATTTATTTAAACAAATCTAAATTCACGGCCATCGAGAAAGTTGAGAAACTTTGAGAAATTTTCAAAAATAAGATGTATAGAGAAGGTGAGCAGAAGTTTGCAATATCCATGCATGTCCAGAGCACCTGTGTATAAACAAACATAACGCCATTCACCCCAGTGAGTTGAAAGTGGAATTAACAGCTTCTAAAAACATGATGAATCCAGAGCAGATCTTGTGAATGGAAGCAGAGTTGCTGGCCTCACAATCCCCGTTGAAAAAAGAAGACATATATTTTGTTCTTCTCCTTTAATGTTTACCTCTTGGTCTCTTATTAAACACTCTCCTAGCTCTCTCCATCTGTCATGTGCCAAACAGGGCTTGGAGACCGGATGGGCCATGTGTTGATACAAAACAACTCTAACTCCATTTCCCCATGATAAATGACACATGCAAAGCAGCCAGCAACTCTTTGAACCAAAGAGAGAAATAAAGAACAGAGCCGGGCGGAAAACAGATCAAACTGAACCGTGAGACCAAAACCCATCCTCCGGTTTCAAGTGAAATGAGAGCAGCACAGCCGAGACGGCACGACACCGCCAGCGCAACACGGAAACTGAAATGGTGGATGGAAAACGACGTGGCCCCTTTTGTGGATCACAAGGTACCCTGTTGGATCGTCTCGGGAGCACGGCAGTACGAGCAGCAAAAGACAAGATCTCTGGATCATTCTCTTCCTCACTGTTTACCATCCTTCACAAGCCCGCTGCACGCACACCCAGAAGGGAGGACAGGAGTTTGGCCTCGAAGACAGGGCATCGGGACACTGCTCCTCAGTGTGTGTGTGTGTGTGTGTGTGTGTGTGTGGGGGGGGGGGGGGGGGGGGGGGGGGGGGATATGATGTGCGTGTGTGTAGCAGCAAGGTTTCTGTGTGTTTGTCAAGACCACGCTGAAGGGTTTGTTTATATGGATTTCTTAAATAAATACAGATGCTTGTTGTGGTTGGCCTTCGAATTTTGGCTGTCATGGTTCACATTGTCTTTCTATGTGTGTGTGTGTGTGTGTGTGTGTGGGGCTATGGAGATGGGCTCTGGGCAGGAGAGTTGCATGAGTGACAGAAGAGAGGAAACGATACACACTGACATGTGGAAACACAAACATGCAAACCTCCATGCAAACACACACTTGTGTCCACCCACGATTTCCTGGGAATTAAGGCAGGCCTTCTATATCTTTATTTCATGCGAAATGCAAAAGCCAGCCAAGTACTATCCACAAGACATCCACTGAGACTAGCTCGATTAATCAGTGTGTAGCGGCAACAGCAGCAAGCTAACCCATAGGGATGCGATCCGACGCTAAAATTTGATGTTCTGTTGCATCTCGTTTCCATTTCTGTCAACGCCATGGATGATGACACTGTATTTTTCTTAAACATTGTTTTATTTCAAAAAGTACACAAACAGGACCAATGTCTTCCAATAAGGCAAAGCTCAAATATCAACAACCACTCACGTCGGAGGACTCTACGTCTCAAAGTCACAGTTTATGGGTATCACTTGCAAATCATAAATAAAACTTTATTTCTATATACACATCTTTTTTTTGTTCTTCATCATCATGAATATCCCCCTTCCCCCCCCCCCCCCCCAAGAACAAACAAACAAACTGATCAGTAGACAAACATATCATTATAATCCCCAAGTCACATATCCTCGTCTTCATCTGCAATATCATTTAAATCTTCTG
Source organism: Lota lota (assembly GCA_026745465.1). Taxonomy (NCBI): domain Eukaryota; kingdom Metazoa; phylum Chordata; class Actinopteri; order Gadiformes; family Lotidae; genus Lota; species Lota lota. The sequence continues at coordinate 3,611,068 of JACYXH010000175.1, read as the reverse complement.
AATTATTTTGTCCATCAGAGGTAGGGGGGCAGGGTAAAGGGGTTTGATGTCTGGGATCTTTCTCTCAGTGTTGGGCAATGACCCCCCCCCCCCCGGTTTAGACCACGGCACTGCAGGGTTCAAAGCCCAACCGTAGGCCCCTAGCCCCTAGCTTTCTACCTGACAGGGGAAGGAACACGTGGGAGCACCTTAGTAAGTGTTCTGCTAGCATGAACAAAACACCATGTCTGGAAATCCCATCCATGCCCCCGCCCCCCAGAAAATACATGTAAATAATAAACAAACATGGCAAAAAAATTATATCACTTCATTATTGCAAAAGCACCATATTGATGATGACTCACACAGATGTCATAGAGCTAAACCTATAAAGAAAGGGGAAGCCTCTTCAGGAGAAGTGCCTAGCATTACCGGGGTGCCTCAGGGTTGGGGGGCTAGAGAGATACGTAGAAATGGGACACACATTTAGAAGGGAGAGGGCGGGCCTTGGTGGTGGTGGGGGGGAAGGGAAGGGGAGGGGGGGAGGCCGGGACGTCAGGGCTATTTTGCATGCGGAGCCAGGTCAATGCAAGTCACGCTCCGGATGGGAGTGGGGGTGGTGTGGGGGGTGGCAGTGCTTATCCCTGGTCACCTAGGGAACAGAGGCAGGAGGACGCACAGCAGTGTTGCCGTGAGCGATGGGGTGAGGCCCCAGGCACCCCCGCACTCCATGGAGTTCTCCTGCAGACACACACACACACACACACAGGAAAAAAAAAGTGAGTGTGATCCAGATACGGTAAATAAGAAAGAGTTCAAGAAATGAACATAGTATCATACAATGTTCTCCTGAGGTAAGGGGTGTGTGTGTGTCTGTGCATGTGTGTGCGTGTGTGGTGGTGGTCACCTCTGGGTGGAACGGGTGACAGGTATCCGGGCGTCTTCTGTCTTTCTGGAACTTGAGCCTCTCGCACTTGAGAGATTCATTATGTGCAGCTGAAGTCAAGGGTCCGAACGGAGACGCCCCCCCCACCCCCCCCCCCCCCCCCCCCTCGAGCACAAACTCTTTACCCCGGCGGAGGTTTACACTGCCGTGTTTATCATGGAAAGGAGTGCGTGTTTTTCAGCGCACCGCAGAAGAATGTCCCCTTATTTCGAGGAAGGGATATTTCTGTGCTCAGCACACGGTGAGTGCCGAAATAAAGCCCCATGTTAAGCCATGTTAGAATGTATTTTATTGGGCACCATGGCAACCCGAAAGAGCAGACTTAATTCTACAGTCGGGGCACTTCACAAACAGTTGGTCGGCGTCTATAAACAGCAAGGCCGTTGGAGCATGATTTCAGATAAATTAGAGTGCTCCGGTTCTGGGTTCCAGACCCGTGGTGACTGGAGACATTACTACAATCCTATTCCCCTTGGTACCGTGTCTGCTATTGATCAGTATTCCCTCCTAACTTAAGGCTTTTGTGAAACAAACCGTCTGTCTGTCTTTCTCTTTCTCTGTCTGAGACACACACACACACACACACACACGCACCTGCAGGCACGCACGCACACACACACACACACACACACACACACACAAACACATCTGGTAGAGCATTGTTTTCAAAGTCTGGGCTTCAGATCTAGTCCCCTCCATACATTTTCACCAAAAGCTTTCATCCAACAGAAGGGGTAGAGGGCAAACTAACTCCCCAAGCCTCCCCGGGAATGAAACTGCTCTCTGACGGTTACTGCCCGGATCCCAGACCAAGGAAGCCCTCCTAGTCATGTTTCTGACCTCTCCTTCCTCCCGCTCCTCCCCTCCCCAAACCCTCTCCACCCGGTCACCTCAGTGAAGGATATAGATGATCTCCACTGGGTCCATGGTGATCTGCTCCACCATGCTGCAGTCACACTTATTGTCCACCACCACCATGAAGAGGTTGCTGCTGGGGATCTGCTGGACCACAAAGGACCTGCCAATCACAGACAAAAACACACACTGAGGAGAATGGCCATGTTTTTGTTCTGGTGCATTTATGTGTGTGTGTGTGGGGGGGGGGGGGGGTTGTAGTTTGTGTGTATGTAGGGGGTCGAGGGGGATTGTGTGCGTGTGTCTGTGTGTAGGTGTTTGGTAGAGGGTGGAGGGGGAGAACGTGTGTGTGTGTGTGTATGTGTGCGTGTGTATGTGTGTGGTAAGGGGGAGAGGGGAAGTATATGTGTGTGTGTGTGTGTGGTAGGGGACAAAGGGGGAGTGTATGTGTGTGTGTGTAGCTGGGGAGGGTGTGTCTGGAGTGAGTAGACGAAGAGACTGGGGGGGAGGCGGTGATGTCAGTGGATGTGTTTTATGAATGCTCACATTCCTCCACTACAGGGAGAGACATTAAAAGACTCCACTGGATGCGTGTCAAGAAGAGTGCAGCTTTATGCAACCCATCACCAGCTGTCAATAAACACGCCAGCGAAAGAGGAGACACAGACACACCCGTTTACACAACCACTAGCACAGACATTCACACACGCATAAACACACGTGCATAAGCACACATAGACACGCACGTAGACATGCACAGAGACACTCTCTCACACACACACACATTTATGTACACACACACACACAAACATACAGATAGCCAGACAGAAAGACAGAGATAGAATCAGACAGAGACGGACACACACACACACATATAAAGCCAAACTACTGATACACGGGCAACCACAGAATTTACATGTGTCGCCATTATTTTGTCTGCAATGTTTTTTGTTTTTCTTCCATCATTCCAGTATCTTTCCAGCGCTTCCAGGGAGAGAACGAAGCATGAAGTGTTGCTGAATGTAAAACACTCCAGAGAGAGACAAATGCTTGCGCTCCACAGACTTTTCCCTGGACTGCTGCTCTACAGGCTTGAGAGCTCAGGCCCAACCCCCTCCCCCTTCCTCCCCCACTGGCCCCTTGCCTGACTGATTTACGACCCAGCGTACGCTTTCTGAAGAGGAGAGACTGTAAAGATGATCCCTCTCTCTCTGCCCTCGTCTTATGGTTCTCTTTATCTCTCGCTCTTTCAGCCCAGCAGTGGCTGTGGTGATTTAAGGGCTCTCCGACAGCGAGGCACATTTCAGACACACATATGGAAGCGTGCAGCTACCCATGTACAGGTGTGCACCCGTGTGCGGATTAAGCGCCGCGCACGGCGTCAGAGCGGACCTGTCTGCTGATGGAAGGACAGGGGCCTGAGGCGATGCCTAATAGAACGAAACACACACACGTCTTGCCTCCAACGTCACGGCGTCATGCAGTCAAAGCAGCATTCGTACCACGTCAAAAGATCTGTCCATTAGAATGGATATATTCTGCACATGTTCTTCACATGTGTGCCTGTGATGTGTTTTATAAATGTTGACTTTATTGCACGGGTATCGGTGTTGTACTGTTTCACAATGTGTGTGTGTGTGTGTGTGTGTGTGTGTGTGTGTATGTGTGTGTGTAAGTAAGTACTGTTAAAAAGCATTATTTATAAAGCATCCTTTTCAAATAGCAATGTTCTAAAGTGCTTGTGTGTGTATATGGAATATGCATGTAATGTTGCGCCCATTGTATGTGTCATTTTCTGCAGTTTGTGTATCATAGTCCTTAAGAGCAAAAGTGAAAAAAGAAGATACCAAAAATGCCAATAAATAAAGCTAGCATAGCGCTGTGTCTGACTCATCACATCAGGGAGCGGCTCCAAAGACCGCTGGCTAGCACCGCCCACCGTGCGCTAATGTGTGTTAACCACGCGCTAACCATGACTAACCAAACCCAAAGCATAACCGTGGCGCCCAATAGGTCGAGCCTGCACCAATCAGGACGTGCTTCAATCTTCCTGATGTTCAATAATCCCTCACTCTCCCTCGCGTGGTGCCGAACGGGCCCAGGCAGCCTGATGGGAAACAGAACAAGTGTTCCTGAAGAAGAGACTTAAACACATCCTGACAGCCCAGCTGTTAGCCTTGGGAAGCAGACCACATAGACAAATAGCAACGCATGCGCGCTCACACACACTCACAGAACAGAGAGACGCTCACACACACACACACACACACACACACACAGTACAGAGATACACACACACAGTACAGAGAGACACACACACGCACACACACAGTTCAGAGACACACACACACACACACATCATACAGAGACATAGTACAGTACAGAGAGAGACACACACACAAATACAGAGACACATGTGCACACACACAAGAAACCCAAATATGCACACATGCACTCAAAACGGATAAAGTGTTTTTAAACATGTTTACAGTTGGGAGGGTTTGGTCTTCTGCTCAGCGTTCTGACCAACATATGTCAGAACCCAGAACTTTTCAGATCAAATTAGGACTGGCTTTCATGGAGGAAAACGAGGACACCGATTTCTCGCAGACAGACCAGCTGCTTGCTGGTCTGAATTTAACTGAACTGATTGCAAACAATTTGTTTGATCAACTGTACTGTACTGAACTGCTGAATATCTACGATTGCAAGGAGTCCAGATTGTTGATGTATTTTGTGATGTATTGTGTAGATTTATTAATTTACTTCACTATTTTGACTTAATTCCAGTTACAATTAGAGATGAACAAATGTCGGGACATTAATATTCTTGGACCATTCGTAACCCTTTAATCTTACAATAAGATTGATCTGCTATCATTCTGCATGTAAAATTATGTTAATATTAAGATAGAATGTGTTAAAACTTTAAAGATGCATTTTATATATATTAATTGTATTATTATTGTTGCAACCAATAAGGTACACATTCTAAGCAATTTTGAACTGTTAATGTATGGATATTAATTAAAACTATCCATTCTGAGTGGCTCTGGATTCAGATGTTAGGGCCAGAGCGTAGATAAAATTATTTTATCTATGATTGCTTTTATTCAAATGTCATCGTAGAAACTACAATTTATAAAATTACCTCAATGAGAAGAAGATAAATAATATATTATAACGTTAAACTGAAAATAGTTGTAGTTTATTTTGACTTGTATTTAAACATACAACACATTCAATAAATTAATAAAAATAATATATGTCTAATAATACATTACTGCAAATTGCCTAAATTAATAATCATCCTAAATAAATAAGTACACATTTTATCCAATCATTGATGCAAGTATTAAATTGTTTTCATATATATATATATATATATATATATATATATATATATATATACTTCCTATTCAAAATCGAGATAGGTATTTAACAAACTATTAATGTCATTAATGTTATTAATGGTTATCAAGGTGTGCATTAAGCATTAAGCACATTGATTTCCTTGTGTTACTTCAAGCAAATGTAATGGGTGGAGTCTGTTTACCATCCTGGCTATGTAGCCAGTGACTAATTACTGTACTCATATTACAATGACTGTGCAGCTGATTGAAACTATGACATTTGACGCCATTTCATACTTTGAGGAAGTACAAAATACCAACAAAAAAAAAGAGTTTTACAATCCTAAATTCATAAACTGATTTTGAGATTAATATTATTATAGTTTTTGAAATTTTTATGACAAGTTCATTGGAAGGTGTGTAGTGGATACAGCCGTCGGTGACCCTATGGTTATTTTACATTGTTAGATCATGTTATTATTTTAATTCTGCTCTCATTATTAGTGATAATGTTATCATGAATCACCTACTTGACAATAAAAAGAAAATGGAATACTTTATCTATGAACTGGCGTTGTACTAAAGAGTGACTATCAAAACCATGATATTTCCTTCAATAATGAATACATGCTACATTAATGAACACATAAGTACGTAAATAAATACGTACATGTGTGTGTCTGTGTGTGTGTCATTTGTTGAGAATTTCCAGATGCCCAGATCTCTGTTTTGTTTAGTGACACATCGCACCATAGCCATGCATTTCAAAGAAACTATCAGCGTAGTAATTGGGGTTAAATCGGCTAATAGGACCACTTAAACACCAGACCAATGCAAAATCCTTCACTTCAGTGTATTACCGCTCTCTCTATTTTTACCTTCAAACCTGGACCTCATGGGTATAGCCAGTATGCATGAATACAGACAACCTCCCTCTCTCTTTCACCGTCACTCTCTCTCACACACACATGAACACACACACACACACACACACACACACACACACCTACCACATACCACATACCGGCGCACATGACGCTGTGGATATACTGTACAGAGAGGTTTAGCAGGCCAGAGCTTAGGATATATTTCCGACAATGTATAGCACAAAACCACTCTCTCTCACACACACACACACACACACACACACACACACACACACACACACACTCACAGACACACACGTGTCCCATTGAAAATAAGAGGAAAAGGCCTCAGTCAGGCCATAACATAAAACAGATGTTTATCGCCAATATCCACTATTACTAATACAAGCTATAAAATTCCATGCAACCGAAATAAAAACTCCATATCACTCTGTCAAATTCATTGTGCTAGAAAAAATATGATTTATTCGAAGTTGACATGTAGATCAGAGCTCAAAGGCCTTGGCTTCCCCAGCGCTAAAGAACGTTCATAAAAAAACTGTACGTTTCTTCCCTAAAGCTTCGCTCTGTCATGCGTGTGTGTTTGTAAGTGTGTGTGTGTGTGTGTGTGTGTGTGAGGGACTGTGTAAGTGTGAGTGTTTGTATGAGATATAGAATGTGTGTGTGCGTGTGTGCGATAAAGACAGTGAAAAAGAGTGAGTGTACGAGATATAGAATGTGAGTGTGTGTGTCGCATGTATGTGTGTGTTTGTGCATGTGGATGTGTGTGTGTGCATGTGGATGTGTGTGGGTGCATGTGTGTGTCAAAGAGCCTGACAATGGGGGAGGTGGGGGTTTTACTCCTTGCACCTAGGCAAGTGGTTACCCTGCTGACCTTGTGGGGCAGCAGGAGTCACACATAGAAAGAAACACACACACACACACACACACACAAGTTGGAGCGTCCCAAGCAGTTCACCAGCTGGGAGCAATGAAGGGCCCATCGCAGAGATCCAGCAAACACTCCACAATTGCCTGACAGAAAAGCCCAAACTGTTAATGGGGACCACACTCATTTTCCCATTCTTTAAAGGAAGCCATTTTTCCACCTCTCTCCGTCCTCTCTAAACGCCCGGTACGTCATCCCACCAGGGGACGGAGGGACGCCTCGCGGCTCTATTTGTGTGTCCGTTTGAACGTGCGTCATCTTGTGTTTTTGAATGTTGTATTTGTGACGAAGGATCCACGTAGAAATCAAGTCATTAGGTATATATATATTATTTCTTTTAAGTACAATTGAAGCACATTCAGATCACAATAGTGAGCTAATTCCTATATCTAGTAGTTGATTTGGTCACGGCTTGTTGTTATCAAGACACAAGACATACTCAAACACAATCAATTTTGTGTGTGTGTGTGTGTATGTGTCTGAAACATACTTGAGGCAGCCGTCACAGTCGATGTTCCCCGTGTTCTCCTTGATGGTTCTCTCGGAGACGAAGGCCGGGTACTCTGTGTCACACGGGACCTGCATGGGACGCCCTGATCTCTGACCTGGGGAGAGACACACCGTGAGACCCACAAATACAGTAGGATGATCTATCTCTCATACTCTCTCTCCCAGGGAAAAGAAAGACAGAAAATGTAGCAGGGGCTCTCCCACTCTCTCCCAAGCGGTCTCTGTCTTTGTCTCATATATCCCCCCCAAAGTTTTTAAATGACATTCCAGATAGTTACACTGACAGACAGACAAATAACAACTGGACGGAAAACAAGAAAGGATGAACATATAACTGGGACATACATATAGCTCTCACACTCTCTCACTTTGTCTCTACATCTCTCTCTCCCAACGCAATTTTAGAATGACAGCAGATCAATCAGATTGCAGACAAACAGAAATGAAAGAGACAGATACAGAGAGAGAGCTAGAGAGAGGAAGAGAGAGAGAGAGAGACAGAGAGAGAGTGTACTTGGAGGGACATATCAACAGAGAGAGATGAAGTGGACGATGATGCTGAGGCCTCCGTGGAAAACATGCAGTTCAAAGGTAAAGCATGTTATTAACACATTTCAAAGTGATGTAAACAAATCGTGCAAATAGTGAACACACACCACATCCTGGCAAAAACACAAGGTCGAACGAGAGAGAGATAGAGAGCAGCATTGGCCTCTTTGCCAGAGCCACTTCTTGTGCAAGTGGGGAATTTCACTGCACTGCAAATCAAAGCCAACTACATGGTCATTGCTTGAACACTCCTGCCACCTACAGGCTCGGAAATGTACTGCACACAGCATGTGTCCTGAGTCCAGCTTACGCAGCACTGCCCCCCCCCCCCCCCCCCCCCCCCCCCCCCCCCCCCCCCCACACACACACACACACACACACACACACACACACTGTGTCAGTACTTATTTAAATGTATGGACTTTATCTCTGGCTTGCTTGCATAACTAACTTTGCTTAACATAACTGCTAAGCATTAACGCAGTGTCACATTCCCCCTTTTCTCCCGTTGTTGTGTGTTGTGTTGCAGTGTAAACTCGCTTGTAGACAGCAGTGCATTCAGGCTTGCAACACACACACCCACAGGCTGATGTTTGAAGATATTGGATCTAACATTGCATGTTTGATTTGAATAGAGCCGTTTAATTACTGGGTCTCTCAGCAGTGTGTGTGTGTGTGTGTGTGTGTGTGTGTGTGTGTGTGTGTGTGTGTGTGTGTGTGTGTGTGTGTGTGTGTGTGTGTGTGTGTGTGTGTGTGTGTGTGTGGGCGTGAGTGAGTGTGTGAGTGTGAGAGACAGAGAGTGTGTGTGTGTGTGTGTTTGCGTGGGAGTGCAGGAGTGCAGGAGTGTGTTTGTGTGTGTATGTGTGTGTGTGTGTGTGTGTGTGTGTGTGTGTGTGTGTGTGTAGATAAATGGCTGGGATTAGTAGAGCTTGGTGTGCAGATTGGGTTACAGTTGCTGAGTCGGGGTGTCTCGGCTGCGTGTCACAAGCTGTGTCTCCATTGTAAAACACATATAGAAAATGCCGCTTAAGACCTGGGGCTAGCCAGCTGTGAAATTGTCTCGACGTGCAACGGCACTGCCCAGCTCAGCTTCGTTCAGGGTAGGGGGAAAACATGTTGTAGACCTAGTGGTCTCTCTTTCGTTATCAATCTGCCTCTCTCCATCTCTCTCTCTCTCTCTCTCTCACCTCTCATATGAAACACTTTCTCATTAATTTCAGCTGGAATTATCACTGTCACCATAAGGGCTCAGTATGAAAGTATAATTCTCAGCAGGGCCATGGTTCCAGATAGGCCAAACAAACTCAACACTCTATCAAAGCAGAGAGAGAGAGAGAGAGAGAGAGAGAGAGAGAGAGAGAGAGAGAGAGAGAGAGAGAGAGAGGTGACTTCTTGTCTCTCCTGTTTCAAGGCGGATATTGCTTCCCATCACCAATATGACACACATCCACAAAGAACATAAAACCATCAGATCCAACCTCATCTCCACACTACACAAATCTGAACAGACTCACACTTAATGTGTGCACCCACACAATTGCATTTAAAATGATTGGCACACAAAGACACAGACACACACACACACACACACACACACACACACACACGCACACACTCACGCTACCACTCCTGCTACCACTACCACTGCCACTACCACTGAATGTTGAGGTCACTTGAGGTAATCTCATGTCCTGCCATTTGGAGGTTTAGGTTTTGGATTGTTCTGGTTTGTTCTGTATTTCCAGCGGTCACACTGACTCACAAGGAGATGGAGGAGGAGGAGGAGGAGGAAGAGGACAGGAGGTCAACAGAGAAAACTGTGTGTGTAGGTTATTGTACGAGTGCAGTACATCATTGTGCATGTGTGTGTGTGTGTGCATCTATATCGTTGGACCGTCCAAACTTCCTCCACATTTTATTTTCTCCTTGTTTTCTTTAATCCTCACGAGAAAAATGATCATAGAGTTATGATGAGCATCATCGGTCAACCTCAGATATCTGCTTTCGTATTGTATTAGTTTGTGGTCTTGCAGTAAAATACACGTATCGCTCCTGCAGATTTATGTGCAAAGCGTGCTTATTTTATTATTATCTTTCACATTGACTGAAATATAGATGGGACTAGGGAGGGCGGCTCATACAGCTCAATGGTTTTTCTCCATGGACCATTTATAATATAATCATTGATATAAATCACAACATGAATTATTCTGATAATTTATCATCAACATCTGTGGTCTAGATTAGTATTATGGTAAAAAGTGTATGCTTTCTTAGACAATTTTTCAGGATTCCTTAAATCAGATGCAGTGTTTACTTACCTTTGACAGTGAGATCAGAGTACCACCAGCTGTACAGGTTGAACTCCACCAGAAACCTTACAAAACAAAACAGACACACAAGAGACCATAACCAAACATCCCTAATGCATGGAGAGTCGCCATTCACCATCAATGACTGCATGTGTTTAATCTGCTACATATGTAGTGGGTACATAGTGTATAATATCATATTAAAGGTGTTGTAGGTAAGATTTAAGAGCTGTTATTAGAGTGTAATTTGTTAGAAATGGCCTAGCCAACCGCCAGCCATAGTGAGTGAAATGCGCTGAGAGAATCCGTTTCAAGTTGACTGTGCCTGCTTCTGTATCAGCCATTTTAGATTTTAGACCGCTCCTGGCTCATTTGTGACCAATGTGTTCCGTGATCAAGGTCACAGGTCAAAGGTGCGTGAAATGCTATTTCAATGGCGGAGTAACTAAAGGAGGGAGGAAGCAGGTAGAAAGGCGACGTTTTTGGGGTTTTTAAGTTTTGAAATCTTGCTCTTTCGCTCTCTCTAATTACACCCCTCACATCCTACCCACAGCACTTTAATGTAATGTATATAGCAAACATGCATATAAAACATGACCATTTACATTAACTGAATTGTTACATTACTGCTAGTGCTTAGCAGTAATGTAACTAACTTATTTGACTTTAATGCCAAGCTCACAAGACAGGACTTTTGACCCGATTCTGACATCAAAGCTATCTATTTTCCAGCCCTAGTATAATCTGTCAGAAATCTGAAAGACTCCTGTTTCCATTGGCTGGAACGGTCCTCTGATCTGAGGTGGTCAAATACGGGATTATTTCAGTCCCGAACCAGTCTAGATCTCGTCAGGGGAGGCAAAGATAATTTTAAACTGTTTCTATTTTGTCAAGAGTCCCAGTCGAATTGTATTGATGCATTATTCTACTAGAATGTCACAATTGAGTGCACACCAAACCAACAAAAAATACAAAATCGAATGTTGGGGACAGACGCAGCTGATCTGATTTGGACAGTGTTTATAAGTGAAGCGAAGCCGTGTTTCAGCACCATGTCGTCCATGGACATCAGTGCTATTTCAGATTCTTTGAATAGCCTAAGCCATGTTTATTAATGAGAATATTGCGCATTATTGCTATGTAATTTGCTTTACTTGGAAATTTATATAATATGCAAGGACAGGATATTCACCTTGACTCAGTTGATTAAACTATAGACTATTAACTTCAAAATAAAGACAAATAAGACGTAACCCATTGCTCTTAATTTATGGCCGAACTCTGACTCGCGCCATAGTGGCGGCACTCCCACTTTGGCAACTGTACGCACAGATTCAAACTCATTCAAACAAAATTTTTAGTCCTGTAGAAATCGAGTGATGTGAGATCCCTGGGTAATTCTCTGTCCTATGTAAATTGACTAGTGTGTGATGTACCGTGCACTGAGTTTTGTACAGGATTAGTCGTTAGATGTGAGCTACTCTCCTCGGATGGGATTTTGTGACGATTTAAAAGTCCTGTAGTGTGAGCTCGGCATAATTACACCTCTAAAACGTTTAAACCCCCCAGTGCCTTTATCTCTCGGGTGTAGACGGGAGACCCAAATTGTAACCGCTATCACTGTGACAAGCAGTGAAATTAGCATAGCGGTCTCCGTAGGCCCCCTCACACACTGTAATGTAGCTAACCCAGGACTACCAAGGACCACCCACGGTGCCTAGGCGGCCACAACAGGGCATCATGGGATAACCACGCACAGCAGGAAACATCAGGATGCCATTACTGCGCAGGAGAACGGATGATCAGTGCAGTGTTCATGAGGAGGGCAGGCATAAACAAACATACAGCTAATGTACACAATCATACACACGCACATGTGCTCTCACACGGCCAAGGACACACACACACGTGTAGACCCACAGACAGACATACACACGTCGCTAACCTCAGCAAGCAGCATATGCCTCCATATAACTTCTCAAATGCAAATGCATGCCATCCATTTTTTGTAATCAGGCAACACACACAGACAGAAACACATACAAACACCACCATGCACACATGCTCACAAATGCGGACACATGTACGGACACATACACCTAGTTAACCTCAGTCAGTAGCAGATTCCTCGAGAAAACTCTAATTTCAATGCATTCATTTTTGCAATCAAACACAATCACATGCTCACACACACAGAGCCACGCACACACACAGACACACGCATGAACACACAGGGGTGTAACTCATACAGAGACCCACAAAAACCATACGTCTTACACAATTAGCTCGGTCAGGATCCACTTGGCGGCGGCCAGGAGAGCAAAGTATGGCTGGGGAGGAGGAAGAAAAACAAAAGACTTCATCAGACAATAATCATGTGCAACTTGTAAACCCAGACGCAAATGAAGCGTCCACTCCAGTGAGTCACCGCTGGCTTTCCATTGGAGCGTTCGCCATCTACATAGATGAGTCATGCCAGAAAGCAGTCAAGACCTTGTGGGTTTTTATTAAGCGGTGGGACTAGCGTGTGTGTGTGGTGCGGTGCGGTGCGGCATGTGAACGTGGAGGTCGAGGCGTGGGAGAGAAGGAGCCGGGCAGCGGGTGCTACTCACGTCCAACAGAGTGTGAGCGCTGTCGCTCCTCTCGGAGAAGATCAAGCAGATGGCCTGGTAGTCATACAGGGTCACCCTATAGAGGGGGAAGGGAGGGAGGATGGAGAGAAGGAAGGTAGGTAGGGAGGAAAGATGGGAGGAAGAATGGATGGGAAGAAGGGAGGTAAGAAGGTAGGATGGAGTGAAGGAAGGTTTGATTGAATGAAGGAAGTGAGGACGGGAGGAAAGGATGAAGGGAGGAAGAAAAGAAGGAGGAAGGAAGGAAGAATGGAATGAACAATTAAAGAAGGAAAGTCATCGGACCTGCTGAAGGATACACATCCAGCATGTGGAAGTGCCAGTGGAGTATCGTCTGGCATGCTGCTCGCTCTCTCTGCCTGCAGGGGCCTGTTCTATCTGAGTGCAGCGCGGGAGAAGGCAGAGCAGAGCCCAGCTCAGCTGCAGCGGCTGCTTTGCCTAGCTCACCGAGGAATCACAAAGAGGATGGCTCCGGCATGTGAGAGGAAACAGAAAGTGAATCAGAGCCAAGAACCTGTGCGCCTGTGTAGGTGTGTGTGTATTGGACAGCTCTTCAATGACCCCACCTACCAAGAATCGGACCTCACACCCTAAGGGCAGGCTAAGCCCCTAGTCCCCAATATCCCATCTAGTATCCCCAACTGTTCTGCACACACACACGCCAACACACACCTCACGCACACAGACACACCACACACACACTCACGTGCACACACACACGCCAACACACACCTTACGCACTCAGACACACCACACACACACACTCACGTGCACACTCACACACACCCGTGCACACATAGACACACACACTATGGCTAAATGTATATTCATGCATGGGTGACGTCTGATCCGTCCCAGGCTGACGGTGACCAGGGTCATGGACATTCCATTAATTAAGTGGCGTCATACTGGATTATAATATTAAATACATTGTACAGAGCATTTGTATGCGTGATTGTGTGCGTTGTACGTACATGTGTTCCATGGTCAAAACCATGTCTCCATTGCATATTATTTTAATGTTCCCTTTGTATTCTTTCCCCCATTATGTTTGAGGCCAGATCATTCCAATGTGTGAGGACAAACAAACGGTTTCGTCTTTTTTTGGCCTAGCTTCTAACGTTGAACGATACACTCGGCATTCGTCTTCTGGAGGCAACAAACTCCTCCAAGTTCCTCTGATGTTTCTATTATTCAAAAGGAGGGGAACACAAGTGGGCAATGCTTAGCACATCTCTTGCCGTGAGACGACACTCACTCGAGACACATCATACTGGATTCATTAATTGTTTGAGATATGTAAGCCCCTATTACTCATCACATCAATACATCACTGACATCGTTCGTTACATTCCGTCCTCTGTGTGTAAGTTATCAACGGCCATTTATCATTGGGTGAACGCTCTGGTAGACCTCTCTCTCTCTCTCTCTTTCTCTCTCTCTCTCTGTCTGTGGGATGAAGAACCACACGGTCTCTTGATGGTCATCTCTTTAATGAGAAGGTGGAGGCGGCTTGTCTCTGGGAGTCTGTCATCTACCGCTCCCCACCCAAGAGAAGACAGCAAGACACCCAAGAGAGACGACAGCTAAACCTAAAAGAAAATCCTGAAATCCATATCCTTCGCCCCTGATCGCACACAACATGGTCTCATAATGAACTGGTGCATTCCGGGAAAAGGGCCACCGCTTCTTTGTCCTGGCCATCTCTGGGTTAACTTATGCTGCTTGCGGAGGTAAAAAGATACCGTGGGTATATTCCATAAAGCGGTTCTGATGAATATTCTGGGGGATAAAAAGTATGTTAGAGTATACGTCCATCTGTATTTATCTACAGTAATACTGAGACTGATGTCCGCCTGGCTTGAATTACCAAATTAATCACACAGCCCTCACCACCCGCGCCTCTGGCGCTTTCCACAACACCTAACACTGCAAGTCTGTGTGTGTGTGCGTCTCTGTGTTTATGTATCCAAGTGTTGTGTAATGTGAGCTAATGTGCAGATGTGTGTTTGCCAGTGTTAATATTTGTGTCCATATGTGTGTGTGTGTGTGTGTGTGTGTGTGTGTGTGTGTGTGTGTGTGTGTGTGTGACACTTCCTGTTTCCCTTAATTCCTCCATTTCAGGAACAGATTTGCAGTAATCCCCTAACGGAGAAGTCCACTGAGCCGGGGGGAGGTCAGAGGTCGCTGCTGAATAGCTTGATGTGATTGGCCAAGTTAAGAGTTGTCAGCGCGTAGGGGAGACATGATTTCATACTCTAGCATGACTGTCAGTCAGACGCACAAACACACACACAACCATCTTACACACACATGCATTGATGTGGACTGTGTGATTGGGTGCATTATATGTGCAGTGGGTGAGTGCATGTGCCATACAGGGGTTGTTGTGGGCCTTGTTTTTGATTGAACCTTTACTGTTTTTGCTGACCCTTTTCATGTGTACAACAAAAAGCAAATACAATGTTATTCTACTCACATTCATACACACACACACACACACACACACACCTTTACGTTCCTATACAGTGTGACAGGCTCACCGCTTGAAGGAGCCCATCTGCAGCAGCTTATTCATTACGGCTCCCTCAGCTTCTCCAAAGAACTTCCCTGTCTGAAGGGAAACCGGAAACACACACGAAGCACACAGAGATGAATACAAGACGACAACCTGCCCCTGGGCCAGAGGGGGGAGAGTGAGATACAGTACATGTAGAGCTGCAAAGAGCGAGAGAGAGAGAGAGAGAGAGAGAGAGAGAGAGAGAGAGAGAGAGAGAGAGAGAGAGAGAGAGAGAGAGAGAGAGAGAGAGAGAGAGAGAGAAGGAGAGAAACTATCCATGGCCACAGGGCTGTGTTGTTTTAGCTGGGAGAGGGAGATTTGGATAAAGTGTGGGTGAATGTGAGATAGAGAGCAATAGGACGAGAGAGATGGGGGAGTGCGAGAATGAGAGGGAAAGAAAGCGAGATGATATGAGAATAGAGACAGAGACAGAGAGGGAGAGAGAGAGAGAGAGAGAGAGAGAGAGAGAGAGAGAGAGAGAGAGAGAGAGAGAGACAGAGACAGAGACAGAGAGAGAGAGCGAGAGAGAGACAGAGAGAGAGAGAGAGAGAGAGAGAGAGAGAGAGAGAGAGAGAGAGAGAGAGAGAGAGAGAGAGAGAGAGAGAGAGAGAGACAGACAGACAGACAGACAGACAGACAGAAGGGCAGAGAGGACGGTGCCAGGGCAAAGAGTTTTGGATGAGCCAAAGCCAGAGTGACAGCATGTCTGGAGTGGACAGACAGCTTAACAGAGTTGACTCAGGGACAGCAATGCGAGCATAACTCAAGTACAATCTGGAAACACCACAGAGGGACATATGGTCGCACTGAACATATGACGAACTGCAGGAGACAAACACTATGACAAAAAAAGCCTTTCACAAGGGCTACAACATGTGTATGTTTTTTATGCCGATGTGTTACATGACACAATGTTCCTATGGACACTAATATCGTGATTAAGTTCAGGCTTAAGTCTTTAGTGGAGCCATATTAGAACCATGCCTAAACTACACTTTTAGCCGTTCTTAAGCCATGGTTTTCCATATGTGTGACGCACGTGACAATGCCATAGGCGGTCCCTTGTAGCTCAAAGAGTAGAGCATGACATTATAAGGGGTCTGATTTCCAGATGTTTTGGATCAAACCGTCCACCACGTGGCATTCATTATAGCATTATTATGATGAGTAACAGCTAAGTGATTGTAGCCCGTGTGTCACTTGTGTTCAACTGGTCTCCACTAGTCTGTGTGTAACTCACCAGTGTGTAGTCCTCGGCCACCAGTACGAATCCGTTGTTGTCGATCAGGTAGCAGTTAATGTTCTATTGAACAGGATAAAGAGAGCAGAAAGGAGGGGTCACATGTGCAACGTATAGATAACATCTGCAGCAAGTTCTTCAGAATCAGAAAATGTTACATGCCAAAATAGAATGTAATGGAAATTATCTTGGTGCTGGTGTCATTATATTATGATAAAATTAAAAGAATAAAATATATATATAGCATAAATATAAATAAGGTTTGTTCCGTATTTGAAAATATGCATAATTAAACATACAGATGATAATTTGTAGTTAGAGAGAGAGTAACTAAGAGCGATTCAATCCCCCACAAATCCCTAATTTTCTCTGCTGTCCTTCTTATAGTGCTTTGCTTTTTTCCTTTGTTTGATTTGTAAACTGCTTTCACAAAGTACATTTTCCATGCCAATACATCTCTTTTGAATTTAAATTTAACTGAGAGGAAGAGAGCGACAGAAAAACCAACCTCATCGTCGCAGTTGATAGAACATTTCCCGTCCAGTGCTGCACACTGAAAACAGGAGTCATATTGATGAGCGTACAGGACAAAGCGGGGCTTGATCGATCAATACAGTGTCTATACAGTAGAACATGGTCTTCTCTCTTCATTTTCCCCAACGTTGGGAACTAAATCAAAACAAAGCTGATGAACAGCCGTGGAGTTTTACAGTAAAACTTACAACAGATTTCCTCAGGCCTACAGCCATGGAACACTCGCCAGATAACTTGGGACTATCAAGTTTTTAATTCGAGGAAGAAAATAATCATGTGTGTGCATGTGTGTGTGTGTGTGTGTGTGTGTGAGTGAAACACACCACACAACAGCACACACACATGCACGTTCATGTCTGTTTTACGTTTATGTCTTGGATCCAACTTTATTGCAGCTTTAATCGTTTTTCAGAAGGTCATTGTTGGAGATTGACACTGCTGCACTTTGTGTGGGTAAGCTCACATTCACTCGATTAAGAAGGTTGGTTCAATCCATATTAGTCATGTATCTACGTGTGTGTCAGTGTATGAATGCATGACTGATGAATATATGTGTGTGTGTATATGTGTGTGTGTGTGTGTGTGTGTGTGTGTGTGTGTGTGTGTGTGCGTGAGCCTGTGCACACCTACCTGTCTACTGGCTGTCCAGAATTTCTTCTTAAAGAAGTCCAGCTTCATCTGGATGCCCACAGCTGGAAGAGAAACATTAGAGAAAGTGAGTGATTTGCATGCATGTACATACAAGTAAACAAGCACCTTCCTGAGTCCTCTCTTATCTTGCTTCTTTCAAGAGAGCGGGGAGAGATGATCCAAAATGAAGGAGTTCAGGTAGCTCAGGATCTTAATTTTTACAAGTGAAAGTAAAACGGTGTTAGGTGCGTTAGGTGCAGTGTCTGCAGTGATCCAGGTGTTACAACAGGGGCGCTGTGGCAGTGGCGTCATGAGGCAGAGCTCTCTGTTGCTCGGTGATCCGAGAGGGCCTAAAAGCTCAGCCGCTGCTCCTCTGAATTGAGAGGCGTCAGCTGATGGGGTTTCAAGCATGTGCTAAAGATCTCCCCTGGGCCCCTGCCTCTCCTCACTGAAGGGATTAAGTCCCCCAGGGCTGGGCACTCTGAGATAGGGTCGTTCCCCCCCCCCCCCCCAAGAGGAATTAGAGGAAGGTGCCAGGGGAAGAGAGACCTTAGCTACCCTAGTTACTCTGTTAATGGTAGATCGAGGGATGGATGGATCTTTTACCCTACCATGTGTCAATATTGAGTCATTCTATTGACAGAAAGATTGGTGGGAGCAAGGATTTTCTTAGTGGCCCATTTTGGTTTGTTTTGTGGATTCTGCAGGCTACTTGAGTTACAGTATTCGCCAAAGCACGTTCGACACCAACGTGGTAAACAGTTAAAAATAAATATTGGCAGTGAGCACCCATGGCATCTGAGGATAAATGGAAGTCTGTTCATATGTGTGTGTATTTATGTTTTTCTGTGTGTGTGTGTGTGGGGGGGGGGGGGGAGCATGCATGTATTCATCCATGTATGTATGTTTGTATGTTTGTATTTATGTATGTATGGACAGGCATGAGCATGTTACAAGGTACACTGATCTTGAACGATGGCAGTGTCACAAATGCACTCGTCCACTGGGTAAAGGGGTAGCTTATTTAAACCAAACCAGTTAGAGGTCCACTCCGTCTAGCCACAACCAAAACAAACATGTAATAATGTGGTGCCACAGCCTCTTAGTCATGCACAGTAAACATGAACCTATAAGCGGAACGGGTACAGATATGTAGGCTCAGTGCTTCGTGCGCCAGTAAAATATCTGTCAGGAGACATCTGAACCACACTCGTGTGGTTTCACCCCTGGTTTCAGGGTAAGCCTCTCCCTCTCTCTGTGCCCAGATAAGATCCACCAGCGCTCCCCTCCCTGCTTTGGATTCCAATTCAGCCTCCCGGACCCACTGCTCCCTGCTACAACTGGCTCCACACAGCAGGTAGCAAAACACAGGAATACGACCATGATTCCACCAACGGTGGTGGATGGTTCTATTCCAGAGAACGTCTGAGAGTCAACATACTCGGCACAGACCTTTACTTTGATTCTGTCCGTACCCCCCCCCCCCCCCCCACCCCCCGCCGCCCCCCCTGCTCCTCATCTTCCTCTCCCACTACCCCCCTACTACTTCTTGGATCCCCCTAGCTGTCTCACAGCAGGGGGTCGATCGTGTTTCTGGGGATCCGAGAGTAGGACCGCACACCACAGGAACTGATATTCAGATGCACAGTGGCCTGCACACCAGCCACGGGTAGTTGAGTAAATGGAAAAGTGAGGAGTTACCCACCCCCAAAGAAATCCACAAAGAACCTGATTCAAATGGGCTCCTGTCACCGTGCAGTGACAGGCTAACTGTGTATATTTCAGCAGCTGGGGTTTAAAAGAACCTTTCAACAGAGGCCAGAAGTCCTTGAGATCCCAGGCTTACCCTCGCACTTCATTCTATTCTCAATTTCACACGCAAATGTTCCATAAAACCTAATAATGGCCCTGTGATATGTGGACCAAGAAAACGACTTACTGTGAATCAAAATGAATCACCCACAGATATAAATTAATCCTAAAATGTGTGCACATGGTGTTCCTTTCCGAATGTGTGTATCACCTACACATGTCGCGTATGCATATCCCATGCATGCATCCGTGCATCACACATGTTGTAACACCCGTCAAACACTTAGTTTTAGCTGTGCATGTACAGCAAGCGAGTGTAGAATAACACTGCCGCCACTGCCTGTTTTAGCTCCTGGAACAGGTGCAGATTAACCTAACCGTAACCCCCCCCCCGACACAAGCATGCCTGTCCCTCTGCCCACCCACCCCTTCAAAAACCCACCAGCTCCACTCCCACATGGAGAACACCACCCAGGAGCACTGGCTCACTTAAGATGTTGGCCAGGGACAATGGAAACCCACACACTATAGACCCAGCAGAGCCAAGTTAGTGGAGTTAGCATTGAGGTTGCTAATCAACACTGCTAATCAAATGTAGCGCAATGTGGTATGAGAACATATAATACATAATTTATCAATGAGATAAATAATAATAAAAAAGGAGAATGTAAGAATTAAATTATATAAATAAAAACAAAGAATAAAAGAAAAAGATATACAGTATAATAAATAATTATTTGAATCTCATTAAAATAAGTAAGTTTAAAACGTAAAACTTTTAAAGTTTTTTAAAGTTTATCCTGCAATAAATATACATTTGAGTATATAAGGCCTTGCAATATGTATAATTATCAAAAAAGATATATATTGTCAGTGACTAGACTAGAGAGTAACAGGCAGCTCATTTCTTCATTTGATTGCAATGCTCTGTTTTGGTTGAACTACTGCATTAGAGTGCATTCAATTTCCCTGATGTGGCTTTAAGAGTCAAAAGACTAGCAGCCTTTTAAATCCCTCCACATTCTCCACATCACCAAAGAGCTGTAAGGAGACAAGAGTTAAATCCTACATGTCCAATTTCCTACAGTGGCCCTTCTAGGTAGTGTACAACAGCACATGCATATACATTTGCATGTGTGCAAGCGTGTTTGTGTGCACAGATTCATGTGTAGATGGTAAGATTTGTGTGGGATTTTCTGTGTGCATTGCCGTGTGTTTGTGTCATGAGAAGGGAAGGGTCATCTTATGGTTACTACCTGTGTCGATGTGAATATAGACACACACAAACACACACGGACAGACACACACACACACATACACACACACACACACACACACACACACACACACATACACACGTGAAGTGATTTGCGAGTGCAGTGGTGCGTTTGCCCAGCAGCGTAGCTCCTCATTGGAGCACAGCAAAGGGGCCACATCATGTCAGGACACACGAGATGCACGGCGACATGCAGAGGAGGAATAAAGTACACACATACACACACACACACACACTGGAGGCTGTGTCTCAAGATGCAAATATTGTGTGATAGACTTCAACTGCAATGTCCTGTTCTGGTATTAAGGAAATAAGAGTGTCTTCAGAGTGTTGCAAATTGCAGGTTGGAAAGCTAGCTCTTGTAGCTATGACTAAATTGACTTGTTTCTAATGTGCAACAATAGCATATGTTTATTGTGATAGTGTACATCTTAAATATAAAACATTGCATTTTTATGTTGTTTAGGTTTGTGTGAAGATGGCTACACACATTAAAAGCCTGTTAAATGTGTTGAATACAATTTGTTCTACTGTCTCTCTTATGTTTACTGCTCAGTGCTAACTGTTGACATTACTTGTATAAGTGCATAATAATAAACATACCCTACATTTCCCCCTCAACACTGCTTTAAGAGTAGTTTGGGTATGCCATGGCCACAAGTGATTAAGAAGGTTAAGGATTCAAGAGGTCGAAAGTGATCCATTTGTGAAGAAAGTAATGCGATACTTCCAAGGTCTGAGTGTAGCGTTACATTATAAGTAGGTACAGCACTCAGTCTTGCAAGTCAAAGAGGAGTAACTTTTAGTTTCATCATGGATGCTGAAATTGTAAAATGTAAAAACAAATTGTCAATCCTATAATAACACAAAACAATAGCGGAAGAGGGCGTGACATCGATTCTATCATTCATCTCTGCCCCACTCTCCATCTTTTTGCTTCTCTTGAGAGCTACCCGTGTACATTTGTATGTATGCATGTACACATGTATGCATACTTGCATGTATGTTTGTATGTATGCATATATGCTTGTGTGTTTGTATATCTGCATACATGCATGTATGTTTGCATGTATATATGTGTGCATGTGTGTGTGTGTGTGTGTGTGTGTGTATGTATTTACATACATATATAAGTATACAGGTAGGTATGTACTAGGTATGTATGTCTACTATTAATGTGAAATAACACGACTGTCGGGTTACACTAGCCCAAAAATAAGAGTGCCAAGAAAAAGCAAGAAAGGCAGAGAAACTAATAGAGCAGTAAGGGAACAGGTCAGGTTAGGGAAGGATTCAGAAAATAAAGTAGAATAGGACAATGAGAAGAGATGGAAATGGTAGAGAAGGACAGTGAGATAAATGGAGAGCTGTGTGTGAGAGCTAGAGGGAAAGAAAAAGAAAGAGATAGCAAAAGAGAAAGAGTGAAAGAGGGTGTGTGAGAGAGATGAGACAGAGCAAGCGTGAGAGAGAGATGGAGAGAGAGGGAAGGAGAGAGAGCAAGTGAGAGCTTGAGAGAGAGTGTGAGAGAGCTTGAGGGAGAGTGAGAGAGAGTCAGAGTGCTTGATAGAGAGTGTGTGAGAGAGAGAGAGCAAGAGAGAGAGAGAGAGAGTGAGAGAGAGATAGAGAGAGAGATAGCGAGAGCGAGAGAGAGAGCGAGAGAGAGAGAAATAGAGAGTGTGAGAGAGAGAGAGAGAGAGAGAGAGAGAGAGAGAGAGAGAGAGAGAGAGAGAGCGAGAGACAGATCTCCTGTGTTGTTTATTTCCAGACTGGCTGGCGTGTTGGCTGGCAGTGGGCTGTGCTCTGGTCTCTCCGTACCGATGGGGTTTCCAGCCCACACGGGCAGGGCTACGGGTCCTGAGGGCATTGTGGGTCTCGTCTGCTGATCTTTCTCCCTTCTCCTTCTCTACGCCCCCCTCCTCCCAGAGCTCTACCCCCAACCCCCCCACCCCCACCCCCTCATTATATCCACCTGACCCCTGACTGCTACTACGACTCAACCAGGAGAGGGCAACGGGAAGCGCCTGTCTTTTCCCTTATCGATAGCCAAATGGATCTCCCGACGGCGGCGACGCTCACGGGAACGCCACGCGGGGAGCTGAGGATCTCTGACCACTCACTGCTGCTGCTGCGCCGCTCTGGGACGCCACGAACGCAGGAGAGGAGCTGCTGCTGCTGCTGAAGAGAGGAACCCCCAGCAGACATGACAGGTAGGAGTCGCATGGCTAGGGGATAGTGGCAGTGCATTATGCAACGACAGGCATGTGATGTTTATAAGATACTTGCAGATATGCAATATAAACACATGAGCACTGATGTGAATACAATGGTTGTTCTATATTAACAGCTGCAATAGTTAAGTTGCACCCCACCAAAAGGCAATGTGTGTGCCGGACTTATTTCATGAAACATGAAATTCACACTGATCTCCAGGCTCTGTTGTATGCATGTTATGTAATAGTAATGCTTTTGTGATATTCATTTTAATGCGATGCTCGTTTGAAGTGGTCATTTTATGTACCTCTAAGGATATTTTATAATGCCAAAACACATCAGCCGTTCTCTTGTGTTGACCTCATTCTAGACCTGCTGTTCTAACACTTGACTGAGCTAATGCTGTTTGTGTGTGTGTGTGTGTGTGTGTGTGTGTGTGTGTGTGTGTGTGTGTGTGTGTGTGTGTGTGTGTATGTGTGCATGGATTCATTTGCGGGCATGTATGCTCACATTCGAGCATGCTCCTTTTGGTGCATGCTTTGGTGTCTCTGTTTGTGCAGCGGCATGCATGCTTACAAATGCATGTTTCTTACTTTGCAAACAAGTATGTGATTCACACAAATCTCTGACCGAGGTCGAAACACATCAGGATATTACAGCGGGCACTGAGGAAGCCTCCATACCAAACAGCTGGGATATTGATCTTAGAGCACCAGATTGCTCTCAGGTTGCAAATATGCATACTACAGATGTGCATGGGCCACATATATTTACATATTTACAAATATACTTTTATTTTTAAAGGACACCATACACAGATCAACACAGATTAGGTCTACTGTTTCTGCTGATTAATTGTTTGTAAAACAGGCTGTCAAAAGACCATTGTTGCTCATTTGGTTGGCTACATTTAAGATGGCCGCTGCACTACATTTGTCAATATTATTGTTCCAAACCAACAGGTAATTGTTTATTAGAGTAACTAATCATACTATAATGGTAGTATACATTCAAATATAGAGAACACATTAGAACACAATTCTGCCAACGCTTGCCTTTCTTTCAAACTAATCAAAGGCTTCTGAAGCAATGTTAGCACTGTGAGCTAGCCAACTGCCTTTTCAAGCTTCTGCCGGAGCCTTATCTCAGTGAGCCTCAAGCCAGCACAGCCAATTCTATAAATACTGCTGTAATGTTCTAGAAGGAAGATGCCACGTATGAAGTTATCTCAAAGGGATTCAGACACCCAATATCTGCTGTGAGTGAAGCTGTGTGTGGGTAGTGTGGGTGAGGGGTGATGGGTCCTTGCTGAAGTGCCCTAGAGCCTTATGAGGAGATGGAGGAGGGAGCCAGTAAGTCATCGTCAAAATGCAACAAAGAAAAAGAAAACTCTTTGCAGTTTTAGCTGCATAGGGTAGCTACAGACCTAGGGAGATATATGGTCATGCTGAAACCAGATTGTGAATCTAAAATGTGGGTATGGCTTTTTCAATATCTATAAATGTTGATTAAATATTTTGTTATAGTTTAGTTAGGTGATATAATATTAGTTCCAATTTTTGGGGGGTTTATCATAATGAGCAGTGAGAGGCTCACTATTACTATAGTATAATAGTACCATTATGTTCGTACTCTCCTCTCTCTACAGTGGTCTTGGTGTGCGCCCTCCTCTCCCTGGTCCTTCCTGCCTCCCTCGCCTGCCCTAAGGAGTGCGCCTGCGACGCCGGCACCAAAGTGGTGGACTGTCGGGGCCGCGGCCTGTACGACATCCCCCGGCGGCTTCACCCCGACACCCAGGAACTCTACCTCCAGGACAACCGCATACGGGGCCTGGGCTCCATGGCTTTCCGGGAAACGCCCTTCGTGCGGATCGTCGACCTGTCCAACAACTCAATCACCTCCGTGTCGCCGTCGACGCTGCTGGGCCTGAGGAACCTGCAGCGCTTCAGCCTGGCCAACAACGGGCTGCGGGAGCTGGACAAGCGGCTGCTGGCGCCCGTACACTCGCTCACACACCTTGACCTTTCGCACAACAGGTACGGCAAAAACGCCACGGCGGGAAAGGAAGGGTATTTTTGTGTTTTGGGCCGAGTGCAAAGAGCGCAGATGCCTACTGAATGCATTCGTCGTTATGTAACGGTTACATACTAATGTAAAACTTGAGCCAAGTTTGAGTGGAAGATACAGTGCGTGGGCAGGGGTTTGTTCGCTTGGGATTTTTTCTGCCTCACTCTCGCTAACATGGAGAAAAATGCGATGACTGAATTCATCAATTCAGTCCATTAGCAATGGATTCGGCTGACAAGATGGGCCATTCAAAGCCTCAGGACAAAAACATTGCACATTTTAGTGGTGGGGTGAAAGTATTAAGGAAAGCATGGAGGTCCTCCTCGCCTTGTCCTTTAAAGATACTCATGGCTTTCCATTGGTGAATTTTCATTTATATAGTCTTAGTAGTCTTATAGTCTTATATAGTTTTCACTATCATGCAATAACGAAGGTTCCCACACTCATTCATAATTTGTATCCTGTTCCCTCTGCCTGTGGCATGGTGTTTAGCCTGTGGGGCTTGCCAGGAGTGATGGGGGAAAGCCTTAGGAACCTTAGCCATCTGGGACTGGCTCACAACAAGCTGACGAGACTGGACCGCTCCCTGATGGAAGCCCTGGGTCGCCTTGACAGCCTGGCTCTTCGAGGAAACCCTTGGAGATGTGACTGCCAGCTGATAGTCCTCAAACTCTGGCTGGAGACCTACCTTTTCAAAGGTTTGATCAATGACTAGGGGAGACCTATGTGGAAATGCATATTAGTAGAGCTGTCAGTACGAATTCACTGTCAAAGCCTTGGCTTTGACCGTGAATTAAAGGTCTTAAATGCAATTCAAAACTCACCTATACATTACACATATACAGTCCTTAAAAACAGGACTTCCTGGAAAATAAAATTGCTTAAGCTCAGTTTAATACAATTGACTGACGGTCACCTGTGAGGACTAAATAATGCAGCCAAAGTGGGCCACAAAGTCCCATAATTGGGGACATAATAATTACCCAGACACGGTGTTTGGGTAATACTCTTTCCCCAGAGGGCTTGACGAACAGGGGATTAGACCAGCCTAAAAGGTCTGTCAAATTAGCCAAAGAGGATGTGTGTGTGTGTGTATTCATTTTGAAGATGTGCCATTTTGAATATTTGTGTGTGCATACTATGTTTAGTAAAATAATTCTCCCTTTACTTCATCGATTTATTCTAGACCCAAAGATGGCTTTCAAATCAATACTAATGTAATCCTTGCAGTGAATGTATCCATGGTGTGACAGGACAATGGGTATACTGCTCTATGGCGGTTGGCTATTGCGGCAATAATGAATAGGATGTGAATAGAGGGACTAAGTCAAGTGTGAAGTTATCCACTGGCTGAGATGCTGCACTGATACAAATAGAACATAAATAGAGCAAATACTCGGCAGAGGAAAAGAAGGAGAGTGGGGAAATAGAGAGGGAAAGCTTTAACAATGACGTGACCAATGTCAGCCAACAGGACCTGCCATGTACGGCCATCGTCAAAAGTTTGATTAGTGTAGTGCAAATATATTTTGCACTCAGCTTTTTGTCAAAGCTGAACGTAATTATCATGACCTCATCATGATTTCGTTCATCTGAGAATGACTCATGGTCTTTTGTAATGGCCAGAAAAATATAGAAACTCTTGATAGCCATACTTAAAATGAATCCTTATTCATCTTTCAATCCTCATCTGCCTCTGATGGTTGTGGTTCTGGCGCGCAGGTGGCGTGGTGGACGAGGTGCGCTGCTCCCAGCCCGAGGAGATGCGGGACAAAGACCTCCAGAGGATCCCCTACCAGCTCTTCCAATCCTGCATGACCACCAGCTACAACTACCTGTTCGCCAACATCCACCACCTGGAGTCTGAGAGGCTGCTCCGGGGCCACACTCACGGCAACCATGCCCACCCCGCGCTTCACGCCCCCGTCGGGATGGCGGAAGGGTTCGGCGCTGGTGGTGGTGGTGGGGGAGGAGGAGGCGGTGGTGTAGGTGG
This sequence comes from Lota lota, assembly GCA_026745465.1. NCBI lineage: Eukaryota > Metazoa > Chordata > Actinopteri > Gadiformes > Lotidae > Lota > Lota lota. Next base: position 3,583,796 of record JACYXH010000175.1, on the reverse strand, counting down.
AGTAGGAGGAGGAGGAGGAGGAGGAGGAGGCGGCCTGCCAGAGTGCGAGCCCAAGCAGCGGCCGCGGCCCGTCAACCTGCGCCACGCCATCGCCACGGTGATCATCACCGGTGTGGTGTGCGGCATTGTGTGTCTGATGATGCTGGCGGCGGCCGTGTACGGCTGCGCCTACGCCGCCATCATGGCCAAGTACCAGCGGGAGGTGAAGAAGAACGAGGAGTTGGCTGCCGCTCAGGAGGCCCAGCACGCCAAGGCGCGGGAAAAGGAGCCGCTGGAGAATGCCATCGCCTAGGCAACCACACTATTCAGAGAGAGACTGGTGAATGGTGTGGTGGTGGTGGTGGTGGTGTGTGTGTGGGGGGGGGGGGGGGGGACTACATCTCCTAGGTGTCTGACTATGCAGTGGTTTGAAGCTGTAAACACAGCCAGTGACAGGGCTTCCCAATGGGGAAACAGCCAAAGAAATATGACATATCAATTCCATTACGTTGCAGAGACAATTTCAAATCGGATTTAAAATATATATATATTTATATTTGTGTGTGTGTGTGTGTGTGTGTGTGTTTGAGTGTGTGTGTGCGCAGGCGTTTTTGTGAATATGGATGTGTGTTATTAACATTAGCGTTTGTGTCCTGAATGAGTTTGACTCATTGTTAGTGAACATGAGTGAGTATAATATGTGTTTGCTTCAGTCTAATTACATTTCTAGCTCTGCTTTCCTAGATCATATTTTTCTCACTCACATAGTGACGCTGTAAATTCTATAAAGCAATAATGTAAAGTAAAATGTAAACAGCAAATGTGTGACCTATATATCTTGTATATCTTATTTCAGTTGACAGATAATCAGATAATAGATACATCCCCAGACCCACGCGCACACACACACATACACACACACACATACACACACAAAGAGAAAGAGATGGAAGACATAGACAGCTATAAAATTCATACTGTTTTCAAGATGTGAAAGATGTGAGGTCCTGCCAGCCATAACATTTCAAAATATGACTCAAATGTCTAAGTCTAAATCTAAGTCTAATGTGATCTTTTTATAACAGATATATGTGTTCCCTTCTATATCAGCTGTAAGATGTCCTCAGTTGAACATGTGAGTCCGTTACCCTTGTTAAAAGTTGTCATTTGTCTGGGAGACAATATGTTTTTTGCAGGTCTCGTGAACCCATCGGATTTTTAAGGCTTTTAAAATGTATGATATCAAATATTATACAAAGACATAAGCAGGAAGAAAAACGTCTATTTCGTAAGGTGTTAAAAAATGTTTGTATGTAATTGATAATCGGATCAGTTGATCTCACGAGGATGCTCTGTGGGACAATATTAAGATGTTTTCCATTTTATAATAAAAATGTATTTGCTGCTTGGGTGATTCACTCATGGAACGAATGACTTCAGGAAATGGGTCACTACACATTGTTATAGTTATAAACATATTGTTATGTAATAAATTAAGAGGTCGAATTAACCATGTATGATCACGAATGCCAGAAAGGAGTGGCCCTTAGTTTGAGGACACCACACACACACACACACACACACACACACACACACACACACACACACACACACACACACACACACACACATACATAAACACGTGCACACACGTGCACATAAACACAAAGGGAGGGACATGCGCATATTCACAAGCCCACTCACACATTCAGCATCTGTGTGGCTTGCTGACGTCTGCACTGCCCTGGGTGTGTGATGTCATCGCCTGCCATGTTAAGTTAGCGCGCTAACATGTTCACGAGACCGCGGCTCTATCGAGCTGTGGCTGGAGCAAACTGGCCCACACCAGCTGAGCGGCAAATTAGCATTCAAGATAGCATTTACATCTTGGATGACTTATGTAAACATAATCACATTTGCTCGTGCCTATTCGGTAATGGATATGCTGTGTGTGTACTACCAGGGGGTCTGAACTCTTAATGTGTTAAATATGGGTTTTGATCAATCTATACAATGGAGGATCTAGTGGTCTGGTGAAGTGGGTTACAATTGTGTTAGGGATTACAATTCAGAAAATAATGTCTTAATAGCAACTGGGTCAACATGGTGGAAGACACTCACTGCCTGTCTTCTGCATGTTTTTAAGTGTGTGTGTGTGTGTGTGTGTGTGTGTGTGTGTGTGTGTGTGTGTGTGTGTGTGTTCATGGCACTGCGCAGACTCTCAATTGCTGTCCTTCTGCTCCAGCACACTGTGGTATCCCTCAGGCCACACTAGTACCCACAATGCACTGCTCCCACGTCAACAAATTCAGGCACCGTGAAATCACCGCTGCCTTGCCAAGCGCCATTCTTCCTCTCCTCTTTTCCATCAATTTCAATCTTTTGTCACTTTCTATGTGGTACATTTGCAACGTAAGTATTTTTTTCTCATTAAAGACATGCTTTGATTATACTTTTTCACACTCATTTTATTTCTTCACCGTATTCATTTGTATAGGATCTGACTGCACTTTCTGACTGCATTTCTTACTTATTGTCAAATAACAATATCCAGTCCTATCCCCAACATTATTACAACCAAGAAGAGCCTGATCAACCCAATTGACAATATAATCAGAAAAAGCACTAGAATCTAGAATCTATTTAGATGCACTCACGTTCCATCTTAATGCATTTGTGAGAGGAACAACGCAAAAACAATGATGTGTGCCTTTAAGCACAGCCGGTGATGTCATACCAAAAACCCTGCCAAACATTATATCATAAATCCTATAAAACCAAAGCCTCGATATTTTTATCCTCTCTCTCTCTCTCTCTCTCTCTCTCTCTCTCTCTCTCTCTCTCTCTCTCTCTCTCTCTCTCTCTCTCTCTCTCTCTCTCTCTCTCTCTCTCTCTCTCTCTCTCTCTCTCTCTCTCTCTCTCTCTCTCTCAGTGGCGGTAAAAACGAAGCACCGGTTCACGCTTCATATGCGGGCGTCACACGTAGGCTTTGCATAGACGCCCAGGGGTGCATGTGTCGAGCCAGGCCGCACCACAACAGAATCCTCCCAGGCCGCAGCCTGCCATAAATAAGCGTTGGAGGGCAGGGACAAACACACGGTCGGCATTTGCGGAGCTCGTGGCTATTTATATGACGCACGCTGGAAACCGTTAGCCTGAATCGCATGCCTCTGGTCTCCTTCCTCGAGAACACACACGTACACGTGCGAGTGTAAAAATAAACAGTAACATGAGTTATGATGGGTATACAGAAGTAGGTACTATTGGGTATAGGCCCGGAGATGGTCCCCCCTGCCTCACTTTACTTACCAGCTGCAATGGGTGACCTCCTCTCATCCAAGAGTTGAATGGCAGTGCTGGCCAACACCACACTCCTGTTCTCTGATCCTGGTAACACATCATGCACGCACAAACACACACAGACACAGACATACACACACACACACACAACCACACAGATACAGACACAGACATTCACACACAGGAAAACAGACGACTTTATGAGTTATACCACAATTCCCAGTATTAGCTCTGAGGTGACCACAGGGCGATTGGAAAAGAGGGGAAGAATGATCATGAGAAGCCACAGAGGAACGTTCCAAGGCCCAACGCTAGCTAGCAGCCTCAGACGATCAAAGCCCGGAGAAGAGTGCCTAGGATTACTTTTATTAGCCGAAATCTATGGGGGCCCTCGCTCAAACAACACGCTCAAACAACGAGCGAAGTGAATGTGTATATAAGTTGAGTGGTCATTTTTGAATGAATGCAAATATATATTTGCATCATTCCTGAGCTCACTTTTGTGTTTTGTTTTGGT
>JACYXH010000175.1:3562500-3577500 GCA_026745465.1 Lota lota | reverse complement strand
TCTACCTTAGTTATATATAATGTGTTTTTTAATGTAGTGTGTACAGCAATCTCTACCTTAATTATATATAATGAGTTTTTTAATGTAGTGATAACAACAATCTCTACCCTGGTTATATGTAATGTGTTTTATAATTTAGCGTTTACAGCAATCTCTACCCTGGTTATATGTAATGTGTTTTATAATTTAGTGTGTACAGCAATCTCTACCCTGGTTATATGTAATGTGTTTTATAATGTAGTGTGAATTGCTACAAAGCCAGGAGTACATTTACATTTTGTCAGCAATGCGACTTACAAGTGAAGATGACAATAATCAAAGTACACAATTTTATTCAAACAATATGTATACTATATTTATTATAGAAGAAACAAAATGCTGTAACTTCTATTTTATTTCACTATTTAAGAAATACTAATAATTCTAGGATACGAGTGAAATCTCAGAAGAAGAAGAAGAAGAAGAAAAGGAGTGTAGTATGGGTGGTGGGTGGGGTGGGTGGGTCACCTACTCTGACTTGTTGAGCACCAGGCTGGTCCAGTAGGCCTCTAACGGAGCAGTAACCACAGCGTCAAACAGGACCTCCTGAATCAGCTCCTTGTCGCCTGGCCAGGGAAAATACACTATTATTTATACACATTACAAATTCAAATGTATTCATGAAACACACATTTTTGTGTGGTTTTCTGTTTTTCTATTTAACTTTAGTTTGTATGGTGATACATTTAAGGTATTTCTTGTGTATAGTACTTTAAAAAGTAGAAAATAATGAATATAGATGTGTTTGTAGTGTGTAGGGTTATTATATACTCACATTGCAGCAGAGGCTCATGGCCACTCAGGTAGAGTTTGATGGCTTCTATCTGGGAGAGGTAGCGGTGCTCTGGATATTCGTCTGTGTTACAGTAGGTCCTGATTTAAAAGAGAAGGAAGAAAAGAGGTTGATGCAATTGTTCAACCCAATCAACTTATACAAGCCTATATGTTGTAAAATTGTGCAATCCGTTTGATTTACCTGTGAATTGGAATTTTAATTTAATTGGGTTCACTCTTTTTTAATGTAAACATGTATTGCATTCAAATCTTTTGAATGCCCAATTATTAAGTGGCTGATGGTGAGAGGCTAAGATAATGCAACAAACACAAACTAGAGGAAAGAGAGAAAAGAGAGACAGAAAAAATAGACAGAAAGTGACTCACACACAGTTACTTTACATTTACTAGCAAACAGGAAAGCACACTAAATGCCATCCTGTGAACAGGAAGAGAGGGTTTAACATTGAGGCACCGGATCGTATCCCTCAGATAGTTTAGAGGGAACGAGGAGGTATTGACATGCACCGTCAGAATAAAAATACCGTTCCGGGGTTCTTACCACTCATCTGCCAGCTCTACATCAGGGTGCTCCAAGTCATGGAGACCTGCACAGAATTAAGAAGACCTTGAAGTGAATCAGTGAATGCACTACACATGAACCCTTTAATAACGCATCCGCACCTCTCTCACACACACACACCTACACACCTACACACACTCACACACACACACACACACATCAGAGGTGAAAAATGTGTGCTTTGAGTGGATGTGACAGCTGTGATGAGATCAGGAAGAGCCAAGTCATGCTCCGAGGGCCCAGCATGATGGACGGGTTTTGAAAAGCGTGCACACACACACACACACACACACACACACACACACACACACACACACACACACACACACACACACACACACACACACACACACACACACACACACACACACACACACACACCACCGCATGAATATTAACAGGCATGAGGCTGACATGAAAATAGACACAAATACAGACAAGCACACATTGCACACACACACACACACACACACATACACACACAAACACACGTAGACAAGCGCACATACATGGAAGCCACTATAAAAGCAATATTTTGCTAGCTGCGGTTCTCCACTCATCGTCAATAGACTACCGCAGCGGGAGAGTGGGGAGACGGACATGTTGAGAGAGTACAGGCACCAAAAGGGGGTGAGAAACAGCTTCACGGCCAGGGGTTAGATTAGCAAAACACAGTGATAGTGAGAAATAAAAGCAAAATAATGAGGAGTGAGATGGAGATGAGAGCCACCAAAGACAAACTTCATCGAACTGCAGAAGAAAAAAAGCAACAAAATGTTTGAATCACAAAGAAAATGGAAAGATGACTCCTACCTTCCTCAACTGTGACATTCCCTCTGAAGAAGAATTTACCATGACCTCTTGAAAGAGCTACCCCTAGGCTTTAAGAAACACACACACACACACACACACACACACACACACACACACACAAACACATAAAAGTCATGTTTTCTTAAATGGAAACCTACGCTTTAAAATACAAATAAATAAATAAAATCAGCAATTCAAATTCTTGAGTTTTGTGAATAAATAAAGCACTCTCCAACCAATCTGGCTGTATTCACAAAACATCTAGGCTAAAAGTAGCTCCAAACAAGTTGATTTAAGGAGACATAGTGGGTATTTAAGTTGTATTTTAAGGACTGCTTAATGAAAAGGAGGTGAATTAATGAAGCATTTAGCACTAAGGTCAGGTCCTAAACCTTTTGTAGGGAAAGACTGAATGGCAATAAGCTTGTACCAAGCACTTATTGTGGACAGAAATAGTCGGGTTTGCATTCAAAAACCATATACGTTTTTCTGTGGAAGAAGTGCTAACAATGTTTGCTTTTACAATCTTTACCATTTTTCATTAATAAATGTGCCTTCCTTTTAAATACTGTTTTGTTGGTCAGAAAACTCTTATCTCTGTCTCTTATTTTTATGACAACCTCTGATGATAGTTCACATTTAATATAGAGCGCTGTGGGATTGCTGCTGATACTGTTAAAGTGAAAGATCTTTGTTAAGGCTGCATGTTGCTCTTTAAATCCACACTATCACAACAGTACATCCGTATTCCAGTATTGTGTTTACTTGTTAGCCTGCCTTATTGTATGTATTTCCGCTACTAAGTATTGCCCTTTATATTTGTGTGTTGATAGAAAAACTGAGGCATTCTGGGAGTGGTTGGAACTGATGTCCTGGTGTCAAAGCTTCTAAAGACCATTCCTAATAATAAGGTACACACCAAGGCCCAAGTACATAAGGAATAAACCAGTGGAGGTAAGCTTAACGTTTTTGCTTTAGCAACTGACACCCACTTGCCCTTTCAACCACTTACTGTTAGCAATGTAAGTTAGCACAATGCTTAATCAATATCTCATCCACAGCAACAAGGTCAACCCTGCCAGGTACTTTGAGCATAATTTGGGAGTCGGTTGTAAGGTGAAACGAGTTGTGAATACAGCCTCAGACTGTAATGGTTAAAGTGTGTCCAAGGTACACTTACCTGAAAGGTGTGCCTTTAATGTCAGTGTAGTAGTAATCATTGTGCAGAACCAGGACCCGTTTCTGAAACACATACACACATTTTAAGTGTTATTTCCTGTATGCATATTGTGCTACATACTATGCATTATACTTTTACAGCATGTAGGCTCATAAAAGCGTATGTGATTTGCTGATATTTGGCTCCATCTAGTGGAACATTTGAAGGCAAAAAGAAAATGAATTGGCCGGTTGTCAAGATACACAGACAACAGATGGACGTGTTGTTTCTGAGTTGGTAAAAGTGTGTGAAAGTGCTTGAGTGTGTTTGTGTGTGTGCCGTTGTTCATTTCCATATTTTGTTCCTAATATCACATTAATCAGTGACAATTCCAAATGGCACACACACACACACAGACACACACACAAACACACCTACGGATGCATACACACACACACATACACACACACCACACACACACACACCACACACACACACACACACAAAAAAAACTTACAGATGCACACACACACACACTCACACACCACACACACACACACACACACACACACGCACGCACACACACACACACACACACACACACACACACACACACATACGCCATACCCACCTGTCTATTCGGCAGACGAGTGTTAAGAGAGAGTCATTGGGCTGCTGTCTCGTTCAGATTTAGCAACATGTGTTTAGCAGAGATAAGAAAAGCACATCCACGCTGTTTCTTTGCTCTCCTCTTTCTCTCTCACACACACTCTCTCGCCTTCCCCCTTACACACACTCACATGCACAAACACACACAGATGGAGAGCACATCTAATCCAAAATAAAAAAGCCATGACTTTCCACCAAGCATGCAAACTTCTGTGGATTTCCTCAGCTCATGCATATGTATGAGTGTGTGTGTGTGTGTGGTGTGTGTGTGTGTGTGTACACATGCCACTGTGTGTGTGTGTGTGTGTGTGTGTGTGTGGTGTGTGTGTGTGTGTGTGTTGGTGAGTGTGTCCCTCTGTCTATGTGTATGTCTATTAGCCGGGATCAGCAGGGGGCAGTGGGGTGAATGAGCCCCCTAGCACGGCAGATTAGCTCCTGCTGTGTGTTTACTTTGGCATAGCCTTTAAGCTAATTGCCAATGTGTGTGTGTGTGTGTGTGTGTGTGTGTGTATGCATCAGTGTGTAAGCATGTGTGTGAGTGTGTGTGTGTGTGTGTGGCTGTGTGGCCCAGTAGGAGATTGAGTGGCACTGTGCACTGGGACGCTCACCCCTTTGTCGACTGTCTTCTTCACCTCCATGGAAAATATTCCTGTCTTCCGGTTGACCATGGCGTTCCTCAGCTGTGCACACACGCACGGGCACACACGCACACACAAACACGCAGAGGTGGACACAGAACAGAGGGGTGGTGGTCATACATGAGAGGGTCCATGGGGGGAAAAAACGGCCGCTGTGTGCAGGACCTCTCTTACCGCGTCGTCCCTGTCCTCCCATTCCACCTCAGACAGATCCACGCTGCTGTAGCTGGGCTTCCTCCGCTTCTTACCGTCGCCGTACTGCACACACATGCGCAAACACACGCACACGGACACACACACACACACACACACACACACACAACTACATTAAACACAATATAGATGATTGATCTTAGAATTAGATTCCTATTAATATTGTGATGCTTGGCATTGCTGAAGGAAAATATCAAGTTGTCTCTGTAGTGTGTGTGTGTGTGTGTGTGTGTGTGTTTGTGTAATGTACCATTGTGCCATTGATCTATCATTTAAATGGTCACAGGGGCTCTAGCCTTTATTATTGCTGAGGTTAAGTGAACATATTCAGCCTGTTCTTCTCTCTGGGAACAGTCAGCCAGCAGGCCCACAGACCCTCCTTAGCATCGCCATTAAATATACGTATGTATATTTAATGGCGACACAAACACACACACACACAGAAGGGTGAGTGTGTGTGTGTGTGTGTGTGGTGTGATTGTGTTTTTACACAAGACATATAGATGGAAAGCGAGAGAAAGATATCTAGAAGGAAATAGAAAGATAATTGCATACATCTGTGAGTTTTCATTTGTGTGGCTCTATGTATGGGGTATGTGTATATGGGTAATGTTGATGCGGTGGACTTTTGTGTGCATGTGTGAGTGTGCGTGTGTGTGTGTGAGTGTGTACCTGCGTGTGTTTCTCTCTACCTCATTTAATCTGTCAGCAAGAACAGCCCCCCACCCCTCATTAGTTGTTAAACACTGTTCATTAGCATCCTTAATTAGACCACTATGACCATCCGTCTGTCTGCCTGTCAGTCCGTCTCCTCTCCCTCTCTTCCCTCCTCCTACTATAGCCCTGGTTTTATGTCTCCCTCTAGTTTGTCTCATTCACATACATAGTAAGAGCAACTGCTTTCCCTCTCTCTCTTACTCTCTCTCTCTCTATTTCTCCCTCTTCTTCCCCTCCTCCTCCCCCCTTCCATCGGCGAGGGATGGAGTGGTGTCCAACACAATGGAGTTAATCACAGCCATTCAGCAGTCTTATCTCTGACTTTTCACAGTGCAATGGAAGCCGGGAACTCTGTCTCCTCATCTGCATGTCACCACGCTGCCAATACACAAACACACACACTCCGCTAAACCCCCACACACACACAGACACACATGCTCGGCGAGTCACACACGCACACACACACACACTCCAATGCACTACGCAAAGCAGCAGCAGGTTTACCACCGCACAATAGTGCAAGAATTGCCTGTTAATCTGCATTTCACTGTGAGTGTGAAATCCATAATTGACTTGACACAAGCTACTTAAGTTTGTATATCACAGCCGGCCTAACACAACAATTAAAAAAATCTAAATTTGAACTCTGTTCTCGGTGAAAATAATTGCTATGATAATGAGGTTGGCGTCTCGGCTACTGGTGTGGTACAGGGGAGCTGGCGCTACAGGAAGTGGCACTCACAAGGGGTCGCAGGTCTGGGTGGGTGAGGATGTAGCCGTTGTTGGTGATTGCGAACGCATAGCCGTGGATGCCCAACTGCAAGGATACACACACACATTAGAAAGAAACATATACACACACACACACACAGACCAGACACACACACCAAAATATTATGGGATAGGAATATGTTTTTGTGTAACTTATAGCACGCCCCGTCTTCCCTGTGACACGTGTGACACTGTCACATTTGATCGTATCCACAGCCTGATTAATAACATACTTTTAAAGCGTCAAACACACATTAAACATCCTCAGACCCACCCAGCGAAAAAGAGAGGGAAAAAAACATATCAATGTATCAAAGCATAAAAGACTGTGACAGCGGGAGTCTATCACTAATGCAGTCGTTTCCACAGTATATCATTTTCCTGTCATCTGACATCACACTGTAGCCGCAAATGATCCTCATCCCAAAACGTCTGCCACAACCTACAATTGATCTGCTTCTTGGGGGGGAGGGGGGGGGGGGGGGGGGGCAAAGTGATTACTGTCCCCTGTCAGTTAGACTGTCACATTAGCAGAGTCTAAACAACATTTGAAACACTTTATTCTTGCCATGGCATGTGTGGCCATCAAATGAAGGGGAACTTTACTAGGAACTTTTAAATAATGGCACTTCTTTGATGTCAATGGAATAGTATAATTTAGTTTATACCACAGCGTTGGTGAATACTTAATTCCGATTGGTCAAAACATTCCACGGGTGTGCATTGTTTTTTAACAACGGCACACCTCTGCAATTAATGCGCTACAAATCCACAGCTTGACGTGGTTAACTCGTTACTTATCTCATATTCAAGCTGTCCAAAACAATAAGTTGAGTGTTTCAAAACCATGCGGACACCCACTTTGTTCCCTCTCCATTGAATGTTGTTTTGCCCCCCTTTATCTGTCACTTCCATCCTTATCATTGCAACAACAACTTGGTGGATCCTAAAGGAGTCCAGCCGAGTCAAAATAACGTTCCAAGGGTGTGCATTGTTTTTCAATAATGGGACACCTCTGCCTTTTAACAGTTCTGAATTAATGCACTACAAATCCAACACTAACAACGGTGAAATACAACTATCGACAACATGTTTCCCTGACAACGCAAAAACAATATGCTCAAAGTGGAAGAATATTCTAATCTCAGCTGATTGAGTAAATAAAAACCCAACAATATTATAGATGAAAGTGACTAATATCTAATCACAGTTGGTTACTGTCGTAAAAGCGGAATTAACCACTCTGGGTTGTCATTATTGGAAAATAATGTATGCCGAAGTGGTGGTTTATTCCTTACATGTTTGGGCCATGGTGTGTACCTTATATTTGGGGATGGTCTTTAGAAGCTCGGACACAGGGACATCAGTTCCAACCACTCCCAGCAGAATGCCTCGGTTTTTCTATCAACACACAAATATTAAGGGCAATACTTATGAGCGGAAATACATTCAATAAGGCATGCTAACAAATAAACACAATACTGGAATATTGATGTACTGTAGCGATAGTGTGGATTTAAAGAGAAACTTGCAGGTCAGCATCTCGGGTTAGTGAAGACGGGAAAGTATATAGCAAATCGATTTTGAAAGCATGCTCTTATGATTATCATGATTCACTTTTTGTATTTCAACATGCCACTTGCTCTTTAGTGTACCAACCGTTTCGTTCTTGGTACTGAAGACTGGCATCGCCACAGTGGTCATCAGCACTGGATCTCGTCCATCCTCCATCTTAGAGAGAGAGGGATAGAGAGAGGAATAGAGAGAGAGGAAATATAATATAGAGGAATAAATGGAGAGAATACATACTCAGTTACTTATATATCAAACATGAAAGTGCATCTTTAAATACCTTAATGCCATTCTGTTGACACAGGAAGTGAGGCTTTATCTTTGAGGCAGCAGAACATGTCCTTTAAGATGGTTGTCATGGCTGAGCTTCTAGGCCCAATATATTCCAGAGGGGATAGACAAAACTTCCCTCCCTCCCCGTATGTTTTATTCATGTTAATTATCTGCCTTTAAACGTGTTCAGTCTCAGTCTGCCTTTGATGTTTGCAGTAATAAGCTTATCCAACGGCAAGGCTTGTAGTTTAGCACAGGCAACTTTCTTCCGTTAAGACTGCCGGAATAATTATGATATTTATCTTTCAAGCGGCTGCATTTTTTCTTCTGAAGATTGGCTGATGATCTATTGGGGATGAAAGCCCTACACAGTACTGCTGCAGTCTGGTACCTTAAGGAACAGCCTGTTACATGCATGTATGTACACGAACACACACGCACACACATTCACACACAGAAACACACACAGACAGACACAAACACACACACACCTGCATAGACAAACACACACACAAATAAACAGTCGCATAAAAACACACATGCATAAATACACACACACACACACACACACACACACACACACACACACATCGTCTAAAGTCACTTAGACAGCTCCTTGACCTTCCTCTGACAAATCATGCTAAATATCATTGAATCTAATTCATTGTCATTGTTAACTGTTACATTCACATTGAGTTAATCTACACCGGCTTTATTTTGTCTCTTTTGCACGCCCTTTTGACAACTATCTCCTTGAACTTAGTACACCCCCCCCCCCCCCCCCCCCTCCCCCCTCACTGTCTCTCCTCCCTGCCGCCACCACCAGTAATAACAAGTATTGACAGAAAAATGCTGGTTGCTTCTCCGTCTCGCTGGGACAGAGAGATGCGGGACCTGGACTCAGGAAAACTGATAATAGCCATCCAGGATGCAGTATTGGGACTTCAAAAGGGAGAAGAAGCACACCTAAGTACAGCCATTATAACAGCACCACGCTGGGCTGCCGGCAACCGGAATCGATCAAAGGACAGGACAAAGAAACAGGACCTTGTCTAAAAATAAAATATAGAGCCTATTTCCACTGCCAGGGCTAATGGATCGTATATCATCAAGTGTACGTCCCAGGCTGACTGAGGTTTGAGCAGAACTTAATCTTCTGTCCACTGGAACCCTTGTTAGATCCGCTTGAATACTCTCTGGGCTGAGGTGCTTATGTCCATTTGATGTTTGGTGTGTGTTTGTGGGAAAAAATGCATGTGTGTTCATATGAGGATGTGTGTGCGCTGGGTTGCTGGGTTTTGTGTGTATATGTGTGTGTGTGTGTGGGGGGGGGTGCATGCATGCATGTGGTGAGAGGGTGAATGTATACAACTGTATGTATGTTTGTGCATATTTCTGTCATTGTTTTCTTGGATGTATATTCTCATTTCAGTCTCCACAAGAAAATAATACAGACACATTTAAATCTATGCTGTCACTCCAAACAGAGACAGACATGTTCAAACTCAGTCAAAACTCATAGTAATACAATGTATATTTCCCCCACTTACCCAAGGGATTTCTGATCTTCTACTGAATATGAATGTGAAAACATTGGCCTTTTTAGGAGCATGGATCATCATTAACTACAGTCTTTGCTTTTTTAGTCCACGTCAGCAAAATAACCCAGAAAGACAGGAAGCGCAACTGAGAACCTCTACACAATGTACTATTACTGCAAAGCTGCAATACACACACACAAACGCACACACACACGAACAACCTCACACACGCACAATCTCACACACGCACACTTACAGAAGTTACATCCCCCTTGCAGGGTTTAGATACAAGGGACCACACACTCTGATACACAGACACACACTCCCTTTTGTCTGGTCTCCCATAGGACACCTCATAATCTGGGTTGCTTTGACGAATCGGTCGCCCATGGCCCCCACGACCCTGTTCCCTGGGCGAGCCAGCTTCAGTGCTGATTCTGCTGTGTTTGCCAAAGACACCCTTGGGGGGGGGGGGGGGGTGGGGAGGGGGGGGGAACTCCTACAAGGAGAAGTGAAAATAAGCCCTTGAGAGGCAGACGTGACAAGAGATGCAGTAGTTCTGTCTTGGAAGAGTCACTACTAAACACTAATCTATGTGTGTGTGCCTGTCATATGCCAAGCGTGCCCTCTTAATGTTTATTTTATTCATCTTAAAGTCGAATCGTCTGTCCGTATGAAAACGTACAGCGTCCACACCCTTTGACTCGGCCTCCGTACAGTGGAAGAACATCCCCCACAAAAGAGGTTTCCTCCGCTGAACTTTAAATCCTCTTCCCTTTAAATTTGCCGAAGAATGTCAAATATAGATGTGTGTACCCAGAACTTTTCCTCTCTCCTCCACCCCGGCAAGTGTCATTTCACCCCGACAGAGTGGAGAACCAAGCCAAATGTGCCAAGGGATGATGGATGGCGGTAAGGAAGAGGGAGGGAGGGGAAGGATACAATAAGATGGAGGAGTTGAGGAGAGGAGGAGGAGGGAAAACAAGAGAACACACAGGGGAGGGGGCTGGGAAGGGTGGAGAGGATTTTTACCATAGAAACAGAATGAGAAGAGATGTGCTGGGGGAGTGTGTGTGAGTGTGTGTGTGTGTGTGTTTGTGCGCGTGTTGGGGGGGTGATGGATAGCACTCGGGGGACCCGTGGGGGGGGGGTACAGAGATGAATGTGGGGGGGTAAAGGAGTCAGGGAAGGACGTGGTGTAATGGGGGAAGGGGGGATGAACGAGTCAGGGAAGGACATGGTGTGATGGGTTTTGGCAGTGGGAAGCGGAGAGGCTGATACACACGCATCCCCCCCCCCCCCCCACCACCACCACACACACACACGCACACACACACACACAGTGAGCTCCCGACCATCCCGGCGCGGCAATCAACCCTGAGTACTGCATTTAACAATGACATCATATGTAAACTCTGTGCCATTAAATAATCCTACGAGCAAAATTCCCCCCTTCCAAGTAGAGATTCAGGTTTAATTAAACACAAGGATAAATCTGTCAAAACACTATCTTATTTTGTCTATCTCTTTTATGGCAATGCAGAAGTGCTCAGTTTGAGTAAAGCTTTTTGTTTTGTTGGAAAAACTTGGCTGAGTAGGCATTCATAGTCATTCATAAGACGACATGCTAAATATAGTACCTTCACGACTGCAGGATGTTGCTGTGGAATAACTCACTGTTAACAACTCACAACAAACTAAGAAGAAAAGGTGGCTAAAACAGTAGAGGATTATAAAGATAGACAACTGTAAAATAATGTAGATGTAAACTAACTTTACACTGAGCTCTCAAGCTCAAGGATGAGTTTGCTACTGTCTGAAAGATTCTTTTTTATCCCCGTTTGACTTGGTCGGTTGGGCAGTTTAAACTGGTACAATGGTCCAGAGGAGCAATGGCACACTGGTCGTTTTCAAATTCACTTTTTTATTTTGAAAGTAATTTAATACTTTTAAAATAGGGTTATTTTATATTACCTTTGTTTTTTCATTGTAGTGGGAAATGTAAATTAATTTGACAGTCATTGCCTTTTAAACAATAGGGTTAGATTTAGGACATAATAATAGGCCAGAATTCCCCATTGAGTTAAGTGCTTCATAAAGACATCATAGCAGCACCATTCATTAATCCCTTGTACAGTTATTTATGATCAGACAATATGAATTGCAATGTCATAAGAAGTGTCTGAAGAAAGGAAGGCTGGCCCAAATACATAATTTCAAGTCCCAAATAATCGTTTGGTTTCCCAAACGAATGTTAAAATTGTTGTTGAAAAATGAAAAAAAAGAACTTCATAGTGCATACCTTTCCTTGCCTGAATCAGAGCCAGCGGAGACCACTGCTGCAGAATCTTATTTTTATCAACTGATTGTTTTTCCTTTTCATTTTTACAGTGTTATTTTAATCATGCAAAAACAAAACGACAATATCAGGTAGGATTGCTGTGTGGACATCAGTGGCTTTCAGATCCACTCATCGGTCCGAGTCTGACTCGGTTAAGGCAGGGTTTCGATGTAGCCTAGTTTTCAAAGACACACGGCTTCCATAGTATGAGAGTAGGCCTACTTCCAATTATCACAAAGCAAAAAGGTGGTTTGAACATCGTGCAAAGTTTTGATTAAATTGCATGGCAGGACTAGCGCTATTCATCCAAAGATAAATCACACAGGCGCTCTTGTGGGGGACTGCTCGCCACCTAGGGAAAGGCATTGCTGACTAGTGGGAGCGCCACCATGGAAAACTAAAATCCTGGGGAGAACCCTAACATTTCACAAATATTAATACAGTATTATTACAAACAGTTTGTTTAAAGTCTGTCTCTGACGGTCTTGCAGATTCTCACACTGGACGGCAGGTGGCAAAGTGCTACCAAAGTAGGTATTCGAATTATGTTCTTATATTTTAGTACAAACCTAACGTCGGATAATTCGGTCATCCCATGTTTGGCTAGGCTATATTTTGATGATGGCTACCATTACCTCAACTGGAGTGTTGGCGTGAAGCGATCTCAGACCTAGGGATGTCTCGCACCCAGAGATATTGTTTTTTAATCTTATCTCTGGGATATCACTGGAATATTTGGACAAAAGGTAACCTAACCTTCTACCTGCGGTTTGCAATATGTATATGCCTTATTCTTTTTTAATTAATTATTAGTTCATTTTTTTCAGTTTAAATCCTGAATTGAGATTGAATACCTACCCAATGAACGAATATCCGAATATTCGGCCTCAGCACTAAAAGGAAATATTTCCCAAATGTTTCTCAATGTCTGTAGCCTGATTGTCCTACCTTAACTTCCTTTCCGTCAAACATTTCTTATATCAAGACATCATTCACAACACTGTTCATAACCATTTAATATTGGTTGTACCTGATTATCCAGATTAAAAAAGAGATTGTCCATCAAAGGCAGTGTTTGTTTTTAAAATGACTCTATTTTAATGCCCGAGGTGTCTTGGTCTGTGCGTGTTTTGCAAGTGAGAACGCAGGTTACTTGCAATGGCTAACATTCAGGCTACATTTGCACTAAGTGGATGGTGAGCAACAGAGACAGCAATGCCGACCCTTTAGGCTCCAACCTATTAACAATGCTATGCCTGACATATGGTTCTCCAGCTGTCTAATGGGAATGCTAGGGCTCTGCTGATGTTGATGGTGCTGCAAAGCACTGTTTTTCATCACTGTTATGATTATAGAGCTGCTTAATATGAGTCCTCATCCCAGCCCACCACTGCTTCATATACCTCTGAGATCAATGAAGAAGCAACACACATCATCCAAGTACGTCATTACAGGCTATTGGTGTCATGGCCCGGAGAGAGAGAGAGGGAGGAAATACTTTATGGTAGAGAATTTCAGCGAAACGAGCACGATAAAGGCGATTTGGTTTCCACACTGAAAAATTACATAGGAAATGAACAAATCGCAACCACACATTTTCACACACGATCGCACTGCCAACATTTGAGAAACTGTCAAAGCAAGACCAACGGAACACCGACAATGCATCACTCTGTGCTCAAATCAGCATGTGTGTGTGCGCGTGTGTGTGCCCTTGTGCGTGTGTGAGAGTTTGTGTGTGTGTTTGTGTGTGTGTGAGTGTATTTGTGTGAGTATCTGTATGTGTGTATGTGTGCGTGTGTGTGATTGTCTGTTTGCATGTGTTAATGTGTGTGTGTGTGTATTCATGTGTGTGTCTGTATGTGTGTGTGCATGTGCGTGAGTTTATATATACAGATCTGCGCCGTTACGAGAGTGCACGTGTCCATGTTTCTAAGTGTCCACTTATGTGCACTTATTTCCACTGCTGTTCAAAAGAAGTGACTGGTGAATGACAACGTGAGTTACGGTGTACAATTAAAAACAAAAACATGAAATCAAGGCAGCCACGGATGACATCAGAAGGCGACAAAGCAGAAATAATAATAATAATTAATTCGGTCAAACAATAATAACAACAAATCACGGTGGAAACAGCATGGCTTCATTCCATTTTTCAACAAAGAGAGTTAAAATGGAGATGGAGACACGTCACGCTGTAAACACATGTAAACACAGCAACACAACGACTACAGACAGGAGTTTACCTTCTGTGCCTGTGGGAGCTACAGGGATCAGATTCAACCAAAACAGAAAGAAAGAGGAAAAAAGGAAGGGAGGGGAAGGGACAAAGCGTGTCAATAAGCTTGTGTAGACGTGTGGCGTTTCATTTGAATGAAGTGTCGGCAATCAGTGTGTTTTGTTCCAATTCCCCTTACATTGACTTTACTTGAGTATACAATATATACGTCAATAAGCAGACACTTTCCACTACAGCAACTTACAAGTTAATATAATGATCTTGTTTGTCGATAAGAGATTACTCTGGAGTTGAGTGGTTTCCTGGGTTAACAGTTGTTTCACAAGTGCCCACTCTGAGATTCCGTTTTTTTAAATATTTTATATAGATTTCAAACTAATGCATGTACATTCACGATCACGACAATACAAAAGTAAACAAGAAGTTAAGAACAATAATATATTTGATAACACTATATAATATAATATAATAATAATGTTCAGTCATAAGTCATTTGTAACTAATCATTAACAAAACATACATGTATAAGCCTTTAGTGTATGATGAACTAATTATTAACTAAACATACATTTGTAGATGATTAATACATGCTATATTAAAGGACCCTTATTTTACCACCAGGTTTGATGTTGATTAGCCATTACAAGGCCAGGTCAAC
>JACYXH010000175.1:3497500-3557500 GCA_026745465.1 Lota lota | reverse complement strand
TTATCTAGACTATAATCACCCCTCATTCACAAAGACCTCAGCCATCTGAGTGTCAGCTATGTGCGCTATGCTGAGCAGACAACGCTCCACAGATATATTCATCCTGCTTGTCGGCGGGAACAACGGCGCTCGTTACTTTAGTGTCGCTTTCGTTTTATATAGTTTAGGGTGGATCTCTATGTATAAGAGTCTCTGCCTTAGTTGCATGTCGGGACTCATTTGGTACGAGTGGCCTAGGACCAGCACAGAATAACACCGGACCACAACACCAAGTCTTTGCAATGTGCTGCTGCAAACGTACTTCACAAACATCTCAACATATTATATTTATATAACAGATTTAAAGTGACAATGTGTACGATTTGCGCCTCTATCGGATGCTTAACGTGGCCTCTCTCACTTGCTGCGGATGCCAGCACTCAATCAGTAACAACCAGCAGCCGAAGCCAACACGTTACAGTCGTGTCAAGCTTCAGCTGTGTAAATAGTGTCCCCCCCCCCCCCCCCTCCCTCCCCTCCCGAGAACATCACCCATGCTCCCCTGCCTCCCTTTCAGTGGTGACCTAAAGAGCGGTCAGCGCTGATGCAGGCCGGCTCTTAAAAATGGAGGAGGTTTACGGTCGGGTTAAACGCACTGGAGGTAATAGCCGGCACTAATTCGGCCGTTGTTTGTCATGACATGCTATATTCACTCCACATGAGTGCCCCGGATCTATGAGTTAGAGCAGAGAAGAATGGTCAACTATGAGATTACAACTACGCTAGCATGTTCACACTTACGCACGTCTTGAAGCACGTAGAAGACATAGAACACATGTTTATTATAATGTCATGATTGCAAACTAAACACACACCTGAATTATTCAGTGAACTGCAATTATATAGTTACATATTTTGTGTCAACAAGATGAACAAAAACACTCAGAGGAAAAGGTATTTATGCAGGCCTTCATGTTTAATTTAACACAACAAAAGAAACCTGCATTTAAATGGCTTTTGAATTGTCAGACTCATAAAAAGGGGAGATGAACTGAAAGCAGAACACAGAGGAAAACACAGTAATCCAAAGCAACCCTGTACACCTCAGGGTAAACGTATTGGCTTGCATTGAAGTCAGAGTTAGATTTCTACCAAAGCCCAATATTTCCTCTCCACCTGATGACGATGGCAGGAGATGCACGGCATATTTCTCGGGAAGAGCAGGTGTTCAGGTGTTTGAAAGTCTTGTGTAGCTCTTGTGTGCATACACTCCTTTGCAAACATGTGTGTGTTTGTGTGTGTGTGTGTGTGTTTGTGTGTATGTGAGTGTGTGTATGTGTGTGTGTGCATACATGTGTGTGTATATGGGGATGAAATGTGACGATCACTTCGTCACAGGGTGTATACGTGTGTGTGTGCGTGCACGTGTGTGTGCATGTGCGTGCACGTGTGTGTATGTGTGTGTGTGTGTGTTTCTATATCTCTCTGCGAAGACAATCATGCCTTGTGAATATAGAGAAGACCGGTGGTGGAGGTGGTTTAGACGATCACATGCCCCTAATGTTTTCATCCTCGGCTGTCACTCACATTCTCCCGAAGAGGCGCTCAAAGAAACGAGATGATGTCATCTCTCAATCTGTCATAGCCATAAATAAAAAAGTGTCCCATAGATGATCAGCCAGCATAGACACACATCTAGCGGAGATAATGGCACACAGCTGTGTGTGCGAGCGCATATGTGTGTGCGTGTTGGTGTATGGCTGGACATGCAACTGTAGGTGTCACTATGTTTCAGTTTGGCTCTTTGATTTCTGTCACTAGGCTGCAGTTGTGTGTGTGTGTCCCAGCAGTGAGGCTGTTTCAAAGGAAATTGTCCAAAACCTGAGGCTGATAAAGAGATGGAGGAGAGTGTGTGTGAGAGAGAGAGAGAGAGAGAGAGAGAGAGAGAGAGAGAGAGAGAGAGAGAGAGAGAGAAAGAGAGAGAGCGAGAAAGAGAGAGAGAGAGAGAGAGAGAGAGAGAGAGAGAGAGAGAGAGAGAGAGAGAGAGAAAGAGAGAGAGTGACATAGACTGAAGACTTCTATTATCAGCAGGGTTCTTCTAAATGGGACGATCTAGCTGGGCAGTCCCATCCCTGCTCGCTGCTGGAAAGCCTTAAGGCTGTGCAGGGATAAATACTTGCTTCTATTATAGCCTTATGGAACATCGAAAACAAAACAATGCGAGACAAACTCAATTTGCGACACGGTTACTCATAATGTAGGTAGAGCAATATGCAACCTCATGAGTTTTTTTTAAAAGCATCTTAATGAAACCTGAACCTTAAACTGGTCAGGTAAAGTATTCCACATTCAATACTTGAATGTGTCTTAAAATATGACCACACCCTAGGGAAATAACTTCCTAAAGGCAGTAAAGGTTTGTCTGTGTGCAGAAAGTTAGCAACTGTGAGCAGTTTTCACAGGAGTAGGGATGTGTATGTAGGTTTGTATCAGTGTGGGTGTGTTTTTGTTTGTTTTCTTTATAGCATTGCTAAGGTCACAGCTAAGCCCCCACCCCCATCAAACAGCGGATATGTGTGCAGATTCGTGATAGGGATGTACTTTATCCTGTCTTAACGCTCTCTGAGACCCTTGTGCTCTGGGACCCCAATCTACATGATCACTCAGCCCAAACACGCAAGCACTGAACCCAACACTGAACTTCACTCTAGGTTCCAGAGAGAGTGGTGGGAGTGTGAACCTAATGACGCTTTAAACAAAAAGAAAATTTGGATTTGAAGAAATGACTGGAATTCATTTTTGTTGTTGTGGGGGTGGGGGGTTGGAAACAGGGAGTGGTAAGATTTTGTTCATGGAAATCACTCCATTTCAACTACCAGGCTTCAGTGTAGTACATGGACGGGTTTCCCGAAAGCCTCTTCGTACCAAAAACCATCTTTCTCTAAAAACTCATAAGCTGCTTATGAAACCTTGTCCATTTTAGACCCAACTCTCTTATGAATCTGTCACACAGTGCAGCGTGAAGTATGACAATGTATGTGTGTGTGTGTGTGTGTGTGTCTGTGTGTGTGTGTGTCTGTGTGTGTGTGTGTGTGTGTGTGTGTGTGTGTGTGTGTGTGTGTGTGTGTGTGTGTGTGTGTGTGTGCAAGCTTGCATGCACACATGCAAGTGTATGTGTGTTAACCACCTTGCGGTCAGGCCAATTGTACTTGGCGAAGACGGCATCGTAGGTGTCCACTGCCCCGTCCGTCACCAACATGATGGCCTGGCTGCACTCACTGCCCCGTCCCGTCTGGTTGAACTGCAGTGAGAGAGAGAGAGAGGTAGAGACAGATAGAGATGTAGAGAAAGAGATAGAGACAGAAGGAGAGAGACAGAGAGATAGGGAGAGAGAGGTAGAGACAGAGGGAGAGAGACAGAGAGATAGAGAGAGAGAGGTAGAGACAGAGGGAGAGAGACAGAGAGATAGTGATAGAGAGAGAGATATACAATGATCCCAAAGTGCTCTAAATAATAATGCTGATTATAATGTAATGCATTTGTTTCCAAGACTGAATCAACATACAGACACGACTGAATACAAAACTGGACTGTAATGAGGGGAGTCGACATGTACAATTATATTTGTTTTGGACAGCAAGCACATGAGGGTGCGCAGCTATAATGTGTGTGTGTGTGTGTGTGTGTGTGTGTGTGTGTGTGTGTGGCTTTGGGTGTTTAACTTACGTCACTGAGGAGGTTAAAGGCTTCGGTCAGAGCGATGTCCAGCATGCCGATGCCTTTAGCGAACAGTTTATCCAGGTGCAATCGGAAGTGCTAAGGAAACATCGGAGAGAGATACGGTCCTGTTATACAGGCAAACAACACAATAACAAGGACCAGAATATCAAAATAACAATATGTCATAGAGGGGAACACATTGGAGTAAAACAAATATAAAACATATGAAGACAGTCGTGAAAAGATGAAAACTTTGATTGGCAGGAAATACTTAGAAAACATTGTACTGCAGGTACAATGACGAATAATATTTATTCTTATAGAAGGTAAAACCATTATTTTTCATTTAACCTCTTGTGCGGATTTTCATGAGAATAATGGGTTCAGTTTCATTTTATCCGGCACCAACAAAATATTTGGGTTTTTACATTTTGCCACAGGCTCATGTTGACTAAAAACAAGCCCATTATCAATCAGTGATCGGATATGAAACCCCATTTCCAATTTTACCTCTCACCCTACACAGCTGTATGTGTGTCTGTGTGCGTGCGTGTGGGTGTGTGTGCGCGTGTGTATGTGTGTGTCCATGCTGGCAAGTGTGCATATTGTTGGTTGTATTTAAATTACATGTGTGTGGGGATCCTACAAATGAGACATTATCTCTCGGCCGAGATTAATTGAGTTTGGTGTTAGCAAGCTTACAGGTCCTGTCTGTTTCATTATTCACTGTGGTTAGGAGGAGCAGATAGACAGACGACGATAGACAGATAGAGAGAGAGAGAGAGAGAGAGAGAGAGAGAGAGAGAGAGAGAGAGAGAGAGACAGAGAGACAGAGAGACAGAGAGACAGAGAGACAGAGAGACAGAGAGAGAGAGAGAGAGAGAGAGAGAGAGAGAGAGAGAGAGAGAGAGAGAGAGCAAGAGATATGTTTTTTGTGTGTGTGTGTGTGTGTGTGTGTGTATGCAAACAAGTGTGTGAAGTTGTCTGTTGAGATGGAGGTAATTTGTCTGACACAGCAGGCAGTTTTCAATCGCTGGCACAGCGGTACATAAAAGTAGAGTTTGAGGGATGAATGATTGTGCTTGTGATACAAGTGTGTGTGTGTGTGTGTGTGTGTGTGTGTGTGTGTGTGTGTGTGTGTGTGTGTGTGTGTGTGTGTGTGTGTGTGTGTGTGTGTGTGCAAGACAGTGGGTGTAAGTGTGTGTTAGAAAGGATACCTTCTTAGCTGGATCCATATTCATATGAGATACAATTATTATAATTATAGCAAACCATTATTTACACAGTAATTGCATTCCGATAGAAACCAGAAGCAGGCAGACTGAATTAATAACATCACATTTGTTTTTCCGTCAATCATCCGCAGTGACCCACATTAATTAATAACAATTAAGTTGTACTTTTGCATAGACAGTTAATTCATCCTTGCAAACACTAAGATACAAATAGCTGCTAGAGTGGCAACATGTGCAATGGTGTCTTAAGAATTGCATATTCTAAGGTACTACACCTTTGAGTATGCAATTTTCTGCACATACCGGTAATTAAGAAATCATTTTTAACGTGTGTGTGTCTATGTCTATTTTGAACACCACTGGAAAAAGGGGTCTAGTTCAAATTAGAGAATATTTCCGAGACATGACAAAGAGCTTGTTTCATCAACTGAAAACAAACACCAAAATATGTTTTATTACATTTATTACATTTAGCACTTGTGTTCATTAAAGACAAAACAATATAGTCCCTTATTTAATTTCATCCCCCAAAAGTCTCTCAGTACAATATTAAAAGTTTTGTCAAACTGTGTGGGTGCGGAAACTAAGGCTAGAACTTTAAAACCTAACTCTACCCATTAAGCACCATATTTGTCTAGTAATTTCTCTTTGTGTATCGGCTCTCTGTATTGTGCAACAACCACTCTGCAAGCGAGGCCTATGTAAATCAGAGCACAGAGAAGATGAATTCCGCAGCCTGGTACCTGATTACACACCACTCTCCTCAGACGTCTGTCGTCAGGTCTAATCAGCCAAATAACTGCGTGAGACGGTCTAGTTGTAATTTTGTGTTTGTGCTTGCGTGCGCGTCTGCGCATTTGTGCGAGTGCTTGCGTGTGTGTGCAAGATGTGTGTGTGTGCGTGTCTGTGTGTGTGCGTGCATGCGTGTATGTGTGTGTGCACGTGATCCGCACTGAAGCACCCAAAGCACTTGAATAACAAAGGGCAGATCATGGCCAGCGTAGTGCAGACATGCCCGGATGATTGCAGCTAGCCTGATCGCTCCAACTATCTGCTGCACTTTTAGGGATGTGTCTTTCATGTCAGGCCCTTAGTGATAAGTATAACTAGCAGAAACTAGTGTCGTCTTCTAGTCGTGGCTGCCCACACACAGAAATCCCACGCACAGCAAAATGATCCACTGTCATTATACACACAACACAGTGGTAGACAAAAACAAACAAATAAATGCACATACATCTACACTTTCAGTTTAATGACTGTGAATAAATGAAAATTCATATATGCATATTTCTTCCCCTAATGATCAACATTAACAAACTCCCTGGGTTTCTTGGAACATATAACCCGTGGCCTCTGAAAAAGATTGATGTGAGTGAATAAAGGTTAATCTGGGGATAGGAAATTAACTTTTTAAAAGGGATCTAAAAATAGGACCAATACATGACGGAAGAAAGATAGAGTGTAATAGGGCTGAGAAAGTAAAAATGAATACTGGAAACTGGGAAATGCAGCATCCACACAGCTTGAAATATCAGGTGAAATCTTAATGAAAATGTTGGCCTACCAATACAAGCAGTGAATACACAAATGGGTACACTTTTGTCATCTTAAAAAGCCTTGCCTGTAACTCAAACGATGACCCATCCTTGGGAATGAGCATGGTATTAATTTAGCCACAAAGAAATATGAAGTTAAGGCCTACATACAGGAGAAGGACTCAGGAAAATGTGCTTACGTCCTTGTTGGTGACGTCTGCTTGGACCAGAGTTCCATTCAGACATGGCTCCACATAATGCAGCTCTTCATTATACTGTAATGTAAAATAACATAATAATCATTCAGTTTTTGTTTTTGTTCAGATGAGAAATCTGTAATAAGTTGGAGTCACAATTGATGCACACACTTCCACACTGACTAACTTGTGTCTGTAAATGGATGAAAACATAGAGAGAGAAATAAATGGCCTGAGTACATTCAACACCTGACATTTTCTGATAATACCTGACTACAAATACAACTTGAAAGAAAATTCAACGTAAATGCTGTCTTTTCGGTGTGTGTGTGTGTGTGTGTGTGTGTGTGTGTGTGTGTGTGTGTGTGTGTTTGTTAATATATGTATATAGAAAAATAATCCTCAATAGATGCCATGATTCTTCTCGCAAGTGTCCTGATGCTAAGAAGAGAAGGTCGTCAAAGTAAGGGATTAATCCACGACGAAGTGTGCTGTTATCGAAAAATAATGCACGACTCAGGGCTTAGAACATTTGCAATTTTTTTTTTACTTTTAGCTTGATCAATTTGTTGTATTCCTGGAAACACAAATGATCGGTACATATATATATATGGGTCTAACTAATGCCTAGAACCCAATCAGTCTGCTTCCATTCTCAACATAATATGGAATGAAAACTTTACCTTACTACTGTAGTAAATAGAGAGGCTCTTAGAGACAACCTGGCAACGTAAAAGCTTTGTAAACATAGTCGCATCTGAGACCACTTTATAGACAAGTGAGATTTATAAATAGTGCACATATATACACAAAAAATGCTCAACCTAGTTGTGACCAATAATGTTTTTTCACAGTAATGTTTAGCAACTATGTTGCACCATGTCCATGAACCAGCAGATGTTTGGATTCCAACGCCAGAAGCAAAATAATTTTGTGGACGATTTTGGTATTTCGAAGGGGAGTTCTTTATTTTTAGTGTCATGTTAACTTCTGGTATGTTGTGAGTTACCAGGGTTATTTTAGCTAATGGAACGTTGGCCGGCTTGATGGAATGACAGCATTAGATTACAGCGGTGATGAGACTCTTACCTGTTATCTGAAATTATAACATAAAGTATAACAGAATTAAAAAACACTATTGTGACTGATTGTTCAAATGTCCATCCCCTATAACTGCAATCACACAAATGTAATTAGGGCATGCAGAATAATAATAAGAAAAAGTGGAGGCAGAAAATTGAAGGTGATTTGATTTGGAACAGCATCAGACAGAGCTGCAGCGTGAGCTCACACAAATATATAATTAAAGAAACACACACATACACGACACACACACACACACACACACACACGCACAAACACTTACACACACAAACACACTATGAAGCATTTCATCCGACTGAGATGTGATAACAATGGTTTGGGGGCCTGAGGCGGGATCCAATCACAGCGTTCTTCTTTGCAATTCAAATACTCACCCAGCTGACTGCTAATTGGTTGTGAGCGTGACAGGGAAGAGAGCTGATTCGTTTCAGCACTCGGCACCAAGGTATTTTTTTTAATGTGTGTGTGCTTATGAGTCCATGTCTGTCTGTCTGTCTGTCTGTCTGTCTCGGTGTGTTTGTGTGTGTGTTTGTGTGTGTGTGTGTGTGTGTGTATGTGTGTGTGTGTGTGTGTGTGTACATGTGTGTGTCTGTGTGTGATCGGGATGGCGTCTGTGTTTTGCAATGTCACACATAGACACACATACACACAGACACACACACACACACACACACACACACACTCATTGACAGGCCCGTTGCGTCCCTAGGGCTGCACTCACTGCGATGATGTTGAAGAAGTCGTCGTCGCCCAGCGTGTCCAGTATGGAGGAGACGGTCTGCCGGGCGATGGTGAGCCTCAGCCCCTTCATGCTCCCGCTGACATCCACCAGGATCACCACGTCTTTAGGAGAGGTGGCCGCCTGGATGTACCACTTCCTGTTGCGACAGTCAAACGCAATGACCCCGTGCTCGTCGGGCTTCCATTTGATCCCTTGTGCCCCAAGAAACAAAGATATAATATAAATATAGAGCAGTAGAGATAAAAGGCAGTGAGGCAAGAGGGAAATGTCAGTGTAGTGTTACTTAGGGATGCACTGATATTAAATTATTTGGTCGATCCCAATATTAATAAGATGTGATCTGTTAATAACCGATGTGATACGAATATTTAAAAATATTTGTCATGACGTCATGGTATCATGCCGTAATCTACATTTGCATAAATACACAGCATAATTTCAACATAGTTCATGTTGGCCATTAAGATTGTCCATTTTCACTGCATCTATCCATACCAACATTTTGGCAGATCGGCCCATGTACAGCCGTGGCCAATAAATCGGTGCATCCCTTGTGTTTGTCAATTTTTATTATTAGCTATTTAAAGATTATCTCCTCAGTATCTGCTCAGATCACAAGAGTCACTTAGAAAACATTTCTTACTAATCTTGCTAAGCCAGATCTTATCTTGGAGGGTTTGCATGGAGGGTCTAGATAAAAGTGTCAATGAATAATGAGACCTCAGAAGTCCTGAGGCATCTGTTTGATTGGTGGCAATTGTACGAATATAGCCTGCCTTTCGAAAACTGAACCACTGGTATCTTTGCATACTTGCATTCTCTTTGCACATTTTCACTGCTTGCAAGTAGGATTACAGCTCTCACTGGCTTGTTATTGTTTTCCTGATTACCTCTGAGATGTTAAGCTAGATGATCAACGATTCATCCTGAAGTGATCCATACATAAAGCCATGGAAAGGACTTAGGTAGGATAAGATAGTCATGTAATATAGTTCTTTGTTATTTAGCACATAACAAAGAACTGTAATTTTTTGTAAAGAATTGTAAATGTAAACGTCATCGAATTAAAATATGATTGAAGAATAAAGACACAGCGTACCGAAACTTCCTTCCTATGGCTTTAAAGCCACGACCCCAAGCACTTTTGTAGGTTGAAATAATGTGAGATGTCATCTGTCATGCTGAAGGCCTTCTGTCCACGTCTACTTAAGAGTTAATTTATTCAATCCTACTCATCCATTGTTTTCTAACCTCAGCAGATTTCCCTTCTTCACCTGTCATTCATTGCTCTACGCCCTCTCTTCTCTCCTTCTATCACCTCTCTCCACTCCTCTCTCTCTCCCTCTCTCCCCTCACCGCCAGTACTCTCTCTGTCTGTGCTTGCCTCTAGTCTACAGCTGCCAATCACAGTGACTGAACACTCCCACACGCCCTTCATTCCGCCTTAGGGAGCAGGCTACTGCCAAGTTAATTAGAAACACACACCCAGCCACAAGCTGATATCCACACACACACACACACACACACACACACACAAACAGACCCATATGCACAAACACACACCCAGCCCCAAGCTGAGAGCCACACACACACACACACACACACATACACATACACCCACGTTCAACACCAAAATACATAAAAGCCTCATACACTTACCTGGGTACTGTCTGAAGAAGCCTTTGGCACTTCCAAAGTACTGCCATATGAGCGATGGGTCTTTCTCAAAGTTATCCACAAACACTTTGTTTAAGGCCTCCGACCAATACACTCCGTTGACTATTGCTGAGTCTAAGTAATGAAGGAAGAGCAGAAGACAGAGAAAAAGAAGATGAAAAGCAACAATGTTTATAATGACAGGTTTCTTGGAATAGACAATAGTCATAATAGTGCGGTATTTGCGACACAACACGTTGGCCGTTGATCCAACTGTGCACACAGAAACAGAAACACTGTCAGTGCCTATTCATTCCACAGAGATAAGGATGAAACGATAGCAGAGAGACATAGAGGTTCAGGATAGAAGAGAGGATTAGAGAGCGACAGGGAGGGAATGGATATGGAAGAGATCTGGATGGCTGCCACAAAAAACGTGGGAGAGCACGATAACTGGAGATCTTAATTCACAGGATTAAAGACTGAGTGAGTGTCATTGTTTCATGGGGTGTATGATCAACTAGCTAGCCTGGACTTTCGAATAGTGTTTATATCTATAGATATATATATACGTAGATAGATATAGCAGGTTATTCATATATAGCAAGTACAAATGTGTGTACCATATGTATATATGGTCATTATAGATCATATAAACTTGCACTAGAAAAAAGCATAGACCTTGTATTAGTAACACAGTATTCCACTTGAACAGACTATGATACGATCAGGCAAGGAAAAACTGTTCCTATTACATTGAAATTGCATAAAGAAAACAAAGTTAGCTGAAATCCACTGCTAGGACCATGTGCTTGCTGCTTGCCCATTGTCATCAAGATTAAGAAGAAAAATAAATGTCCCTTGAATGTGCAATAGCCCATGTACAAGCTACTGCTTATCTCGGATCCAGCAGTCCTACTATGTTATAGCAGAACTTCTGGGGGGAGATGGCACAGCGCATGGAAACAACTGAAAGGGGCAGAGTTACATATTTTTCCATGTTCCGAGATATTCTACCGAAGAATACTCATTTGCATGAGTGAATGACGCTTTCAGAGGGGATTGTAATAGGTCCATTTCGACAGTGGCCAGTCTCGTCGTGTTGATTTGTAACCTTTACGGACACTTTTTCTAAGAACAATGGTGTCCGGATAGGACCTTTTTATCTTGTATTCCCACCCGGAAAGGTTTACTAGGGATGGCTGAGTTTGTGCTGGCTGCCAATTACGAGTTTACAGATCTCCAGCAGTATGATTGGTCGGAACAAATATGAAGCGAAAGAAGGGGAAACATTAGCTTTATCAGACTTTAGATGATTCATCCTAAGTGTGATTTGTGAGACTACTGCTAGAATGTCTGTTGAGTGTAATTAAATGGCATACTTCTGGAGTTCCAACAACTGACGTGCCTCAGGCTACTCAAAATGTATGTAAAGATATGTAAGGATACATCATGGCATCTAACTTGACAGTCCTGTATTTCTTAGTGAATTGGAAGCAATGGACAGACATAATGATTCATCTTCAGACCATAGACAGTAAAAAAAAAAAAAATTGGTAGGAAACATGAATAAGTGTGGTGTATGTGTTTATGACCCAGTGGTCAGAGTAGGGATAATGTTTCTAGTAGCTGTGTCAGAGTCCATCAAATAAGACACCTGCGGGTGTTGCTTTCCTAAAATGCTCCATTGCGAAAATACTTTGTACAACAAACATACACTGTCCAGTCATGTTACAACCTCATCTCAATGTTGAGAAATCAACCATTTTACTCTTTACCAGAAGCAAACTAAATAGTTGTATTGCACTGTTGTAGGATTGCAATCAATAACCTCCTGTCTCTCATGCACAAAAAAACGAATGCTCCAAACATTCAACAGAGATCTCTGTCTACACAGAAGAAAGGGAATGGCAGGAGGGCCCTCGTGTATACATGTGTTGTGACACCAGTCCCCCTCTGAGCCAGTCCCATGTGGCGCTGTGGATGAAGCGTCTATGAGGCTCTCAACTGGTCTCATTGATAGGGGAATGGGTGTACTTCTCTTTCTCTAAACTGCTATTTAAATTCATCGCCACTCGTGCACCACTTAATTCAATCTGATAAAGAGAGCTCCCGCAGCGCTGGAAATGCATGTGGTGTGTGTGTGTGTGTGTGTGTGTGCGTGTGTGTGTGTGTGTGTGTGTGTGTGTGCATGCGTGTATGCGTGCCTGAATTATATAACAATGTGTAGATGAGAAGATGAAAGATCTGGGCTTGAATCCAGCTTCATATTATCTTGTGATGATGATGAGGGACGATCGCAAGAAAGAGCAATGAAGGCATGAAGGAAGGACGTTTAGGTCTTTATGTGGACTAAGAATCATTTTATTATAACTTTATTATGACTTAGCAGACGTTTACTTTTATGTGTGTGTGTGTGTGTGTGTATGTGTGTGTGTGTGTGTGTGGGATACAAAAAAGAGTGAATGTTTATGTGTGCATTAGTGCTTTGGTCCGCATTATCATGTGTCTAAGTGCATGCATTTGTGTATTCTATAGTTTTTGTATAGTTTGTGTGTGTGTGTGTGTGTGTGTGTGTGTGTGTGTGTGTGTGTGTGTGTGTGAGAGTGTGAACATCTGATGTGTGCATCCTAATATAGAGTTCCTATATGTGCATGAGAAGACTGCAGAGCCGGTGTGTTTTCGCTGACCAACATTAAGCGGTGTTGGTCGAGTCCAGGTAGCAAAGAGTTTGACGTGGCAAGACAAATGCTGGGCACGGAGGATTCCTCCTGCAATTCATCGCAGGCAGCAAGCAGCTCCCTGATATTATGGATTCAACCTCCCATTCATCACGGCTGCCGTCAAAACCATCTCTGAACTGCACGCGCCTGCAGTCAGCTGTCCGGTACACACTGGTTGACAAAAAGGGTTATGACGCGGAAGGTCGGCCAACCAAGGATTTATTGCTCTCACGCTCCGCGTATACAGGGAGTTGAGCAAAGTGAGCCAAAAACGCCTTAGATAACACAAGTGGCAAACTGACGAGTGAGCAAAGGGCTCAAAATGTAAAAATACTCGTGTACTCCCTAATGTGTTGGGCACTCCTTTAAGAATGTCCTTTTGTGGTAGATTCTCTCTCTATTACTGGTCCGTTATTCTCTCTCCAGGGTTGGGAAAGTGAGAAAAAGCGTAGGAAAATAGAAAAAGGTTTAGAGGAGTGTTAAAAGTACATGCAAGGTCAGTCTCTCTCTCTCTCTCTCTTCCCCTCTCCCCCTCTCTCCCTCTCTCTCTCGTAATTAATCTTTAACCCAAACTGTCCACTGGTTTGACTTAACCTATTTTCTTCATGGTCCCCTACTCTCCTTCTCTGAATCATTTATCTTCCTTTGGTAACATGCTTTAGTCAACATGACAGCCACAGATGTGGATATCTTGAACTCAAACATAAGATGTAAATTAGCAGCATACCTAATTATCAAACTGATAATTCACTCACTGCAAGTTACGGATGATCTTGAGTTAGATGATGCACACATGCGTGCACACACACACACACAAAGACACACACACACACACACAGCAAAAAACAAGACCATATCTATTTTCAGGAGCATAAGGAGCAGGTGGGACATTTTCTGTGATATCCAGGCTGATAGGAACCTGGCAACCATACACCTGGTGTGTGTGCGTATATATATGGAGTATATGGTTGTGTAGTGTAGAACAAACTGCCAAATTATGAATAGTTTTGTGTGTTTATCTTAGTTCTAAGACTGAATATTCAAATTATTCTGATATTTGTTGTTGGGTAGGTATTCGCATCTCAATTCACGATTCAAATTCTTATATTTTGGAGGAAAGAAATGTATAAAATATATATAAATATAAAGAAAACGTTTTATAGTTTTTAACATCCATACATATTTGTGAACCTCAGGAAGAAGGTTATGTTACATTTCATCGGAATGTCCTAGCACTGCATAGGCATTCCAGCCACCTCATCACCATCGGAGTGCATATTTTAATTTCTCTTAATGCGTTAATGCTAAAAAGTTAAGGGCAGATTTGTTTTATTGCCCTAATGCCACGGGCCATTCATTTAGCCAATTAGGCTATTATGGATCTTAACTAGCTGCACTTCAAGGGCTGGCCCCAAATATCCGAAGAACCAAATTATCCTTTGTTCATTTTGCCATCCAGTGTGAGAATTGGCAACATTCGACAGAGACAGAGTTCAAACTTACTGGTTGTAATAATAATAATATTTATGAAATGTTAGGGTTCTCTCCATGATTGTATTTTCCATAGTGGCGCTCCCACTAGTCAGTTGCGGCCATAGCAATAGGAGATTGCGGCAAGCAGGGATTAA
The DNA here is from genome assembly GCA_026745465.1 of Lota lota. NCBI lineage: Eukaryota > Metazoa > Chordata > Actinopteri > Gadiformes > Lotidae > Lota > Lota lota. Next base: position 3,542,978 of record JACYXH010000175.1, on the reverse strand, counting down.
TTATTTTAGAAGGGTTTCAATAGTGAACGTATTTAGCAGCTATTTTAATGTGTAAACGGGGCCAAAAGATACCAAAAAGCGAATGTAACTTTTAGGTTACATTAAAGCTCTGCCGTAAACAAGTCGGACTCAGACTGATGAGTGGATCCGAAAGCCACTGACGTCCACGCAGAAATCCTACGTGATATTGAAGTTGAGCTTTTTGCGTTTATTACAAAAACACTGTACAAATTAAAAAGAAAAACGATCAGTTGATAAAAACATGATTCTGCAGCAGCAGTCTCAACTGGCTCCGATTCAGGCAGGGAACGATGCGCACTATGAAGTGACTTGTTTCCCGACTATTCGAATATTTCTTCAAGACAAATACAAACAGCTCCCGAGACTTTTAACACAAACGCAAACTATTTTAGAACTGTATTTGAATAATGTGTATTTCTTTTGCTTGTGTTTTATGTCTTTACCGCACGGTGCTCCTAGTGGCAGTTATGTGATGCTGCGGTGAGCGCGTGTGTGTGCTGTGGTCCTCACCCTTGTTGTACATGTTGGTGGGCACCTGCACCACGCTGAGGCTGAGGTTGACGGGCAGGTTGTTGAAGTGGTCGTTGGACTGCAGCAGGAACCTCCCTCCCAGCTCCACACTGTTGTTCTCCTTGTCCACCTCGTTGATCAGCACCGCGTTGAAGTACTCGTACTGCAAGACAGACCAACAGACATCAACACTGCACGGTATTCAATGTCCATGTTCACGTGTGATTTTCACAAGTTCAGAGGAGTCATCCTCCGATCAATTTCTTTCTTCTTGTACTGTTTTTTTTTTCGCCACTCGATAACATCCGAATTTGCTGAATCATGTTATCGGTGTTATCTGATGACTCAATCACTAACTAAAGTGCAGAGTCAGCGCGCCAGTTTGGCTTGGCCGCGGTAACCCGAGTCCTGGGATCATCCCCAGAGGTGTGTGATTGTGATGTTGAGGTGGGGGTGGAAGGGGGAAGGTGAAGGGGGGGGGGGGGGGGGGGGGGCTGCTGAATGAGCAGAGTCCTGCTCACTCCGGCGGTCCAGCCCTGATGCTGTGTTCACACTGCTGCTGCCGCTGCCGCAGCTCAGCTCAGCGCTGCTCAGCCCTGTATTTTTAGGAGACGCTCACACAGAGGAGACTATTAATAAATCATCGCCCAGGATAAATATAGCACACATCGGCTCCTCTCAGTCCAGTGGGTCTGTAGGCAGAAACTGCTGCATACACACACACACACACACACACACACACACACACACACACACACACACACACACACACACACACACACACACACACACACACATTCATACACGCACATATTCACATACACACACTACAGAGATATCTGTGCGCAAGAGGAGATTTGGGTTTGCAGAGTCGCAGAGTAAAATTATGCAAAACATCTCAGGTGATGTCATCTTGGTACAATAGATAATAGAAAAAATGTGCTGTAATTTATTTAAAATGTATTATTTAAAAAAACATATTGTTATGAATATTTATGTTCCAGCTTTCGAGTTGGCTGTTAAAGGCATGGTTACAGTCATTGATTATTTAGTTTCACAGCAATTTCGGAGTTTTGGATCCATTATTCTCTACATTCTACTACTCTACATGTTAGAGATAAACCGGGTACGATGTAGACATAGTGGCGTTATGATTAAAGTATATAATATTAATAATACAAAGTTAACAGCGCCAGGCCTACTTAAAGTGTATGAAATTAACGCTGTTATTATATGTTTTTAGATAAAATGCTGGGAATATAGCTTCTCTGGAAATGCTAGTGGTGGAGTGACATTATTATGACAAACAATAAATGCAATACAAAAATAAGTCTCACATGAAAAAGCAATTCAACTTGCTTCACAGTCAACTTTAAATATGATTTGAATGGGTTCAATCTATACAGTTTGAATTGTTAAATGGGTGGACTTGGATAGTGATAGTTTTTCCTGAATGATATTCTTTTTCTGAAAACATAGTCCAAACCACTAGTGTTCAGTTCTAAGTATAGTCCACATAGTATCTTCTGTAATCACCCAGCAAATAGAGTTTGAAGAGGACTCTTGTGAAGATGACCTTCTCAGGGAGTAATGGCAGCATTTACTCCCGCTCCACATCCCCAATATACAGTATATATCATCTTTCAGTGGTGGGTAGAAACACCCTCTCAATGCTGGCATTATTCGTTTTCTGTATCAACCTTTTTCAAGCTTTTATTCTGTGTTTCTGTCTGTTTATTTCACTTCCTGTTTTATTTTGAAATTTATCAGCTTCCTCAGTCCCCATGCATAAATACACACGAGTCCCATTTACCTGTGCCAGATTGTAATCGTTCGTTTGTTACTCACTCCAGCGTTATTCCCAGTGCTTGTTTTTTCTCAGTGTTCCTAGACAATTCCTAGTGCTTGTTCTTCCCAGTGTTACCAGACAATTGTTTTACTCCTGACGACGATATCTACCTGCCATTTTTGTTCCTTTGCCTGCATTTGTTCTTTGAACAATTAAATTATCTTACCTGTTATTCCCTGTCCGAGTCGTGCATTTGAGTCCGCCATTGTATCGTGACACATAGTTGTTATGAAGGAACCTCTTTGGATACAGATATCCATTGACACAAAGTTAAAATAAAAATAAGATTAATCTAAAGTTACACTCCAGGATGGTTCACCCAAACAGGTATTGTTATAATAATAAAGATAGACCTACATTGGATTGCCCTATTTATTCTCAGTTTTGCATTCAATTATTGGTGTCACCTCTAGGTTAACAGATAAATGTAACAGCAGAATATACATTTAAATTAAATAAAAACAATATGTCCACATTTTGCACTGCACTTAATTAATTTTCAACGTCATGGTATCCATGACGATGGCAGGAGTGCTACAAGGTGAATCCCCAGGGTGCTCAATCTGGCCAAGCTGTCCAGTGTGCAGCAGCCTTCAGGCGTTGGGAGACTTCAGACCATACCGTGTTGCATCCCAGAGTCTGCACTCCCAACTGCCTGTCATATCCATTCACCACCGCCTACCATACCATGTCTCTGTCTCTCTCTCTGTCTCTCTCTCTGTCTCTCTCTCTCCATAGGGAGCTGCCCTCAGAGGAAATGCTTAATTTATGATTAGCAACCTCATAAGCTCATAGGAGTCTCTCCATTTCTCTTCCCTTCACTCTTCTCCTTCCTCCTAGCCCTCTCGGAACCCTTTTCCTTCATGTAGCATAGCAGGCAAAGACACACCACCCCATGCACGTACAGTTCAACTGCAGTTTGACTGTGTTCAGGTTTGGGCTGGTGTATAGACTGTTGGCCTGTCAGACAGACCACATTTCATAGATGTATATTGTAGTGCAGGTAGTCAGACTGATACGTATATAAGCATAAATTCACATGCAGGATTTACAATTATGATGGAAATCAAGCAAGCAATCGTACAAGATTCTAAAAAGGCTTTAACACAAAACTGTATTAACACATTGTACAGGTAGTAAATTAAGCGCTGCAGCAAAATACTTGCAATCCCTTTGAAAGTTGCATCACCTTTCAAGTAGTCTTATAGTTGTTTTATAAGTATATTGAGTCAAAAAAAAATTATTTTATTAAATGACCCCTACAATCACTAAAAGTATACTCTTATCAATATGACCCATTACATGACGAGACAGTGGAGATTAACATCTAGAAACGCTTTCAAGATTAAGATTGTCAATTAATATCAAACCAGTGGGACGGTTTTTTCTAACAGCAATGTCATTTATGGATCCTACATTGGAAAATAGAAAACCATATTCAATAACATGTTATACTGTACATATACGTATATGCATGGATGATTTATATGCATACATACAGAAGCACAATAAGAGCTATACAGACATAACCATTACAGAGGATGTTCCAAAACTTCACTCTCTGCTGATGTCTGAAACCTTTGGTCTCAGTTCTATCGCTCCCTGCCATCACTCTTCTAATGGTGGTACTTTCACCTGCTGTATGATTCATCCCAGACTGTGTCTAGACCGTATTATCTCCCTAAGGCTTCCCCCTGCATGCATCTCCTACTCTCACTGTATAGGCACTACCTGTCTCTTGTAGCTGTCGCTTCCTCAGGCGTGTATCTGACCTGTAATCTTTCTGAGTCTAATCATACCATCTCCTCTTGTGTGTTTATAGGTATACATGTCCTTTAAAACTAGGGATTCATCTTCAAGCGCATCATCACTGTTACTGTGTTGAAGGGCTTCTAAAGGTAACATTCACGTGACCAACCTATGTGTGAACCAACACATCATGTATGTCTAAGCCTGTAGATGGGCAATGTAATGTATGAGTAAAGCATGCATAATAGCCCTCTCTACCATGTTCTGACAGCTGCACACTGTTTAATGCTGGTTATTCTGTGTCTGAGGAGGTCACTAACACCTTGAGAAGTAACAGTTTTAAATGCAAAAAAGCAGAGGTTAGATGCATACTTCAGTGCTATAGACTGTATGGATTGAGAGAGGGGAAAACAGGAGTTTGCTATCTTGTCAAAGATAATAAACCAAAATTAACCTGAGCGTTAAATGCAATTATGAATCCAAAGCGAGGAGTTAATGGGTAGCAGACAGACATTGACACACTTAGAACAAGATAACCCTTTTGCACTTTTACAATTTAACAGTCTATAGGCTCTAATTATGATTACAATTGTGACTCTAATTAATGTTCTTTATGTGTGTGTGCGTGCATGCGTGCATGTGTGTGTGTGTGTTTATGGGTGTGTGTTCTAAATGCGTTTATCCTTGTTTATCCACCAGTGATAATACATGTCTTTGTATTTATCAATCTGTCTTTGCACATATGTGCATGAATGCACAGACCCTTGTGAAATGTGTTGGTGAATGATTGTGTGTGTGTATTAATCCAACAACAACAGCAGGCTGACAATATTAAGTTGCCCGTTCCTAGTTCCTACTAATGCATTCCCTGATCACAGTGTTAACAGCCTGCTCTTCAAAGCTGACACACATTATGCTGATGCACACGTAACATCACTACCCACTCACTTAATGGACAATAGATGAATAGAGAGGAATACAAAGAGATGGATCAGAATGGCAACAAAAGGTTAAGCAAAGTTTCAGCATGTTACATTTCAAGTACCCACTTTACTTGCTTAGGAAAAATTAAAATCTTGAAAGGTTTATGCATTGTGTGTGAGTGTGTGAGTGTGAGTGTGAGTGTGAGTGTGTGTGTGTGTGTGTGTGTGTGTGTGTGTGTGTGTGTGTGTGTGTGTGTGTGTGTGTGTGTGCGCGTGCGTGCGTGCGTGCGTGCGTGCGTGTGTGTGTGTGTGTGTGTGTGTGACTGTGTGTGTCTGGGGTGGGTTCACACATTTCAGGGATTTAGAGTTGACTGAAGATAACCTATAAACATGTATGTGTAGGCCCACACACACGTAGGCCTACGTGTGTGAGGGAGAGAGAGAGGGAGAGAGAGAGAGAGAGAGAGAAAGAGAGAGAGTGGAACCTTGTGGCATGTACTTTTAACTCCATGCTATTTTTCTCCATTTTCCTACTCTCTTTTCCTAACTTTCCCCACCCTGACTCGAGCGGGCGGGCGTGAGGGAGAGAGAAGAGCCCTGCACCCGCCGTGGGGAGGGGAAAACAACCGGGGGACACGGCTACAGGTAATCAGCAAGTAAACAGATTGAGCAAACAGCCAGGAGGGAGGGCCCGCGATGGATTCATGCGCTACGCATAAAACGCTTCGACTTGGACCTGATTTGCTCACCCACATCCCAGCTACAGGCATGGCTTACGCAGCGTCATAAAAATTGGGTCAAACCCGGTACAGCTATAGCAGGGGGGGGGGGGGGGGGGGAGGGTGAATTGGATTGGGGAAACCACACACACGTTAATATAGTTGATAGAAATGGCATTCTTGGTGGAGGAAGCATTCAAAGGTAGGCTTTGTGGTTTTGGATACTTTGGAAATGCACCATGTTTAATGCTACAGTTTATTTGTGTGTGAGTGTGTGTGCGTGCATTTGTGAGTAACGTTGATACCGCAAAAAATAAAAAGAGACCAAGCTCAATCTGTGACCTCACAAGGAATACTAGTGGACAAGCAAAAGTCAAAAGCCTTTTAAATAGACAGGTAGAGAGCCGTGGGCGTACAATTCCTCTGAGAGAAAACATATAGAGGATTTTCTCTTCCCTCCCTGTCTCTTGTTGACTGAAGCTCCATTTTTAGGCAACATTTCAAATGGTGATTGGCCATTTTACCACCCGGCTCCAAGCAGGCCTTTCATTGGGTGCAGAGGGCAGCAAGGGATACTGCTCTGTGTTTTCTTATTTGCATAAGCATTGTGGGTAAAAAAGAAGAGGGAGGAAAATGGCAACAGATTACCGTACCAATTTCACATGGAAGCAGAATAGCTCTGGAAAAGAGAGATAAGGAAATTCCTATCAAACAGCTGCCAGCCAAATATGTATCCAATAGCCAAAAACACACATCAGTTTATAATAAAGCCCCCGATGAGGGAGGCTTCCCCCTACAGAGTGGATACGGTATTTTTGGCACAGTTGGTGATAATTACCATGTATGCACCACGTTCCACCAGCAAGTGCAATAATAAATACCACCATCAGAGTTCTGCACAACCACAACAACACACACACACACAGAGATTCACATAAACACAAATAGACACTCACAGACACACACATATACACACAAAGGACACACACAAAGATAAAAACAAGCCTAAGAGGGTGAGAATAATACTGTCTTTGATTCTACATCCAGACCATTAGCAGGAACATGTAAGCAGCTGTAAGAGATCACGTTATAAATGCACAAATCTTGCTTTATCGTGATGTCATTGAGCAAAAACCTGGGTCTGGATCCTAACTGTATATACAGAAAATGTACCGCCCTGATACGCTAGTTCCCAATCCGGACCGAGTTGTATCATCATCGCCTTCATCACTTTGTTCCCTCATCATCACTATCGCTTCACTATATATATATATATCACTATGCCTTGTCATGATTACCAAATCATATTTACCCTTATCCTCATCTTCATCATCTTCTTCATCATCCTCGGCACCATAATTTATTGCCGCCTCTTCCATCTTCTAAGCCCTTTAAGCCCTCCGCCAGATCATCTCCTCTCCCATCATGCACTCTGCTCTGATAGGTGTTCTATTGACAGTATTGCAGTTGGTGGGACTGCAGCGAGCATTCGGCAGTCGTCAGCCATCCGCCCCGTGGCTGTGGCTTTAACTGGTCGTTAATGTTGAAACAATGGGACACTCACTCCACCACTGCCCTCTTCTCCTCTCTGCCTTGTAATTACCACCATAAAGCACCTCCACGAGCACGCACGCACGCACGCTGACAAGTAGGGATACCGTGGGACGGTATCCCGCGGTATACCGCGGTACACAACCTCCGCGGAATGCACCATGAAGGAAAAAAGCGAACCGCGGTAGAATTCATTGCTTTGCACAAAGCACTGTTTACACAGCAGATGGCGCAACCATTGTTTTAATAACTAGTAGTGTCTGCATTTCCTGACATTGCAACGTCATCTCAAAGCCTACATTTAGGAGCCGCTTTTATCCAAAGCGACTTACATACACACATCAAAGACACCCACGCAAGGCGACAGCCAGCTCGTCGGGAGCAGTTAGGGTTAGGTGTCTTGCTCAGGGACACCTTGACACCCAACTAGGAGGAGCCGGGGATCGACCTCACAACCTTCCGGTTACAAGTCAACCCGCTCTACCTCTTGAGCTAAGCCAAACACATACACAGATACCTTCACACAAACACACACACACACACACACACACACACACACACACACACACACACACACACACACACACACACACACACACACACACACACACACACACACACACACACACACACACACACACACACACACACACACACACACACACACACACACACACACACACACAAGCCTACACACATTTACATGGATGAAAACACAAGCCAGAGAATCCATGAAGGCCAGAAATCAATGGTAGGATTGATTTGATCCTCTTAAAGTGCCAGTGAACCCAAAATCATTATTGTTAGAATGGCTTCTACGATCTTGAACATGGTATTCCATGCCATTTTGTCATCGTTACTAAAATAATACCGTAATTTAGAAATAACTGGCTTAAAATCCTATGTTTTTGTAATAGTTCTGCTCTGCAATCTGCCTTTTTGGAGGCACTTTGATGTCGTGACAAGGAGACACCAATGCAGAGGTGTGTGTGGAAGGGTGGAGCTCCGTCTGGGAAGCGGTTCACGTTGATGGTTGCGTCCGAGAGAGGGTTACGCTTCTCGGACACTCATAGTACATAGTCATGGTGTGTAGAGCATTTCATAAACAAAATTGCTTATTATAACGCTCATACACAACAACATGTACTAGCTTGAAAAAGGAATTATAAGTTGTCGTGGATCGTAACCATGGGGACAACACCTCCCCCCCTCCTTCCTAGATCTCTCAGCACCAAACACTTTTTCTGAATTTCATAGTCTCAAATTCGAGCTGAAACAGGGGGCTCACTTACACTTTAAATAGACCGGACGCAATTAAACCACAGGACAGCAGTCAGTGTGATGCCGTACAGTGCTGACACGCACAGACACACAAATTCAACGAATTTACACGTGCACGCACACACACACACACAACTACACACACACACACACACACACACACACACACACACACACGCACACACTGATAAGACCTTCCAGAGAGAAAACTCTTAAGTCAGCTTACTGTCATATGTTCAACTTGAAACTCTGCTGTTTCTGCTGCTGCAGTTCACCAGTTAAGTCGTAAACTCTGCTAAATGTGTTTCAAATTCACAAACACACATTTGCACGCACACACGCTCATATACACACCATAATGTTTAAATTTTAATGTGTATTATTGGCCTTTACGGCCACACACACTATCCTGCAAGCACAAATGTTTGTGGATGCTCACATACAGGCACACACACACACACACACACACACACACACACACACACACACACATACACACAAACACACAAACACACAGAGCTGCTCCCTCACCATTAAAGTTGCTCAAATGGATTTCAAGCAGTATCATGAAAACAGAAGCTGAGTTTGGAGTGTGTGTAAGCGTGTGTAATGTGTAATACGATTAGAGTGTGTTTGCCCAAGTTTGTGGAACTGAGTCTGTTACTCCAATGGTTCCGTTAATATGTTGGCAAGTTCATGAGAATATAAATGGAAGAACTATTTTATACAAATTATTTGAGTCCGTCAAAAGGTTATTTGGCATGGCACCATTCCTTACTCCATATTCGACTAAATATAATTGTTCCTGTCGAAAAAGCGTGCCCTACAGGATGACATGCACGGTTTGGTGCGCAAACATGCATGCTTTGGGACGGATTGAAATACAGATAGAAAAATAAAAGACTGATTTTGGCAAATTTTGTAGTCCGAGACATATAATTATTCTAAACAGTATGAGCAGGACTGTATTAAACGTTATTTTATACACAAACAATGACAACTATCGATAACATCAGTGACTGCGGCGCTGAGTGATCGCTGGCTGGTGGAGAACAAAGTTAGAGACCTCAGTATAGATGTCAAATAAAACAAACTTTACTGCGGTAAGGTAGAGAATGGCGAGCGGAGAGAGCGAGCAGTTGTTAAAGCCCCCCAGTGTCATTCAATCTGGGAACAGCAGGATTCCGCGTGGACAAATGCGATGGGAATCTGACCTTCCCCGACGCACAATACTTATACTAGCGGGAGCATGTCAAACATGTTGAGCCAATTATGGCAACACCATCCAAATGTAACGGCCAGCGCAAGGGGAGCAAAACCAGCAGGGGCTAAACCTAAGCAACAACTAAACCGCTCTACTTACAGCCTATAGTCAACATTTTTCATTTAACTTAGATCGACACAAAGAAATCACCAAAGGCTTGGGAGTGTTTAGAGCATTATAGTCATGATCTGCTGTTGAAGATGCGGGATTTGAATACATGGTTAAGATCATCGCACTTTATAGGCGTATTGGTTATTTGTTGTAATAAACCAATTTTATATATATATTTTATATATATATATAATATAATATATATATATATATATATTTCAAGATATACAAGATATATAAATCAGGTATCAAATATATGATTTAATGTTAGGGCAGACATTCATGATTGGGCACAGACAAAGAACGGAAATCTTAAAATGAACAGTGTTTCCCTGCCATGCATTTAGCAGCGCACCAAATGCTATTGGTTTTATTTTAAAACATATATATATATAGGTGCCCCCTACTGCCCCGTTACGGCCATCTGAGAAATACTGTGGAACAATACTGACAGCAAAATAATATTCTGCTTTAGAAGAATAAAAAACGTGTGAGGATATTGTAGGTAGCATTAACTCATGAATGGCTTTATACGAAATGCAGGAAGCACTAAGACAAAAAGTAACACCACCAAGTGACTCAATTAAAGAAATTAGCCTACATATGTGATTGTGTAGAACAGAAGCCACTGTGTTATGAAACCCTGACACTGGGAGAGCTACAAATTGCAGATTCATCTGTATTGATTGAAAACTGTAACATTAATGGCCAAGATTATTGCCTCGCAAACTTTGTGGGCTCGCATATTATTTCTTGTTATTGTTATACCATTGTATGAGACCATTTCTGTTGGAATGCACCAGAGCCCTTCTGGTGTTCAGTGATCACCAAAAAATACCCTGCACCCCAACCATCAGCACTGTGTGGGTGCACATCAGCACCGTGCACACACATATCAGTACCATGCATGTGCACATCAGCACCGTACACACACACATCAGCACCGTGCACAGGTACATCAGCACCGTGCACACACACACACATCAGCACCGTGCACATTCACATCAGCAACGTGCACGCCCACATCAGCACTGTGCACACACAAATCAGCACAGTGCACGCCCACATCAGCACTGTGCACACACACATCAGCACAGTCCACGCGCACATCAACATAGTGCACCTCACACACACCTCAGCACTTCTGCTGGAATTGTCTGGAATTACAAAACCCCAAAGAATCACCAACACAAATACATATTCATGTGCGCAATCAAACACACCTGAAGGTCTGGATCCTCTTCGTGTTGGAGGTGGGCTTCCTCTGCTGCATCCACCAGCCTCTAGAGGAACAGACAGATAAGAAGAGAAAAGAGAAAAAAAAGAGTAGATAAAAGGAGATGAAAAGACAAAGAAAAACAATGTTACCGCGACTGTTGGCTAAAATACAATGGTCAGAAAAACATTATAAGGACAACAGTTCATTGAATTTTTTTTTTTTTTGCAATTGCATTGGGACTTGCACAGTGACACAGGCACATACATAGATATACACCTGCACACACACACACACAAGGACACACACGCACATACAAGAACACACACACACACACACTCACTCACACGATGGAGGGACTTTTGGCCATTTTGTGAAAAGAAGCTATTTTCCTAAATGGCTCAGCAGTCAAGGTAATGACTGCCTCAGGTTCTTTGGACATGGCCGCAACACACACTCACACACACCCACACACACAAACACATGGACTTGCATGCACACACACACACACACACACACTTCATCATCACACTCTCACTGGGAGACCGTCTGCTCTCCTGTGTCCTCAAAATGATTCTCTCTCTCTCTCAGTCTCTCTTTCCATCTCTCTTTCTCCTTCTCCTCTTCTATCACATACGACATCGCTATATCTCTTGTTCCAGATTATTAAATATACTAAAGAAGTTATAAAACATATAGTCATCGAAAAAAAATATAGATTTCCAATATATGTTCACTGTCATGACAAAAATGTATACAGAAATAATTTACATATAACAAAAAGGTTTCTGAAAATCTTAAGCATGCTGCCATCTACTGAGTTGTTCAGCACCATTCACTGGGTACAGAATGTATAATCATCAGGTGTTTGGTCTTTGTGTGCCCTTTAACAAAGCGTGTTAGCAAAGAACCAAATGCTGAAGTTAAGCAATCATGGATTGAAAGGATTTGTAACTTTAACTGGTCACCACACACACAGAGACAACAACTCATTTTGTCCCTGACCAGGATGTGATGCACATGGCTGAAGCTCACACGGCAAGTTATTTCTATCCTCCACAGCTGGCAGTGCTATCTGCGAGTTTTGGTAATGGAGTCTCTGTCGCATTTCCATTCAAATAGCTCCGCCAGTGCAATCCAATGCAATCAGCCAGCCTATTTTATTTTGTGGCGTGTGTGTATATGTGTATGTGTGTGTGTGTGTGTATGCGCGCATGTGTGTGTTCTTGTGTGTGTGTGTGGGCATGTGTGTGTTAGTGAGTGTGCTTGTGCTCATGTGTGTGCACCTATGAGCTCACACTCATGCATATGTTCACGGGTGTGTGTATTTCTTTGTGCAAAAGAGTGACCAAAGTGTGCAAACTGGTTCTCTGTCGCCAGCAACACCCCTGGCTACTGAATCTCTCTTCACATCAGTGCATTGCAACGTTCATGTAATGTGGATGGCGATAAGATCAGGACCACCTCTATCCTGCTCCTGCAGATATGCAGTAGATAAGGAGAAAAATCCATCCGAATAGGCCAAGGCATCTGTGTCTGGCGTGTCCATGATGAAACGGTGATGAAACATTACGCGGTTTGGTGTGTCACCTTGATGTGTGTCCATTCGGGAGAGTTAATGTATGCGTGCTTGTGTCTGTTTCTGTTCGCTTGTTTTGTGTGTGCTATTTTGGTGTGCACGTGCGTGGTTAGTATGTGTGCTAGAGATACACGATTATGTAAAAAGTGATCATTTTGATAATTAGGTCAGATATTGTGATTACAACTATTCACTGCGATAAACAGATTATTGATTCAATTAATGTTTTGTAGCGCCTCTAAGAAAAAGGTTTGTGATTATATTTTATTGTGAAAGGAGTACAAAATCAGATTTATTTTTGTTTGTATGCTCACCTTCACGATTAGCCAATTGGAGAGGCCAACACCAAGATTTGAATAATATGCAATTAATTGTGCAGCCCTAGTGTGTGTGTGTGAGGGTGAGTAGGGGGATGAGGGTTTTAGGGGAGAGGAGGGTTGAGATCCAAGCCCCAGGGAGAACAAAGCATGGGGAACCAACAGAGATAAGAAAGAGAGGAATGAAGAGGGGATGAGCGAGGAACGAGAGAAGAACACTCTCTAAAGGTCTCAGAGCTTAGCCTCAGACTCCCAGCGAAATGTCAGACGCTGGAAAGAAAGCACCTCTGTCGATCGGTGTGCCACTTTTGTGCAATTGTGTGTTTGGTGCATCATTTGTGTGTATGTGTGTGTGTGAAAGTGTTGACTGTTTCTCAGCCGGTGTTAGGATACTCGCCCTTTGACCTATTCACACTGGCGGGTGCTTTTGCAAATGTCAATAATTTTATGGCGTTGTGTCTGTTTAGCTAATTCACTGTGGATCTGAATTTCTGTACTTATTTTTGTGAACGTCAGTTTTTGTTTGTCTTGTGAAAGAGAGAGCCTGGGCATGTTCACATGTGTATTGTTGTGTGAGGCAGTGTGCTTGGGCCTGCTGGGACATCAAATATCTCATTTATATAGTCTGTCTTGGTCTAATATCTATAAACCGATATCTGCATATGAATGCAGAATCTGTAAACGGGACAAGAATTTGGTATCGGAAGCTTTCTGGTTTCTGTTTGTAGTCTGTTTGTAGTCTGAATAGCATTGACCAATCATGTTCAAGCGGGCTCTGGTTGCATGCAGGTAAACAGTCAGTGTGGAGAGCAACAATCTAGGAACCCATCAACTATCGTTGATAGAGATTAGCCAAAATGTTGTCTTGAACTATAAAAAATATCTATGTTTCTGTATTATGTGGAGAAACGCAAATAAAAAAAACATCTGAAGTGCGTCTGAAGTAGCTAATCAGACCGTAAACCTGACTGGCTCACGGAAGAGGAAGTCTTGGCCCAGATATCCGTTATCTGAGATTGGTCTTGGTCTAGCACCTGGGCAAAGCCCTGAGCATAAACACACACAGGCATGCACACACACACACACACACACACACACACACACACTCACACACAACACACAAGCACACACACACACACACACACACACACACACACACACACACACACGAAGACAAAAACAATCATCCAGTCAGAAACTAACTGTAAACACATAATTTAACAACCTGACAAGCTAGCTGAAAAAGTGCTAGCAAGCTTCTCCCATCAACCATCTGGTCTAAACCAGCCAGTATATTTTGTTTACTTTAGCTTCTACATCTAGCTTATTGAAGCCAATTTGTTTGCTGTTGTTAAAATCTGTTAACAGCAACAAACAACAAACATTATGGTCTGAATGTGGTTAATGTGCATTCAGACCATAATGTAGGTCACAGCTGGTCTTGAGGTCAAAATAACAAAACCAACCCTCGGATTAACAGAAATTTTACAATTATGGGACAACAGAATACTTGATTTACACTTTTAATTAGCATTTAAAGTGTATGCTACTAGATCACTAAAATAAAGATATCGATTGTGCGTGTGTTTGTCTATGTGTGTCTTTTCATTGTGTTTGTATGTGTGTGTGTGTGTGTGTGTGTGTACTTTTGTGTATGGTTTAGTGCATGTGTTTGTCTCCTGTGTATTTAAATAAGCCCGCAGTGCCTCGGCATAAGGTCCTGCCAGAGTCTATAAAGTAGATTAAAAAGGGAAGAGGAAATTACTTTTTCTTCTCCAGTTGTTCTGTGGAAACGCCAGCCCAGTGTGAGATGATAGCAGTAATTAAACTGAGACTATCTGAATGGCAGGCCGTGTCTCGCACACACACACACACACACACACACACACACACACACACGCATGTGCATGCACAGACACTCACACACACAATTACAAACACACACACACAAACACAAAACAAAGTCTTCAAAACGGACAAGCTAATGCAGTGTATAAGCTAAAGAGGAAAGTGGGATGGCTATATGCAACAGGCCTACTAAGCAGCTATTTAAGTAGTTGCTTTGTTGCCACTAGTTTAAATTTGAATCCTGGCATCGTACAAGGTAACCATGGATTCCTTTTGTATTTTTGTCTCACACGGAAAAGATAATGCCCCTAGAGTGAGAAATAAGTCGGCAAGAGGAGTTCAAGCTAGCAATGACAAAAATAAGATACACACACCATATAAACTAGACTCCTGATGGAAGACCTTGGAGAGTTTGAGCTAGTATTCACTTAAGATCTCTAAACAGTGTTAGACCAGGGCACACCCTTTAAAAGCCTACTTCTGCCTAGTCTCACAAAGTAGACTTAAGTCAAATACCTAAAGTCAGATAGCAGACTTTTATTTTTGTTTCAACTAATCATATTTGGTCAACAGCGAACATAAACTTGGCCAGCACTAGTAAACTTTTCTGGTGGGAAGACAACCTGAAATATCCTGTCCTGACACAAATGTGTCTGTAAAGGTTTCATATCCACGCCATGTAAACCAGCCACTGTAGAAATACACAGATTAAAATTGCCTTTAGAAAGTGTCATCCACTCCTGGGAATGAGTTCCTCTTTGGTAGAATATCTATGAATCAGGAATCAAGGCCTAACTCCGCCCCTTTAAGTTTTTGGTTTCCTGGCCAGGCTCTGTGCCATCTCCCCATAGTCAAAGCTGATCGATAGTGATTTCAATAATGCTATCAATCAAATCACATCCTATAACTGACACATTCTACAAATGAAAAATGTGGGCCAGCCCGGACCTCTCTCTTTGTTTACAGGAATCTTAGTATCAACACTCCCAAAACCCCTCCCACTCACACCACCCGCTAAGCCAAGCTACACTAGTTCTCGTAATGCAGTTGCACAGCCAGTTAGAGTGGACAGAATGCTGTTTTTGAGTTTGTGAATTTGGAAAGTCACCCACCTACTAACTGGGAGGGGCTAAATCTTACACATCTGTCTTAAACTTGGGTGAAATTTGTTAGAAATGGCATGTACATTTGTTAATTATAAGTGAGTCAAATGCTCTGTGGGAGTGTTTGTTCCGGTTCTCCTGTCTGCCTCTGTATAAACCAATTTAGATTTAGACCACTCCCGGCTCATTTCTGATCAATCAGGGCATCGCTTCGCCCATTTGTTTTGGGACGCCATCATCCCTGTCAATCACATTTGCACAGACAGCACTATTACAGCGCCACCACAGGTGTTTGAGTGCAATACCTGCAACATGGCAGAGACATGTAGGAGGGAGGGAGCAGAGTTTAAGGGGGTATTTTTAGGGGTTGCATATTTTCTAAATATTGCTCTCTTCTGCTCTCTCAAAGAGTACCTACAGGGTTAGCCTACCCTACCCTCTTCACCAGGGACCAGAGCCCCAGATATTGAGGCTAAATGAAAGGAGATCCACCAAACACGTCACAATAGCTTCTGGACCGGATGCTGTCTCCCCATCCAGCTTGAAGCACTGCACTGACCAGCTGTCTCCAGTGTTTACAGACATTTTTAACACCTCACTGGAGACATGCCACGTGCCAGCCTGCTTCAAGTCCTCAATAATCATTCCTGTTCCTAAGAAGCCAAGGACCACAGGACTTAATGACTTCAGACCCGTCGGCCTGACCTCTGTGGTTATGAAGTCCTTTGAGCGCCTTGTGCTTTCTCACCTCAAAGACATCACCGTCCCACTCCTGGACCCCCTACAGTTTGCCTACAGAGCCAATAGGTCTGTAGATGATGCAGTCAACCTGGCCCTCCATTACATCCTCCGGCACCTGGACTCCGCAGGAACCTATGCCAGGATCCTGTTTGTGGACTTCAGCTCTGCCTTCAACACCATCATCCCGGCTCTGCTTCAGGAGAAACTCTCCCAGCTTGGTGTGCCTGACTCCACCTGTAGGGGGATCACTGACTTCCTGTCTGACAGGAAGCAGTATGTGAAGCTGGGGAAACACGTCTCCGACTCACAGACCATCAGCACCGGATCCCCTCAGGGCTGTGTTCTTTCTCCTCTGCTCTTCTCCCTGTATACCAACAGCTGCACCTCCAGTCACCAGTCTGTCGAGCTTCTGAAGTTCGCGGACGACACCTCCCTCATCGGACTCATCTCTGATGGAGACGAGTCCGCCTACAGGTCGGAGGCTGACCACCTGGTGAAGTGGTGCAAGCAAAACAACCTAGAGCTCAACGCTCTAAAGACAGTGGAGATGGTTGTGGACTTCAGGAAGAACCCAGCCCCACCTGCCCCCATCACCCTCTCTGGCTCCACAATCAACATTGTGGAGTCCTTCCGCTTCCTGGGAACTATCATCTCCCAGGACCTCAAGTGGGAGCTGAGCATCAGCTCCCTCGTCAAGAAACCACAACAGAGGATGTACTTCCTGCGGCAGCTGAAGAAATTCAACCTGCCAAAGACAATGATGGTGCACTTCTACACAGCCATCATTGAGTCCATCCTCACATCCTCCATCACCACCTGATACGCTGCTAGCACAGCCAAGGACAAGGGCAGACTGCAGCGTGTCATTCGCTCAGCTGAGAAGGTGATTGGCTGCAATCTGCCGCCGCTCCATGACCTTTACGCCACCAGGAGTCTGAAGCGTGCAGGAAAGATTGTGGCTGACCCCTCCCGCACCGGCAACAATCTCTTTGAGCCACTCCCCTCTAGTAGGAGGCTGAGGTCCATCAGGACCAAAACCTCTCGTCACAAGGACAGTTTTTTCCCCTCCGCCACTAGCCTTATTAACAAGGCCCGGAAACCACCCTGACTCTCTCCACACCCCACCCCTGGCTCTACATGCCACTGTACTTAAATCTGCTCTTGTACATCTAAATTGTGTGTATATATTTATACATATATTTATACTTATTTTGTTTGTTCTGTTTAATGTGCAATAGAGAACGTGACGTGCACCTACATCACCAAGACAAATTCCTTGTATGTTTAAAAAGCGTACTTGGCAATAAAGCTTTTCTGATTCTGATTCTGATTCTGATACTAGGTGTAATGTCATTTGGCATTTGGAATATAAATAATCATAAGGCTTTGTAACTTGTCTGGAAAGGACGTGTCATTTTATCTGTCTAGACATCCATTACAGCGAGTTTCTATCAATAAATCATTGTCTGACACATTTAAGCTAGATAAGTAGAACTTTCTGGGGTTGCATGAGGTTCTAAACATTTTATGGCACACCAGTTAATCTCAGCAGCTACAGTTGCCGCAACATATATGTGACAATAAATACAGTCTGATTAACCCTATTAATAAATTGACCTTGTCTTTTGTTACTTCTAGGGCTAAAAACTGCAATCTACAGCACCTGCATGTCGGTCTACAATCTAATCCTTCAAGCATTTAAACTCTGAAAGTTTCCCAAAATTGCCATTTGGTCCATGATCTATATAGACCATAGGTTTTGCATCTTGGGTCTCTGTGAAACATGGTTAAAGCTCACTTTCTAAGGCAAAAGGGCCTTGCCAAATAACTTGACCTAACTGTAGTTCATGGGCAACATGATGAACTCTCTGAATTGCAGAGAGTTATAACACAATCCAACAAAAAACGATTTCAACATCTTGTTAAGATGTTTATATCCTGGTGTTGAAATCTCAGATTTTGAAGTTTATTCTTACCACCACTTTCTGGTAATTTGTCCTCATGCCGTCATATGAACCACACTACCACTGAAGCACTGACTTACAAGAGATCACTTTACTTGATCCTCTTTACGGGCCTCTATACTTGTATATATATATATATATTGGACAGGTCCACCTACATGCCTGTCCATCACCACCTCTCTCATTTCAATCTTGTGTCTCCCTTAACTGTGTGAGTGACAGGGCTTGCTGTTGGCCTGGCAGTGATTGTGCGGCCTCCGACCCATGCATTTTCCTCAGCCCACAGGCTCCATTAAACCATGCCGCCATTGTGCCTAACCTTTCCTTGTCCTTCTGAGGGCATCAGATTAAGAGGTATAGGGTTAACAATGGAACTGTGGAGCTGTACAAATAAACTGAACATCATGACTTGAAAGTGTGTTCTTTCTTACAAATGTCATGACAATTAGGGAATTTGTCATTACATGTTATCCTCTCCTTCCTTGATATTTATAATCCCATGGATGCACATGGATTACCTTGCATGAAAACCAAGCTTGTTTACATTCTCTGACGTTCATTAACAATCTCCCTTCTCCGGCTGTTAAAATGATTGGTTTTGGCGGTCGCTGCTAAAGGTCTGAGCATAACTACACATATTGGCTGATCATCGAAGGGTCTGACCTTAAAAATGGTCATTAATTATGAATGCAACTAAAAACTGCTCTAAATTAGTGCTTACTGTCGAATACAGCTGACCTATGCTAACAACTGCTGTCGGAGGAAGAGAGAGAGAGAGAGAGAGAGAGAGAGAGAGAGAGACCGCGAGAGAGACCGCAAGGGAGAGACCGCACGGGAGAGACCGCACGAGAGAGAGAGAGAGAGGGAGGTGGAGAAGTGGAGGACAAGGCAGAGCTGCATGCATTATTGACTGGTAGCGCAAAGTTCAGGACAATTTCTTTCATAAGGTAGTACTTATAGTCTTGCCTCTGCGCATTTTTTTCTCCCTCTGGGGGGGGGGGGGGGGGGGGGGGGGGGGCGGATTCGTAGGCAGTGGCCTGATTGTGAATGTTCTCCCAAGGTAGAACACAACCAGAGAACACTTCTGAACCCCCACGCAAGCGAGCGGGCACAGCCTCCTCAGACATAACTCACCTTATGTCTGAGGACTGCTTTTGAAACTATTGTCTTTTCTATGATGACATTGTGATGCCACAAATAAAATGGTATACGATCTTTGCTGCAGAGCTCATTGTTTTAAAAGGCCCATTGAGTTGTACCTTTGCCAAATCCCTCAGATTAAGAGCATTTCTGGGCGTGGGGCTACACACTGATACTGTCTGAAAGGTTTATGAGAAGTTTCTAAGAGACTTGACAAAGATAATCTATAGTATGCAAAACTGTATTTTGCTACAGGAAGTTCTACAATGTGGGTCTGCGGGATCAACACAAAGGCTGAGGTACAGCTCTATAGTCGTCTGAGGTTGATTTGTGGGTAAGACCTGTCCCATTGGCCCAAGTCAGTGGGCCAATTCCTGGATCCCCGGTCCTGCCAGCTCCCTGGTACCCAAGGGTCTGACAAGGAGATGAGCTAGGTTGGTCCGGGCTGCCCATCGATAACCCAAGCGACAGCCATTAATATGTTCAACAGGCCGGGGGAGAGCTGCAGCATCGACAGAACAGAAAAGTGCTCTGTGACACTTTGCTTGGCCCCTGCTTAGCAAATTAAGATTGGCTTGGCTTGAGGTGCGACAAGACATCCACAACAAGAGAAGGAGAGAGAGAGAGAGAGAGAGAGAGAGAGAGAGAGAGAGAGGGTGAGAAAAAGAGAATATAGCATACTTTGAAACATTAGCCCCCCCCAATAATCAATACTAGATCGGTCGATGGTGGTTCCCCTCGCAAGAACAAGTAATGACGCTTATCCCACCTCGACTGCCTCTCGCTTTGGCAACTCTGGCTTCATTTCATCTAATGTCTCTTTGTTTTGTGTGCGCTTTCATTGCATTTATCCTACAATCCAGCCATTAAGTTATTGTTTACAACACAGCACACCCCAGACAAATGGCAGTCTCACTCCTGTCATCTACTGGCTGGCTATGATGCTCAATGAAAACCCATCACAGCAAACAACAACACACACACTCACACTCACAGACACAGACACAGACACAGACACACACACACAGACACACACACACACACATACACACACGCACACAGACTGATACGCATGCACGCACACACTCACACACACCGACACTCCCAGAGGTGAGAGCAATTTGAGACAAGAGACAGGCAGCGAGATGTGCTCCACTCCGCTGTGAGCCCACTGTGACAGTGAGATTTGTCTGGGACTGTGTCAGTGTTGATGGAGGGAGAGAGGAAGAGAAACAGCACAGGCTTGCTGAGGAATATATACCAAATGAATTATACTTACACTATTCTTTCAGATTGGAATGTTTATGTATTTTGTATTATTTGATTAGGTTTTTTAAAAGGTGTGTTGGCAACTATTAAATATAGATTTTCCTCACAGGGTCTATGATCTGTCACTAGTGCCGGGGACATTTTCAATGTGTTTTACAATAATGGAAGCCTCCAATCCAGTCCTTCATCACCTGGTCCCCCCTCCTCTCCTAACATTCACCTCACTTCAGCCCCCCCCCCCCCCCCCGCGCGAAAACGGTCCACGTGGCATGCTCCTGGGAATCACGGTTGAACTAACCTATAAACGTACCATCCCGTATTTACCTTCTTTGAAATTCCACTTAATTATTCTTTGTTACCTATATTCATTTAAAATAAAGAATACAAAATCCTTTAAAGTCAATCTTCGTAGCACAGGTCTAGACAGTTGCCATTGGTGAGAGATAACAACAGGTCCATGGCTGAAACAGCATTACAGGGGAGACGCTCAGCAGGGACACTTGTACACTCAGCTTTGAAGTGCCTCTGTCATGTGAAACACAGCCACGCTTGACTTCAAAGACCCCATTACTACAGCCCTGTGCGTTTCGACCTCCATGAGAGCAAGCAGAGCGTTTTTGTTCAAACTAAATGCTCCCCCCCCCGATAGGAGGATGGAGAGGAGAAGAGAGTGGAGGAGAGGAGAAGAGGGTGGAGGAAAGGAAAGGAGATGGAAGGTGAGTAGCAGAGAGGTGAGAAGAGGAGAGGAGATGGGAGGAGATGTGATGGGAGGTGAGGAGAGAGGAGGAGAGGAGAGATGAGAAGAGGGGATTAGAGGAGAGGGGAGGATAAGAGGGGAGAGATGAGGGGAGGAGAGAGGAGGAGAGGAGAGAGAGGAGAGGGGAGAGTGGAGGAGAGGAGATGGGAGGAGAGAGGATGGGCGGTAAGGAGCAGAGAGGTGAGGAGAGACGAGAAAACATTAGAAGATAGGTGTTAAGAGAGGAGTGGAGAGGTCAGAAGCAAAGAGGAGATAGAAGGTAAGGATCAGAGAGAAAATGAGGTGAGAGGAGAGGAGAGGAGAAGAGAGGAGAAGAGAGGTGAGGAGAGGAGAGAGGAGGAGACCAGCAGATAACAGGCAAGACACAAGCAAGTGTCTGTACAACAGAAATATTCATAATCTTTAACCAACTCAGATTAAGATAATGGTAATCATAATTAAGAAATCCATCTACTTATGGTAACAAACACACATGCACATGCAAAGACACTCACACAGCTTGAAATTCCTTGTTTATACACCGGCCTTATCTGTATAAGCGGAAGCTGCAATTAAAATGGTCCGAAGCAATTATAAGACACGAGTGCAGCCCACAGTCTCGGTCAGATATGAACCATAAAACAGAATTATGCCTATTAGTCATACTATAATTTGCAATTCAAAGTCAGTAAGACCAACGCATTATTTACAGCGTTCAAATTCAATGCAACAGTCTTTTCATAGGCGCTTCACTTTAAAAAGTTGCTTCAACTTGTTGAAGAATAACTTGGAGGCTGTGCCGACTCCAATAGTACAACGCAATGGGATACAAGAGGGACACAAACAGCACCAGCAGAGTCTTGGTCTGATATCATTAGCGTAGAGCATCTTCTTCTTCCCATGGGTACCATTCACTTCAAGGTCTGTTTAGAAGCTGAAGATAAATAAGCACTTTTCACCACGACCAAGCCTGCCATTCAAAGTAAAATGGAAGAGCACGCTAAAACACACACACACACACACACACACACATACACCCAGGTGCACGTACGCACACACAAACATGCAAACACACACACGCGCACACAAACACACACATATTTGATATAAAAAAGACTAATACAGATCTGAAAGAGCATGTTCTTTTACTCTGAAAGTTTAAGCTGCATTATTTCTGAAAGGACACACCATTTAGCGTCTAACAACAGCCACAGACACACACACACACTTATCTCTCACCAAAGAGCTATGTGCAGTTATAGTGAAAGACATATGCTAACAAGCACTGTTCATCACCCCCCCAACACACACACACACTTCCCAGCAAAAAGACAGACAAATACGCAGACTCGCAAATATGTTAACACACAAGCTGAACAATGAACACACACACACACACACGTTCACATACAAACACACACACACATACATACATGAACCCACACGCGCACATGCATAGGCACACACACACACACACACACATACACATACGTCAGGCATGCGTCAGCCCCTTTTAGCACACAGGAACGTCACACAGTTTCCTGTCTCTCAGCAGGTGGCGGCGAGCGATAAAGACGGGCAATCGCCATGGAGACAGGCAGATAAATCCGTTCCGATGGATAGAGGAGAGCGCCTGCACGGAAATTGAATCGCTGAAGCGCCACAATTACTTTGGCAAAAACCAGAGAGCTGGGAGAGGTATCCAGAGATAGGGGAGGTCGGGGGGGGGGGGGGGGGGGGGGGGTGGGTGGGAGGATTGGGTGGGAGCTTGGGAGTTTCGATGGAAATGGTTTCCATGGAAAACGACATATTGATGAAGGAATGTTTAAACTGAGGTTTTTGTTGCCGTACAGAGCGAGACCAGACACAAAGGAAGAAGGAGAAGTACTAAACCAAATGCTTTGTAGCTCACGGTCAGGCCGAGGGATTGCATGTGCGTCGTCAACTCATTGAGCCGATGGTATTCTCGACGGGGTTGATGATTTGGGGGCTGTGTATTGTTGTTACAGGTGCATGGTTGGGCTTCATTTCTACCTCCAACCTGTTGAAACAACTTCATCATTTGTTGTTTGTATCTGTTGAATGTTCACCCACCAACCCACCAAAGTGTTGTGAAGGGAAGCATATTACATTTCCTTAACAAAACAAAATTTGATTCACAGCTTCCCACACGTTGGGTCCAATCCCAATTCACCCCTTGCCACTACCACTGAGCCCTACCCTTCAGCAAACACTGCACATGTCCAAAACTAACTGTTTGCATAAAGACCATTGACAACTTATATGACGCATCAGGGTCTTGTAGGGTTGTCCCATTTCACAGGGGAAGATTTCAACCACTACCCCTTGTAACCCTGTTCCGAGGGGCAAGTCGAAAAGCGAGGGGCACTAGAAAATGAGGGGTAGGGGTAAAAATAAGAAATGGGATTGGACCTTAATGAAGGAATAAAGTACTTCAGTACCTCAGTAAAAATGGCCTGGTTAAAAAACGTCAATCAAATATGTCATGTCTAGCTCTGGGTTTGTACAATTGCTGTAGTGATTTAAATTTACATTTGTGGAGACCCTTTCCAAAATTACAAAACAGAAAAAATGGTTTATAGCGTATTATATACGCATTTTGCAGGTCATAATAAAGCATTTACAGGCTTAATAAACTCTGCCTAATGAGTTGGCGGGAGGCATCACATCATGCATTAGCTTCAGTCATGGCTTCATAATGTTTATGTATCACCAATCATCAGGTGTTGAGCTTCTGTCACAGGTGCTGTCAACATCTTATATGGGCCGTTATGTTAATAGAACCTTTCATTCTCCACTTCCTCTCATTCTCCTTCTGATGCCTTTCACTGAAACTCAGCTAAACGTCCCATCAGCCCCCTGGGGCAGTATCCATCACACATACAGTACACACGCACGCATGCACGCACACACGCACACGCACACACACACATATAAATGCATGCATACACACACACACACACACACACACAAACCTAAGCGCACAAATGATATAACCAAGCAAAGATGGAGTTTATCAGATTTAAAACATGGATGGCAGTCATGCAGAAGCCGCTATCTAAAAGTGCCCTTCATGGCTCCAGGGACTTAACGCACACTCACTAAGATGACACTTCCAGACCACTATGACTACCGCACTCCTATTTTTGAACACACCATCTGAATAGAAAATGACTCTTGACAACTAGGAGCTCTAGAGGACAGGAGCAGGAGAGGACAGGGTTCCTAACCTCTTCTATGTATTTATGGTGCAGGCTTGTGACTTGTTAAGTATAATTATGCTTTTGCAGCAAGAAGGTGAAAAGGTGTTTGGATCCAAACCAGTGGACAGTTTTGCCATTCAGTGTTCACCCATCATGATGACTGATAGCTGTGAGTTGTTGATGGGAGATCTTATTTGATTTGGTCATCATATAAATTAACATTAGTGCTGCGGTACGATTTTTGAGTTGTAAAAAGTTTCAATAATCAGCCAAAAGAAATGGTCTTTCATCTCTGCTCCCTCCCTCTGTGTTACATTCACACACCTGTGGTGTAATTATGATAACGCTGTGTGCAAACATGTGATTGACGGGCAAGATTGATTCACAAAACCAATAAGGGAAGAGATGCCCTAACCCTGAACATTTTAAAATCGAAATTGTCTCCTACAGGGGCACAGTACACCAGAATAGATTCTCACAGAGGACTACCGTAACTAACAGCTTACTGATGGCATTAGGATTTCTAACAAATAACACTAAAATGATAGGTCTTAAATGTTACCTACAGCACCTTTTATAACATTATTAAAGAAATCATTGAAAGTAACTTAACATTAATCGTTTCATTTGGCAGATCATTCTATAACCATATCAAGGTAAGAAAATAAGTGATATATGGTGTTGAACATACTGGCTAGGTGCAGCTAGAACATTTACCATCCACAAAATGTTAATGCACAACAAGCAAGATAAAGAATAACATGTTTTTTTATCACTTCGATAAAAGCCATCTCTTCCAACTTTTTCCTATGCCCATCTCCGTTTCCAAGATAACTAATTAAATAGCATACAATTAGGGGAGGCTATTGCATTATGTAAGGATGATATTAGGTTTGACCATTATTTAAATTTTCCGTAATACTGCATCGCCCACTACACATTTTTGTCCGTTGCGTAGACAATAAACAAACATCTTGGATAAGGCAGTTTTATATTTTTTTGTCTATGGTACAGTCTATGGTTGTGGCTTTTTGACATACGCATAAAAATGCTAGATAAATAGGTAGATAGATTGGTACTTTATTCATCCTCGAGGGAGAATAGAGTTGCTCCGCCCACTGCAACTCTATAGGAATTGGACAAGACAAAAACATTCCTAATATAAAAGCTAGAAGTGTTGACTTTGTGTAAAAAAGTACGTAAATATACAGTATATACTTGAAGACTGAGAAGCATATTGTAATTGGCCTTGTAAACCCTGAAAATAACATCATCACATGGACGCTTTTACTTTGAAGGTTTCAAGTGAACCTAAATAGAGAACAGGAAATTATGCACTTTACATATGAATGTCAGGATGAGTTCCAAGGGTAGCTGCTGTGTTTTTGAACAATGAGCCCAAATCATCTCTAATCACCTTTCCTGTGTGTCCCAAATAATAAAACAAAGTCACATGCACACACACACACACACGCACACACACACACACACACACACACACACACACACACACACACACACACACACACACACACACACAGACAAACACACACATGTCCGCGTTTGGGCACGCATGCACACACACTCGTTAATGATGGAGTCTGCAAACATTCAGATATGCTGTATTAGTTTAGGCTATGCTAAAATAGCTTTACAAATCTCATTATTCATTCATTGTTTCATTAGATCATGTGACACTTTTTATTTCAGCTTTTGTTTAGGAAATCATTAGATACAAATGTATAGGTACTTTTTCAATGGACATATGGGTGAAATCAGAAATGAAAGTTTTGTGTAAGAGTGTCCAGCAACACTCTTCTCTGTGTGGGGTATAAACCAGTAATGGACCGTACCTTCATGGCCTGGGCTTTCTTGTCAAACATCTCTTCCATGTCTTCTGCCAGTTTCTTCACCAGCTGCAACCCGTTGATCTCCTCCACCCGCACCGCTCGCTCAAACTCCTTGTATTTCTGCAACACAAACATAATATTGCACGTTAGACGGTTACACTAGCACCATCGTCACAAAGCTGGTGTCTTAAAGGAGTACAAACCACAACCATTACGAGCACCACCATCGTATCATCAGGCTAGGTTCATTTTAGATTCAGAGCACATCATGCACATGGAATCATACACTTATCTGTAATTTTCAGTACTGCCAACAATTAATTAATTCACTTTTGTTGGTGTAATGAACATAAAAAGTACACAATACATATAATGTAAAACTGCTAATGTTGGTCGACTCTTTCCAGAGTTATAATGGTGGTGAGCGGAACTAAAGATGAAAAGGTTCTCGTCTATAATGTAATCTATCGAGGCAGTTTGTAATCCGTGCTAATCCACAAACCAATCAACTCCGCCATAAGCCTATTCAGCTGTAACCCTCAGGTAGTCACTAGCATCCAAACACATAAACACACATGCTAACCATAACCCTGAGGTAGTCACTAGCATCCAAACACATAAACACACATGCTAACCATAACCCTGAGGTAGTCATTAATATCCACACACATAAAGACAACATCCATACACTGCTGACCTTGCATATCCACACTGACTCCACTAAATCCTATTACTACACACTGCCTAACCATCACATCCTCACCGAAGACACTATGATTTAATCCCCCCCACCCCCCACCCTCACCCATTCTAACCACATATGCACACACACACACACACACACACACACACACACACACACACACACACACACACACATACACACGTACCCACACATGCATAGTTCACATAAGTTCAGCAAATTGGAGTATATATGCAGTGAAAACATGAAGTGCAATTTATGTGACTTTGCAATGATGTGTGCAAAGCTGTTGGTGGCTGAGTGTGATTCCTGGTGGATTTAAAATAAGATAACCGCCACATTTAATAGCCTGCCTATTCTATAATGTTATGTCAGCCAGTTTAGGTACACTCCCCTAACCACTCCAGCATAACAACAGAGAGAGGGGGAGAGAGAGAAAGACAGTATAAGAGGTGAGTATGGATATGTGCATGTGTCTGTTTGTATGTGTGCATGTGTCTGTATGTATGTGTGCATGTGTGCATGTGTGTATGTGTGTATGTGTGTATGTATGTATGTATGTATGTATGTATGTGTGTGGGTGTGTGTGTGTGTGTGTGTGTGTGTGTGTGTGTGTGTGTGTGTGTGTGTGTGTGTGTGTGTGTGTGTGTGTGTGTGTGTGTGTGTGTGTGCACATGGGTGTGCCTGTGCGTGCGCGTGCCTGTGCGTGTGTGTGCGCGTGTCTGAAGCCACAGCGAGGGTCAATCTGGGCCGTCTGTCATTTGGTGCATCCTGAAAGGAAGAAAGTGAGGGTGATAGAAGGGAGAACAAGAGTGAAAAAGGCCGGGACACAGAGGATGTGTGGTGGCGGTGGATGGCGTTGTGGGGGTTGTGTGGAGGTCAGGGGAAATTGTGTGGGATGCACACAATATCCCTTAATAGGACCCAAATAACGGGGACAGAGCTTAGCAGAGTGGAATGGAGAAGGAGAGTACAGCAGTTTTGATGATAATGGACCGTGGAGGTGGGGGAAGATGTAAGGCGATGGAGGGATGACACAGACAAGAGTGAGAGTGAGAGAAAGGCAATAATGAAGTGGAAGAGGGCAGAGTGGTGTAAAATGCCATGTAAATGCTTGCAGCGGGAAGTAAGGATAAAGGCAGGCACAGGCAGTCACATGGTTTGACTTCATTGAGTCATCTGGCAATTTTTAACTAAATGTGACCTGAAATTTGACTGTAAACATGTGTTTAGATTAGAACCTTTGTTTGTACCCTATAACGTGTCCATACCCAGGACCTGAGGACAAGGGTGATGGGATTGGTTGAATTTGTATATTCATTTTTAGCCTGCATTTTTCTTATGTACACACTGCTGCTGTATGCTTGTATGCAATGTTAATAAAGGCATGAATCAATAATTGTATGACCAATAATGTGTTGAAGTCGTACTGAGTGACATAACAGCAGCTCCAGCTTGACTTAGATGTGATATAGGAGGTTCAGTGACAGACAAGACAGTCAGAGAACACTTCGACACAAGCCTCAGTTCCTCCCAAGTCTCTTTCCTGTTACCGAATAATTTACACCCACCTCCCCCCTGTCTCTTAACAACTCTGTAAACAAATGATGTCTTCTCCTCATTTTCCCTTCTCCTAAATGACATACACAAAACATGTAAATAGTTTTAATTCATTTGAATCTATATAATAATAAAGAATTGATAATAAATTTAATTGACAAAGCACTTTTCATTTGAACACCTCAAAGTGCTGTAAGGCTTAAACAGAAAATACAAGTAGAGAAACTACCTAAAAAACAAACTTAAACTTACTAAAGCCCTTCCTATATAAAAAGGTATAAATAATATATCCTATTTGTCCTACATAATATCAATTATTAGAAGCCTCTTAGTCGCACATAGAGAATGAACAAATCCAACAGCTTCGTCTTTCCAACTCTTTCCAGATTTCCATCGGGAAAAATAGCGAATCATGGCGTCTTTGTAGACCACCCACAATGCTTCTGCGTCTGTGAACCTGTCCTCGGAACCAGACAGCCCCACAGCTTCCCAGAGCCCAGGGAGTGGACAGAGGGAGCGAGAGAGAGATCCAGACAGGGCTGGCAGACCGACCACGGGACCACCCCCTAGTCTGCTGAGTTGTGTTCAGTCAGGCTGAGCAAGAGGCAGAGGAAACCCAATTAAGCCCTAGGCAATAACCTAGTACCCCCCCCCCCCCCCCCCACACACACACACACACACACCTCCTCCTCCTCACATCACACAGCTGGGATGGCAGACAGGCCTCTGTACGCCATCACCTGGCCCAGGAGATTAGAGGAGAGTGAGTCAGGAAGAAAGAAAGACAGAGAAAAATGGAGGTCGAGGGCAAGAGCAGGAGCCAGAGCCAGAGCCAGAGCGAGAGAGAGAGAGAGAGAGAGAGAGAGAGAGAGAGAGAGAGAGAGAGAGAGAGAGAGAGAGAGAGAGAGAGAGAGGCATCTTGGCCACTTCACCTTTCCTTTCCGAGCAGCTGGGCTGTGCATTTTTGTGAGCAAGGGGAAACGACTTCCATCTTGTTAGGTTCCTTACTAAAAAAAAAAAAATATATATATATATATATATATATAACTTTTTTCTTGTGATTACCGTTCTGGCCCGTAAGCAGGCTGATGTCTCAGTGTTTGAACACTCTTATCTTTAGGGACATTACCGGTCTGGGCGATCGAACCATCGTCACCATCTCTCCTGGCTTCACAGAAATTCTGTTACCAATATAATTCTGCCAAACAGCATTTAGCGTGAGTGTGCCTGCCATGGCATGCCAATGGCAATATAGCACTTTTGTATTTTGGAATAAATGACTTGCCAAACAAGAACACCAAACAAGTGCTACATTGCTATTGTTTACATTCATAGTTTAAACCACTGGCATCCTTGTCACAGCTTTACAGCTACAACTATTTATTGCAGCGTGGTAGCCTTAAGGCATTGGGGGGACAACAGACCTGAGATGTTAAACTATGCTGAACTAATGGCTAAGGAGCTCAGAGCTAATGCACTACCTACGTTTCTCTCTCCTTCTCCTCCTCTTACTTATCCCTTCACCTCCCTGCGACGCTCTATAAGTTATTGGAGTGGAGGTTTACAATCTGTGCCACATACGGCGGCCTGACATTGAGAAAACCACCTGTCACACACACACACACACACACACACGCACACACACAATAGCCAACAAGTACTAGTAAAAATAATGCCATTCAGATGTGTGCTTTTATTTTTTGAAGAAGAAGCATTTTTCTATTTCACTATTGATCTGCCTCTGTGTGCATAAGCTTAAATGGCAAATTTACAACCAACCAATAACATAACAACCAACGAAATTGGTTGGTTGTTACCACCGTCAACAACCAAAAGTGGAATAAGTGAACACACAAAGGATTATTTTGTAACATTTCTACATGGGTGATCGAAAGGGTGATTCATGAAAGAGAGAAAGTTAATTTCACTCTGAGCCCCAGAATCCCAGCTAATTTTACGCACAACTAGAGCTCCCCTTCCCACAGCACAGCCCAAAATGTTCTCACAGCTGTTGAGGGTCTTCGTATCACTCTCTCTCTCTTTATCTCGCTCTCCCTCTCTCTCCCACCCATACACAGAAGCACACGTACAGTGTGCTTCTGTGTATGGGTGGGAGAGAGAGGGAGAGAGTGATACAGAGCAAGAGAGAGTGATACGGTGACACACACACACACAAAACAGCCAACCATGAACATTCAAATGTCTACTGAAGACACAAGCAGCGAGAGCCATGTAGCCTCAGATGAAACGTGTGAACCAGAAGAGACTAGGGCTGATGGGAACGCTTATCTCATTGCAAAGTCATTCAATGTATTAATTAGGGTGTATCAAATGATATACGTCAATTGTAGTAATTTAAGTATAATTACTACCTGATCAATAATACATATCTGTACAATCAATATAGCCCGAGGCAAAGAGCAGTAGCTGTACAAAGAGTAAGTGTTGCATTGGTGTTATGTTCAAACTATGCTCAGCTGGGTGGGGGAAAAATGCATTCGCTCTCGCTCAATAAATGAATGTCGACATTCAAGACAAGAGGTAATAATTAGGTGAGCACATGCTACATAGCCCAGGATCTTTCCAGTAATCTTAAGCCTTTCATTTATTTGGCTACAACATCCTGTCTCATTCAAACAAACCCCATGGAAGCTCCACAATTTTGTGTCTGTTCACAAGCACAAACACCACTCTTGATGCTTGATGTTGAAGACTCTTGTGTGGATGCCTCTTATAGGGAGCCTCTGTGTGTGTGCGTGTGAGTGTGTGTGTGTGTGACTGTGTGTGTGTGTGTGTGTGTGTGTGTGCGTGCGTGCCTGCGTATGTGTGTGTCTGTGTGTGTATGCGTGTGTTTGTGTCTACATGTCTGTGTGTGTTTACCGTCTTTAACAAGCCAGTGTACATACAGGTTGTTTTTTCGGGACATTTCAGCTTGATCAAAGCTACTCAAACGAAGCACTCTGGCTTACAACCAGCAGCCAGAGGCAACAACATTTCAGTGAAACAAAGAGAAAACATGGAGAGAGAAAGAGAGAGAGAGAGAGCCAGAGAGCAAGAGGAAGTGAGCGACAGAGAGAGAGAGCAAGAGAGAGTGTGAGAGAGAGGGAAAGTGTGAAGAGAGAGAGACAGCAGAGAGAGCGAGTGAAGACTAGACTAAAAAAGGATCACAGGAGAATGGCTTAAGTGCAGGGGGGGCAGCGGCAGCAATGAGCAATGTGCAGTGGGGGGTGGGGGGGAGTAGGGGGGCTGAAGGTCAGACAATACTACAGAGTACGACAACGATTGTACTACAGAGTACACGAGGTGGGCTTTAAACCCTGAGCACAGTACGGGGGGGGGCAACACAGAGACCAGTCAGCGGCCAAATAAAGGATTTTGTCCTGGAGGATGAGGAGAAGGAGAGGAAGGAACAGGAAGAGGAGGAGGAGAGGGAGGAGGGATGAAGAGGAGAAGAGGAAGGAGGAGAGGGAAGAGGAGGCGGGAGCAGGAGAGGAGGAGGAGGAGGAGGAGTGTGTCTCTGTCTGGACTCAGCGTCACACTCAATCAGTTTCCTTGCTGTTTCAGGTGAGCAGAGGGCTGACAAGCTTCATCACTCCACGAGCCCATGGCTGGGCGTGCGTGACCCACCTGTCTCGTGACGAACAACAACAGTCCTTTATATGATCATGGATCATCCAGGACGAGCCTCCAGATTACAAGTCCACCACTACAAGTCAAGATAATGCTCAGAAGCATAGTGAAACTGCTACTCGATAATATTCACTTTTTTACATCTAAAAGCGGTAAACTTATTTTGGCCATGCTAACTTTACATCGTTCAAACATAGATGAGTTGCTTTAAGACTGCATGAGGCTAGATAATAATGATATGTAGACTCATGATTATAGTTGCCCAAGGGGTACTTTTTGAAGTGACCCTGATGGATATGTATATATATATATATCATAGATACACACCCAATTCCACACATCATGTGACATATTTTCTATCTATATATATATATATATATATAAAGATAGAAAATATGTCACATGATGTGTGGAATTGGGTGTGTATCTATGATGTGTTGTGTTTTCAAAGCACCGAGTTGGGACATGTCTCATGATCACAGCATCATTGTCTTTTATGAATGGGTATTGATTCCCCAAAGCCATGTTTTCAATTACAGCCAGACATGTTGTGGTGAGGAGGAGGAGGAGGAGGAGGAGGAGGAGAGGGACAAGGGGGAGGAGGAGTAGGCGAGGAGGAGGGGGATGAGGCGACGAGGGAAGATGGAGAGTAAAGGAACAGCGGCACGCGAGTGTGATTCTGCTCTTTTCCTGCCGTTATTTACAGACGTCAGCGTTTTCCAATTTTTTTTCTGTGCACGGTAGTGTGTGGGTCTCACATGAAGTGAGTGGTACACTGTGGGTGTAGAAGAGGAAGAGAGAGAAAGGCAGAACAACAGAAAGACAACAAATGGAAGAACTAACAAACAAATGAAAGAACTAACGAATGAACAGGGACAGAGAGTATTTATCCCCCGCTCTGAGAACATTAAGTGTGTGTTCCATGACACAGAAACAGGGGTGTTCAGCCAAATTCTCCCTGGGCTATGGTGTCAGCATCTTAGGAAAAATCTCCCACAAGACATCAAATCGAGGCGGTGCCCCCTTCCCTCTTTCACACCATCCCCCTGTACGGCAGGCGACAAATTGCTCCCCTCAAAAAGAAGAGCGCTGGTCGGAGATGGAGTGGAACAATTAATTTCACGCTTGTCCTCCCGGTCTCAAAAACCAGGCCGGTCCCGAGTCTGGTGGCACAGCAGAGACACTGTGGATCCATGGATCACAACGCACACACATTTCATCTAACTGTAAATGGTAGTCACAGAGAGAACGAAGGCAGACGTCTTAAAACATTCTTTACCCCCGCACGATTGGCCCCGCCTGCCTGATGGTTTTACTCCCCATAAATATGTCAATGAGTATGAGTAGGAAATTGATCGAACACAAAGTCGTCTCAAAGCCGGAATAATGGCTTTGACACATCGCTGAGGAATGAATGAGTGAGTACACAGCATAAGCACACACCACGCACGTACGCACGCATACACACACAAACACACACATACACACACACACACACACTCCATCACAGTGAAGGAAAAGGGAAGCAATGAATGAGGAATGCTTTGCGCCCTTCGAGAAAAAGAGTTGTTATGTTTTGATCAATAATCAATGGTATAAAATATCCCTTTCCCTATTGTTTCGTCTTCTTAGCTATACACAAGGAGCTACACTATATATCATTTCATGAACTAAACGTATCTCTTTTTAATGGGATACCTGTGGTTTAGAACCAAGCACTCATCCGTGTGGTCGAGTACAGCAGTAATATAGACCCTTTTACAGTCTACGTCATCAGAAATATGCGCATACATTTTGGCAACAAACGTGGTGTCGTGCCCTATATATTCAGATGATTATCATACTTTATACATTGAATTTAAACAGTTGGCAGCATCAAAATTAGTGTTTGGTTGAAGGAATCGATATTCTACCAGCTGACATTTCGTTCTGCAGAATTCAGATCAATCGGCGGTGTCTATGGCTTCAAGCATATAAGACGTTCATATGATACAACAACATCATAGCCTCTTCTCTACAAGGGTCTTTGGTTGGGGAGGAGCAGCAAACTGAGTTCATGACATTGTCGTTTACTTTCTGTACGGGACCACAGATAGCGTTGTCGTCAGTGTCAGCATCGAGCGACTTGTTAGCTCTGTATAGAACCGGCATATTGTCCGTTCCACCATGTCCTGTAAACAAAGTCTTCATACCGCTTAACCTTTGCCGTCAGAGTCCAGTGACGAATCATGAATTTGAAAGCATGGTTGTTTTGCTCAGACGGCCTATTCTACCAGGGTATAATGTAATCGTATTGCCGATCTGACGCATCCTCACAACATACAAATAAACACTTTATAATTGGTCATGACATCTTATTATACACTGGTAGGATAGACGACCGGCTAAGGAAAACCATGCTTTAAAATGCATAATTGTCGCTGGACTGAGCTTGTGACTTGTATGCTCTCAAAGTCTAGACGTCGGTCAGCTTTTTTCAAAGTAAATTTGTTTAGGTAGGATTCCTGATCTTCGGTGGTAAATGGTCTTGCACACATTGACAAACCACTGCACCATGGCACACTGTTGTGGCAAGCACCCTACAAATGTCACCACTGTTGGTAAACTGTTGAAGGGTTTATAGGAAAGGCAGACAGAAACGTTAGTGACAAGAAATAAATAACAATAAAGTCCCATTGTGTATACAACAACACCATCATGTAAATGTGTTGTAGCCTGAGTTCTTTGTTTAAAGAGAGACAGACAGAGAGAGAGAGAGAGAGAGAGAGAGAGAGAGAGAGAGAGAGAGAGAGAGAGAGAGAGAGAGAGAGAGAGAGAGAGAGAGAGAGAGAGAGAGCCATTGGAGAAGCATCTTAGTTAGCAGACACACAGCAGGTGCACGCAGTAACCCAGAAAGAAGTTATCCACGCAATTTAAGTAAACATGTGAAGTTGTGTACCCCCCCTAACACATACACACACATACACACAAACATACACACACACACATACACACAAACACACAGAAACTTGTTCCCACACACATCAGCACATAAACCCTAACACACAACAAGAGAGGCAGACAGACAGACAGACAGTCCTAATGGCATGACTGCTGCTACTGCTGTGGCTGATGCTTTGGAGAATCTCCCAGGGTGCATTGCGTCTTTTGGGTATGCACCATTGCGCCTCACAGTGGGTGCCAAAACTCTGCCTGCACTAATGGCTGCCATCTTTCATTGTCCTCCGCACCATACCACCATGCTATGCCACCATGCGCTTCACACACACACACACACACACACACACACACACACACACACACAGCCCCTTGTGGGGTTGGACTGATTGCAGCTGTGCCAGCATGTGAGAACAGTGATGATCTGGGATGGCATCTTCCCTTAAAAACAACATGACGTCACCACCCAATCACACACACACACACAAACACACACACACACACACACACGATGAGACTCGTACCTAACATCCAGCGCACACACTCCTTCACACAAAACCACCACTCACGCCCCTGCCAAGGAACCGTAAGAGCAGGTGTAATGTTCTAAGAAGCTGATTAATAGTCCAGGGTCCCTCTTCCTTGAGTTGGCCTCAGTAGTTCTAGGAAACATTTGGCATGCTTAACAGAAGGTGCATTGTGCTCTGCTTTCCATATTTCCCCTCTATTTCCTTTCCACAGACCCACAGTGATTCGCACAGCAGCCAAGGTGAGTGGAGAGGGGGGGAGGGCCAACCCTGGTTGAGGAGGTATAAAGGCCACATTTATCCTAGCAGGCAAAGATTACTTATGAGAAGCATCACTTTGGATCGTAATTCCATTGGAGTTGGCTTTGCTTCAGATTGTTTGGTTCTTTAGAAATGTTTTGTACCTCATAGCAATGTGTTGGAGTCCAGCGTTTGGATTCCCAGGACTCCTTCCCAGGAGAATATTAATTTAACATACATTGTAGTAAGTCGTGAGTAAATCTAAAACTATATTTTTGAAGATGAATAGAGCAATGACTTAATTAAAATTTCAATCAATCCAAAAAATATTAATAAATTAATGTATGTTCAAGCTGTAATCTAGACTCCACATGGTACCGTACAAACCCAAGTCCATCTTGAGACAGAACCTCAACAGTGTAAAACATACTCCCCTCCCCCCTCATTCTTACTCCCCTCCCCCAACCCTAGATC
The DNA here is from genome assembly GCA_026745465.1 of Lota lota. Classification (NCBI taxonomy): domain Eukaryota; kingdom Metazoa; phylum Chordata; class Actinopteri; order Gadiformes; family Lotidae; genus Lota; species Lota lota. The sequence continues at coordinate 3,505,942 of JACYXH010000175.1, read as the reverse complement.
AGGTTTCTCCTATCCTATCTCTCTCTACCGGTCAGTATGGATCTACATCGATGGATCTTGATCCACTGTGTCTAGGTGGGGCACAGGGGGCAAGGGGGCTGTTCACTCACTTAATGCAACATATTCCCACTGCCATTAGCATGGCCGTGCCGAGTACAGAATACCAAAGTCAAACAAGAATAGATGGATGGGAGGTTGCCAAAAGCTGACGCAAAGTTATAGGAGAAGTTTGGGGCGGTGGGTGTGTCTATTGTGTGTAGGTGGGTGGCATCTGCATTTGTGCATATTTGTGTGTGTATGTCTGTCTGTGTGCGTGTGCGTGTGTGTGTGTGTGTGTGTGTGTGTGTGTGTGTGTGTGTGTGTGTGTGTGTGTGTGTGTGTGCTGGCAGAGGTGTAGGAGGGCACCAGGGACAGCCAGTTTCCAGCCAACACAGAGTGCAGCAGGTGCAGGACTTTGTGCTGGGACAGCGGAACTATTTTTGGGGACTTGTAGACTCTCTCTCTCTCTCTCTCTCTCTCTCTCTCTCTCTCTCTCTCTCTCTCTCTCTCTCTCTCTCTCTCTCTCTCTCTCTCTCTCTCTCTCTCTCTCTCTCTCTCTCTCTCTCTCTCTCTCTCTCTCTCTCTCTCTCTCTGCACCACGGAACGCAGTGTCCCAGGATCCTGCCCCACGTGTTCTGTAACTACAGACCAAACTGCATCCTATCTAATATTAAGAATGGAGAGAACCAGATGGGGAGGCTGTGCGGGTTATGCAAAAAACACAGAAAGAACGAAGGAAAGAAAAGCAAAGACACAGAACTAAGAAGTGAGTGTGGATATTTCAGAGTTGTGATTGATGGAGTGGCAATAATGGACCTGATGTCCATACTTCTGTTCTGTCTATTGCTCTATTTGGGCCGTCTTTACCTACAGCAGACAGGGTGGGGCCAGGACAGTGCCAGCATGATTGATGGGCTAGTCACAGACAGTCCTTCACAGACAGCCACACACACTAAATATGCTTAATGGCAATAGCTCCGCCCCATATACCAGCCTGGCAAGTGTTTGCTCTTGCATTCTAATGTGCCGTTTAATATTTAAACAATCTGTCAAGATTATTTATAAGAGTGTGCTTGCATGTGTGTGTGCATGTGTGCGTGCGAGCATGCATGTGTGTGTGTATGAGTTAGTGTTGAAGTGTGTGTTTTATGTGATTAGATGATGAGTATACTAGAAGGATTACAGATAAATGTGTCATGGAAATATTACATTTTCTGAATAAAAGTCTAGAACCATGTCTATGTATGTCAAGAAACCATTGGGAACTCTTTAGTACTTTTGTTGTGGAAATTTAAAAGCAGTGAGAGCAGCGTTTGCTGAAAATATAATATCACAAAAGAAATGTCACAAAGCTGTAGGCTACTGTTCAATGATTCATTGATATTCATATTTCTTAAAGCCATTGTAGAGCCGGTAAAAAACAATGCATGGATTAGGGTTGTTTTTGATTCAGCAAACAACGAAAATAACATTTTCGTTAAAAAAAAAGAAAGGTAATAAAAAAGAAGGAAAAAAAGAGTACAAAATAAAAGAACTCAACATCGGAAAAAAGCGTGAACACAAATATGAGGAAAATACTTTAAAATTGCTCTGTTTACTTAAAGGCACGGATCAGACTAAGTTCATAAATGAAAACCTCCAGACCACCAACACAGCATCAGCAGTTTGCATGTTAAAGACTTTAAGTTCCCCCTCCGATTAGGCCAGGAGCAAAGGCTGGCTCTCCACTCCTGAGCTCTCCTCGGTGAAGGCATGAATGTCACCAGAGGTTTGCTATTTCACAGCCGCTTTTCCCCTGCATTACTGCCTTAACAAAGCAGTAATTACACCGTGAGTGAGTGGCTGTGTTGGCTAAAGCTGACCGGTGAGGACATGAAAGGATGGCGGGGACTTGCCACTCGCTCCCTTCCGCCCGCGCTGTAATTAACTCTGTGACATGCTATCCCTTCTCTCTTCAATCCTCTCATCTCTTTCTCTCTCTCGTCCATCCCTTTCTCTCTTTCTCCATTTCAATTTCTCTCCAATTTTATTTATTTTTTTGCTGAATTTCTCAATGTAAAGTGAAGGAGGCCCCAGATATGAATGTAACTATGGTACATTATGTCCATTGAGAAGTAGAGAGACAAATCAATGAATAAAAAAGAAGAGAGAGAGAGAAAGAAAGAAAGAAAGAAAGAAAGAAAGAAAGAAAGAAAGAAAGAAAGAAAGAAAGAAAGAAAGAAAGAAAGAAAGAAAGAAAGAAAGAAAGAAAGAAAGAAAGAAAGAAAGAAAGAAAGAAAGAACGAAAGAAAGAAAGAAAGAAAGAAAGAAAGAACGAACGAACGAAGGAAAGAACGAACGAACGAAGGAAAGAAAGAACGAATGAAAGAAAGAAAGAAAGAAAGAAGGAATAAAAGACAGAAAGACAAAAGAATAGACAAGTGTGAGAATGGGAGAGGAAAAAAAGGTAAGAGAAAAATAAAGAAAGACAGACAGAAAGAAAGAGAGGCAGAAAGAAAAAAGAAACTATTAATAAATAAATAAAGGGAAAGAGAGAGAGAGAGAGAGAGAGAGAGAGAGAGAGAGAGAGAGAAGAGAAGACGTAGAAGGAACCCTAGGAAATGGCGGCAATCAGAAGGGTGGTTTGGGCAGAAGGGGGTGAGGGTGTGTGTTGGGTGTGTGTGTGGGGGGGGGGGGGGGGGGGGGTGGCGAGTCATCAACGCTCGCACCCGCTCCCTCATCACATCGCCAGCCGTGCTGAACCAAACCTGACAGCTATTCAATTTTCCCAAAGCTAAATCTAATCTGCAAGCGTCTCCCTCGCGCTGACACACTGCGCTACACCATGCCACCGCCTCAGACAACACCAACCACCCTGGCAGCAGACTGGCACCACACACACCCCTACCTGCACAGACACACACAGGTAACACAATACGGCACACACGCACAGAAGATATAACACAAACTCACAGACACAAACACAAATAGAACGAAAATGAACACGCATTTGAAGCATAATCGTACATACAAGAAAGTCCACACACCCACACATGAAACAAAACTCATAGACAAACAGATAAACTCAAACATACATATAAGAATGTGTGTCCATGTTACGCAGAACACACAGAAACACACACACACACACACATACACACACACACACACACAAACACAGGAGAGAGCTGCTGGCATGAAAAGATAATGTAGAACACAGAACTTACTGTAGACACAGATTTGTCCCAATTCCTCCAAATAATTAAATAATTTCCTCCAAACAACAATAAATCTTCAAATATGCTCAATTTTTTATAAAATACATAATAGAAAAATACCAAACAGAGCATGTTATGATAACAAAATGGTGAGCTCAAATGGGAAGTTCAAGACTCAAATTCTGAAAAATGCTTTTTTCAAACACTTTCAAATACGTCCACTTTTGTCATAGATGTGTGCAATTAATTACAGAATACATTTAAAATGGGATTATGATAAACACCTCAAAATAATTATGTTAGTCATGCTTTTATAGTGAGTGACTGAAATACCGATTATTTACAAAAAGAAATCACAAAAAGAAATGTTCCGCTACAAACGCTATGAAATACCAATTACCAAGGTTTTAAATGGCAGTTATTTTCAGGGGGTTTCAAGGGCTTTTCACTTATATTTTATATAGTGTGAATGTCTGTTAATCAATCATGACAATATAACATCAAATTAGCATTTTCTTTCCACTGGTTTTAGGTGAATCATTCACCACTGAAATTCTTTTGCAAAATCCTTAGATATAAAAACCATTTTGAATGGATATATCACTTTTCCTGTGTCTCTTCGGGTGTGCGTACGTGTGTGTGTGCTGGTGTGTGTGTGTATGTGTGTGTGTGTGTGTGCCATTGCTTTTTATGTTATTTTTCATCTCGACTGCATTAACACAGCATGTGAACACAGTGTGTCTCTCTTAGCCTTCAGCGTTTCCCTCTTCTTGACTGCTTTATAACGATTCATCCCTCGCACCTAACATGGCTCCTTTTATTCTCTCGTTCTTCAGCACCGTTGTCAGTGAACACTTACTACAGTTGTGTGGTTCCCCTTATGTGTGAGAGCATCCAGGCACTACAGTCCATATAGAAAAAAGAGTGACTGCGTCTCTTCTTTGTTATTTTGTTCCAGAGATTGTAACACCTCCAATGTCAATATTGTCACAGATCTGAACACTACAACAATGTTCCATAGACACCAGCACACACAATTGTAAACAAAACTCTTAACAACATGGTTCAGCCCCAGGCAGCTCGGATACAGGGGCGCTCCAGAAGATATCTCCCCTTTCCTTTATCTTTTTTAAACCCAAGAAGCAAATATAGGCTATTGTCACTTCATTAAGTGGATGTTTAAAAAGCACTACCCTTACCAGGTAAGGTGAAAAGTGCTAAGCTTCATAAACACTTTTCATGTATTGTCAGGGGAAAAAATTATTAAAATATTTTGTGAGTTTATTTTGCCAACTCTAAAGCGAGAGCGAGAAAGGGCACACATAGCTTAGAGCATTGTAGAAGTTGATTAATGTGTCACCAATTCATTCCAATATTATGTTTTTTATATAATGATAATAATTAGTTAAATAATAATAATTAGGCAAGATATTACACAATCGAAATCTCTAAAACAGCACATGGCTGCATTTCCTTTGATCCTATATTTGGAAATGCTTTATACTTTTCCTTAGTAACTGTTCATCTTGTGGAAATGTGAGCGGCAAGATGTATGTCCCTCGACAATCAAAACACTATGTGTGAACCATTGGCACATGATGGGGTGTGTGTCAGGGATGGCTGTTTCAAGGACTCAAGTCAGCCACTCCGTTACTACGCGCCTTCCCTCCGGGCGAGGTGAGAACTCAAAGCACACCCGGGTTGACAACTTACAGTCAGCCATTACAGCTCCAATAGCTTTCTAAAAGATTGATCATTTGCATGGTGGTATCCTCCATTATCCAGGAGCTCGAGATTATTCTAGCCTGGTCTTGTTTCCCTGTACTTCAATTTAAAAAGCCATAACATGAATGGGTTGACTACAAGCATGTGCACACACACACATGCACACACACACACACACACACACACACACACACACACACACATACACAGATGCCCGCCTGCACACAAACTCACAAGCGGACACACACATACAAAAAGTCACCATTGTTTCCTCATAGACAGGTTGCTCAATGAGACATGAAATTAAAGACCTGAACTAAACAGCAGTGGCGGAAGAAAAAAGACTGAACTAATTCTAAACAGCAGTGGGAGACGTTTAATGTGTTGCAAATAGTGGCCACGCAAGTGTGTGTGTGCGTGTGTGTGTGTGTGTGTGTGTATCTTAGCATATGATTAACTGTTTTGCATAACAAGCTAAATGGTGTATTGATCACGAGATCCCCCCCCCCCCCCCCCCCCCCCCCCCCCCCCCCCCCCACACACACACACACACACACACACATTCAAAAGGGAAATGCAAACACAGGCCACTCATCGCTACCGTGGCTGCTTGGTGAGGTAGCGTAACCTTGAAACAGGATATGCTTCTGAGGGACACAGGAAGTGGCTGGGTGGAGGGCAGGGTAGGGAGCGGGGTGAGGGCAGGAAGGACGAAGGACAAGACGTCAGACACACAACAGCTGCCATGGGAACAACAAGGAAGATCAACTGATGAAGGGGTGGCCATGTTGGAAATAATCAAATGAACAAAATGAAACAAAAATGTTAAATTCAAACAAGTTGTTACTGCCTGTGACCCATACACATAAATGAATTGTTTATTTTTGTTGTTTAAAAAACACGTTGTTTTTCTGTTTTCTATATACTTGAGCCACTTCTTATGTTACGTCTTTAACATTTTGTAATATTACACGGTAGTGTCTTATTACTTAAAACTATAAAATAAAAATATACTAATTATTATAAACTATAAAAAACATTTTTTTATTACAAACACAATCTTTACAAAAGTCTCTCATAATTGAATAAACAGCCAACCAATGATGTTAATGAATCCCCAATAAATGGATTCATCACAACGAACTCATTCTGTTAATCTATTTTTTTTATATATATATATATATATATATATATATATATATATGTAAACGTGTTTTTTGTCACCTATAACAATCATTATTAATGTGAATATGTGTCGATTGAGGGATCACGGGGTCACTGCATTAAATGATAAAAGATATGCCGTAACAATATCAGAATATGGCTTTGCAAATATTTGTATTTACAAAGCTAGTTATAGTCTTATATAAATATATGACCATATAGCTCAGGTCTTTCTGTGTGTGTGTGTGTGTGTGTGTGTGTGTGTGTGTGTGTGTGTGTGTGTGTGTGTGTGTGTGTGTGTGTGTGTGTGTGTGTGTGTGTGTGTGTGTGTGAGTGTGTGTGTGACTCTGAGGTCAGGGAGCTAGCAGTCATGGACCAAGTGCATCTGTCCTCAGCCCGGGGGAAGCACGCACACACTCACATTCAGGCACACACACATATATACATAATAAAATACACACATAAACAAAAGCTGCACTAGCTCTAGTCTTTTCTTTTCAATTATATCTCTCTCTCTCTCTCTCTCTCTCTCTCTCTCCCTCCTCCCCCCACCTATTTAAAAGCATATATGTCTCCAGGGGTTATGTGAGCCCTGCTCAGCTTCTTGAGATGGGGCTTCTTAGTCTACACTGAGCACATGTGACACACATACCACGACACTATGTTTTGTGTATATGCGTATGTGCGTGTGTATGTGTATGAGTGTTTAACACACTTTACTTGTAAATCAAAGGTGTGGCTACGAGTCAAGGTATTGGGAGGAAAATCTGCACTTCGGTTGACAAAGAGATGGGCGCTCTTTGCTCTGCTCAATTAACCCTGCGGTCTTAATTTGCATGTCCTAAAGAGCAGTTGAGCTCCCTGTAGGAGGCTAAGGGAAACGCCAGCAAAAGGTTGTATCCCTTCAACAAGATAACGTCACTCCTCTGCCTTATCAGCACGGCTGACTAAATGTGTGTGTGTGTGTGTGTGTGTGCATGCGTGCGTGCATGCTTTTTAACATGTGTGTCCCTATGTGTATGTGTCCATGAGGGTGACCCTCTGTCTACAATATTTGAACAGTTGTGTATTTGCACATGTGTCTACTGTATAGGTCTGTGTCCATACATGTGTGTACGTGTTTGTGGGAATATCCTTGAGTGTGTATGAGTGTGAGTGCGCGTGTGTGTGTGTTTGTGTGTGTGTGTGTGTGTGTGTGTGTATGTGTGTGCATGTGTGTCTGTGTGTGTTTGTTCACCGAGCCACCGAACCCATGCGTCAGTGAGACAAGAGAAGTGTATGAGCAAAGAGCTTTTAGATTTTCCATTTATGACATCCAGCCCGAGTCTGACTGGTGATTTATTCACGCGCCACAACACAGCAACACCATGGCGATTATCACCCCAAAAGGTCTATCACAGAGCTCGCCGTAATGTCTGTAGCTTTGACCTGCACCGTTGTTGACCTATCCATTATCCAATCAGAACTCACACTACTCATCAACTGACTTGCATTAGTAAAAAAAAAAGATTAATTAGTAAAGTATTCCTCCACACTCAAAACCTCCAGCGATGTCATGCTCGCATGAGTGAGGTGGGGAGTGACGCAGAGAGGATGGAAAAGAGTAAGTCGGATGTACGAGAAACGTCCAGATAGATTATAATACTTTCCAAAAAAAAAGTGTGTGTGTGTGTGTGTGTGTGTGTGTCAAGGACCACTTCATGAGTAAAATAACATCTATTACAAAATTCATATTTTCTGACCAAGCTTTTATAATCGGTACTTCACAACTCTAATCCACGCTGTTCAGATTTGCCAAGTGGGTGACATAGAGTTCTAAAAGGAGAAGAAAAAAAATTCCCATCTGCTTGAAAAATTATTCTGGCCATTATATTCATTCAGGTCTACATTATAAATGTAAAGTGTCACTTAAAAACCTCTTTTAGACACTTGAGAGCTTACCAAAAACGAACCAAAAGAAAACATTAAATTCTACCTTTAAACCTCCAAAACAATGTGGGCGACAAAAAATATCTATCTCCCTACATTTCAACTCAATGGTGCTTTAAGTTCTGCCATGCCATATAATGAGTAGAAATAACCCTCAAAACATTCCCCGTTTTATTTCCAACATATTTAAACGGCTCACCTTTTGCAGAAGCTGGGAACCAGAGTATTTTGCTGAAATGGATTTCATCTCACCTCCGAACGCTGACGCCCACAGCTTCACCCTGTGCGTAAAACACACGCGCCCACATGCAATTAGAGACCGCACGTTAATCATACCTATGAAAATGACTAGATAGGTAGTCCTAGAAATATTTCAGGGCCAGTAATG
>JACYXH010000175.1:3375000-3492500 GCA_026745465.1 Lota lota | reverse complement strand
CCCCACTTTCATCAGCTAAATTCAGATAGGCAATCTCTTTTCTTTATCTTAAAAAAATTTATTCCTTGCGTTGGCTGTGCCCGGGTTCACCTTATTAAAATGTATATTTTCGAATCACCCTTCAAAGGCGAGCTGTTTGCCTGGAGAGGCAGTACTAAGCTCGTTGTTACAGGAAATTATAGAGACAAACTGAAACCAGATAACCTCCCCCCCCCCCCCCCCCCCCCCCCCCCCCGTGCCTGCCTTTTGCCATTGCCATCTCTCTCTCTCTCTCTCTCTCTCTCTCTCTCTCTCTCTCTCTCTCTCTCTCTCTCTCTCTCTCTCTCTCTCTACCACTGTGCTGCAATGCGTTGTTTGTCACATGTATGACACAACCATTTGTAACAACATTGGAACGTAAACCCCTGGCACCGTGAAGAAACCCATTAATCCCATGCAGGCATTGAGATGCTTGTCACACTGAATGGCTAAACCATAACAAACCACAACTAATTCCAAGACAGTAACGTTTGATTTTTTCACACCGCTGAAAAAACTCGAAACTTCTCTTTCATAGGCAGATTTACAGTCCTGCTTGAGTTCTACGGCTCCAAATGGAATGCTCATTAACTCATTCAAAGTTTAATTATGCAGTCAAGAGGTTAAAGCCCATCTAGTCGTTGTAGCCATGCCAATAGGAATGCACATTTAAAAATGTTGTTCATCAAGGACAACGTTTATTGACTGCATTGATATTCAACTAATAACTGAAAAAGAGTGTTATGAGAAAGGAAATATAGAGAGGAATTGACAGGAAAAGAAGAAAGGAGACACAGATAGAACCAATGTTTGTTCATTCATTTGAAAAGAACACACCTCTAATCAAACCCTGTCCAACTTTACCCACAATCCTGGGTGCCTTCTCCTTGCCTCTCTACTCCCAGAATGCAAAGCAGCTTAGACAGTGGGACTCTGCCACAATTTGGCTGCAACAAAAGACTTGGTTTGGAATACCCTGCAGGCCGGAGCTTTCTAGCTAGCAGCTTTACATATAAAACAGGCGGGCCTATCTGTCTCTGCACAGGCAATGGCCGCAAAGTCTGATTCCCCAGCTTTGAGCACTCTGAGTATCGTTAGAGTGGAATTCTGGACTGGGAGAGATTAACACTAAACACAACTCTTCCTCAAATCAGCTCCGTGCTGTCTTTAGCAAGGCTGTCTCACTTTTAGCGTGCACAAAAACAGCTTTCACATAGTCAAAATAAAAACTTTAATTTCAAAATGTTAAGTTATGTTGTGTGTCTGTTCTTATTTATTTACAGGAAACTAAGGCTTTTCTTTTGTTGGGAAGCTTAAACTGAAAAGTAAAAGAGCTGTCCATGGTACTGAATTCAAAATTACCAATTGGAGTGTGCCTTTTAAAGCTACTCATATATGTTTCTTTAATTGGGACTCGATACTCATAGGTTGGAAATTCTACAGTGTACGATCAGTGTAGTTTGTATATATTTTGGAATTTGATGTTATTGGTTGTTTTGGAGCTACATAATGCCAATGGTCCGCAAATGATTATTCAAACACTGACATCTACTGGCGAATATGAGAAGGTGCACTTATAGATCTCAACATTCCTGGCTTTGTTAAAAAACTGCCGTAGGCTCCTTTATAAACAAACAAATAATAATACTATACCACTAGAAAGGGCAACAATCTCTTCATGTGTCAGTGTGTCATGGCCGTACATCTATATACGAAATGAAGGACGAAAAATAGACCCTACATAAAATGCGGTCTTGTCAAGCTTAACTAGGAGAACAGGGCATGCACACAATGATACTGCAGATGTTTCGCATCTGGTCACCCGTGCACTTTAGGTAGAAGCTTTGGATGAAAGCATCCGTCATATATTTGTTTTGAACGTCTGGACCTCAAACAATCCCAACGCGATAGTGTCCACCAAGTGTTAGTGCAAATAATGCCTGTTTCTACTAATAACAGCATGTTCAACGTCTTATTTGCTGTTCTCTGTTTTTTGTCAAGGTGATTGGTCAGTTATATTGGTTAAAATAAAAAGTTAACAAAAGAGACAATTAAACCGTGAAACAGGTCTGATAGACCTGTATCGATCAACACAATAACTATGTTGTAAACAATGGCTTAGTTTCCTTAAAAGGGAACATATCGTTATGTAAGGAATCACATTAAATAAACTACGAAATCACTACGAAGTCTTGAAAGTGCCATTGAACTGCATAGAGCAGGACAAATAAAATATTCAAAGTGTAAAAAGGAACAGTTTACTATGTGAGGATTGTCTTTCTTGTTGTGATTGACACGAACACAGAACGTACATCAACCATGGCCCTCAACCCAATGAATGGAATACTCCACTGCTGGAGGCAACGTTCCCTAAAAACAGAAAAGTGGGAAAACAATCGAAGTTCTTGCTAAAACAAGATCGAATCTTTGAGTCTTATTTAGGCAAAAAAAATAAAGATACGTAACAATAATGACGTTGCTCTTTCAACTTAAGTGGGACATATTAAATTACCATATAGTGTCTGTGTGGGAGAGTAGGTGTTTAACCTGAAGAACCCCTACCTTTTGTGCATACCTTATAATGTCCTGATATGGAGACGGTGTAGTTTGTTCGAAACAAAGAACATATATCATATCTGTAATAACAAGCCATTAAATACTGCTGCAACTATCACAGCTATTTCAGTGTTTTAGAAATATTATATAGAACATTTGGTATCTTCAGATTTCTTGCTAATTTATATGAATACAAATAAGAATACAGTTTAGCCTCTAAACTTACCAAAACTCTGACACTATTACAGCAGCATATTAGAATTTTTGTTGTACTCACCATACTAAGTTATCTGTGATAGGCTACAGAGTGAGCACGAAGGTGTTTGATTGGACGAGTGCCGAGACAGGTCAACTGTCCCAGTGAGGGGTCATGACGTGAGGTCAGAGGAGAGCAGAGGTGAGATGGAAGAACAGATGGCACTCAGGAGGAGGAGCTGGAGTTGGCAGAAGGCTATGACAGTGGCTGACAGAACTGTGAGTAACAACACGGATCAAAAGTATGAGAGAAAGCATCAAAAGGAATGGAAACACAACAAAACAAAATCATAATATTCAAATTGAACAATGAAGCCCAAGTGAAGATAATCACACAGCAGAGTCTTTGAATACCATTTATTGTTCAATCTACACCAGTTGGTCCATGGACAAACCGCCCCCGTCTGCTTCATAGTTTGTAGGATACATTGATAACAGAAGAAAAGAAAAACATTTCACACTGCTACAGATTAACAGAACTGCCATATCGAATGTTAAGATATCTATTTACTGTCATGCTTAATGTTTTATATTTTTGGTTGATCAGTAGCAATGACTTACTGATGCATTAACAGCTGCTAATGTGGATCCTGGACTATAATGGCCTCTTGGTTCCAGTGGTTGGATGGCATTCCATATCGTGGTCCTTCTAGGGTAGGGGTTTGTACTGTAATTTACAGTTTGAATTAAACCTTACAATTGTCTGGCACAGCTCGGACAAATATAAGACAGACAGTTTGTAGAAAACTCAAATGCATTATTACTTTAACGAATCCCCCATAGCACAATTCCATACTTGTACCTATGTTTATTATTTGTGCAATATCTGAAGTTAGTAAACAGCTATGCTCGTATAGAGATATTAATGTATCTACAGCTTTGTATCCTTTTTGGTTATGAGGATTAGCATAGTCGTCCTGTACCTAATAGTATTTCATGATTACAATTTGTATATAAAAAAAAGACCTCCGCAGAGGCAGAGACTTCTGTACACGCATGTATTTTTTTTCTTTTTGTCGTGTTTTGTTTTACGTAGCTGTAACTTATAGCTTCCATGATCATATTGTCTCTTTCTCTGTCCTTCACCACGTGTCATGGCAACTCCTGGTAGCTTTGCTTTGGCAGTCGAACCCGGTGGTGTGGTAGGAGATACCCAGTGGTGTATGAGGAGGACCCAGCAGCCCACGCTCCCTTCCCCGTTACCCTCAGAGGGGCCATCTTGTGCAGCATAGTGTTCTTTTGTAATGTCTTTTGTTGAGAGTTTGTTTGGTAGCGCCGTACGCGGCTAACCAATATTGTGCTAAGTTTTAAGAAGAAACACCCACCCGACCCTACACCCTTTCGTCCCCCCATCCCTGCCTCACATTGGGCTGTTAAAAGGCCTTTTCACAGTTAAGTCCAAGCAGCAGTCTTGTCCAGGGATTCGATTGAGAGACACCAGAGGCTCTGAAGGGCTGATAGTGCTGGTCTGTTCACTCCAGCTGGACGCTAGACCAGTGGTTCCTGATACTTCCCCTGCTTCGTCACACACTTCCTGCAATCACACTTCCTGCAATCGTTCCTAATCCATTCCCAAATTGTAGTATTTTTAAGCTGCAAGTCATGCAAGACTATCTGTAATCTTTAATATTAGGAAACACTGTGCTAGGCCAAATAGATCAACGTATCATAGCATGCAGCTAATGGCTATCTCAGCTATAAAAGTGTATGTGGAAGTTATATATTGAAGCTGTACTTGAATAGAATCACTGTGTTGGAAGCTGGATGTGTAAAAAGTTTGACGTGTGACATGGATGCTTGTAATGTGACACAGAAGCCATGTAGTACAGATGTTGAACCAGGAACACCAGATGTTTTTAGCATTATTAGCTGCAGTTGCGAAGTTGTTGATGCCTTTTTTACACCCAGCTGGGGTAAAAGCTGGGTAATGCTGTTGCCCTTCAGGGTCCCCGGTATTGTCTTTGACCTTCGGTCCTAAGATCATGAAGCTTATCTGGGAAAGGGTGAAACATCCATTTGGCTTATAAAAAATGGATGCCAAGATGCAGGTCCATAAAAAGAGCAGAAAAAATATCCAAAGCACAGTCCCACCATCCCTTCAACTTCCTAATACTGACTAGTTGGTTCCAATTGAACAGGCAACAATGCCTTCATGCATTGGAAATTCTGTGCCGGATACTCTTTTCCTCTTTTTACCCACTTGCACCCCCCTCTCATTCAGTCTTTTCCCTCCTCTTTTAGTTTCTCTCCATCGCTACCCCTGTTGCGGCGCATCTCCTCCCTTCACAGGCTGTTCTTGTCAGGGAGCTCTGCTTCTGGACTGCGAGGGAAGTAGACAGTGGCTTTATGCTCCTCGTAACGGTCGATGTGCTTCAGGTGGACCACCATATGGAGGGCGTAGGCCAGCACCAGCAGCAGGATCAGAGAGGTCACCAGGCCCATCAGGATGGCCGGTGTCAGAAAGGTGGCGCAGTCGCTGGCCGACGCAAACTTCTCAGACTGTACGTTGAAGGCCTGGATCTGGAGAAGAGGGGCAACGCAGAGGGGCAACGCAGTAGAACGGACGGCGGAATTAGTTTAGGACAGGAACGTCCTAAGTGAATGATTTGCAAGCTGATAGTCATACACACACAGACACACATACACACACACACACACACACACACACACAAACACAAACACAAACACAAACACAAACACAAACACAAACACAAACAAAATGCAACCCAGTTCATTTAGTGCTAGTTCAGATACCTGGAAGTCTGTGAAAGTGATGTGCCAGTTAGCAGATGTGTCCGTGTGAGAGCTGGGCACCAGCAGGGTGTCATATTTATGCAAGCTGCTGACATGCTGGCAATGGTAGGAGGACGTGGCCGGGGCATAGATCTCGCTGGCGTTGAACGTAGCCTCCTGCGTCCAGTTGTAGTGGATGTGAACACTATCCAGGGTAAACCAGTTCTGCCCTGCCGCCTCGTAAAATGTGTTGGACATCTGGAGCCTGGAGTGAGAGGGAGAGCCAGATGTCGCTGTTCACAACTAGAGTTCTACACTCCATCACTGGGAAGACCTGAGCCGCATGCAGGGATCATGCCATGTGCACAGTGCAATAGTGAGGCAGGGGGGTAATAGGGACAGCCGCTCTTACCTGATCACTAGTCCTCGCAGGTCCTCCACATCACCGAAGCGTAAGGAAAGCCTTTGAAAGACAAAACAAAAGAGATGGGGAGTGACTAAAGCACTTTCACTCGTTTGCCTCATTTTGCTCGGAAAACACACATTATATGTACGGTCTATGGTCAGACACATTTTCATTACGTTTTTGGAGAAAATGTATATTAAATAAGTGCATGTGGTTATAGTTAGTCAACAGTATGGTCCACGTTATATGAGTTGTTGTAGTTCGTCAACAGTATTGTCCATGTTATATGAATGGTTATAGTTAGTCAACAGTATTGTCTCTCCGTTAGGCTATATGAGTGGTTATAGTTAGTCAACAGTATTGTCCACGTAATATGAGTGGTTACAGTTAGTCAACAGTATTGTCCACGTTATTTGAGTGCTTATAGTTAGTCAACAGTATGGTCCACGTTATATAAGCAACTTAATTCACTGACATGTTCTGCAAGAGATTCCGGTGTATTCGGATCGGACCACTTACGTAGCCTTCTCCTTAGTGCAGATGGAGCCCTTGGTGTCCACGGGTGAGCCGGGGCTGAAGATCCTCTCGGTCAGGTCAATGAACGTGTGGTTCCTGTAGCGGATGGCCAGGCGCTTGGCTTTGAACAGAATGCAGGTCTTCCCATTGTAGGACACACTGAGGGGGCCATAGGGTCCCATCAGAGACTGCAGCAGCTTCCTCTTGCTCTGGGACATCCCTGGCTGATGCCAGTTAAATGGCTGTGAAGAAGGTGAGCGGAGCAGCGTAAGGAGCAGCAGCGTTGCAATCTGTCACTGCCCTCTAGGGAGCGACAGAGCCTAGCCAAAATGCTAAGCCTCATGGAAGAGCATTATAGGCTAATCCATCCAATAGCATTAAAACATAGAGTCTCACAATGACAGGCTTTCCTAATGTAAGAACTACACAATCCTCACAAACACCGGGTTATTATAGATAAAGCCTGTTACATGACACTTTTTAAAATATCGTTGTAATGGCAATTTATTAAAGACAAGCATACTGCAGCTAGGAGACTTAAAAATTAATGGGTATGAAAATGTAATGTGCAAAATCTTCACACAAAAAGATGTTGATTGCAATATTTGTTACAATGTTAATAGACAGAAAAGTCACAGCTCTGTTGCACGCACCCATATGCAAGGTCGTTGAATTACAGCTAAGATGTGTGTGTGTGTGTGTGTGTGTGTGTGTGTGTGTGTGTGTGTGTGTATAGAGTGATACAGAAATGTGTGGGATCTGGGGCTGAAAATGGAAACAAGCTAAATGGATTGAAAGAGAGAGAGAGAGTGTGCGTGCAATAGAGTGAATGAGGGAATCTGAGAGTGTGAGAGTGAACGAGTGAGAGAGAGAGATAGAGAGAGTGAGAGAGAGAGGATGGATATATGGAGAGCTAAATGGTTACAGGTATAGGAATGTACAGGGAGGGAGGGAGAGAGAGAGAGAGAGAGAGAGAGAGAGAGAGAGAGAGAGAGAGAGAGAGAGAGAGAGAGAGGAATGAGAGAATGAGAGAGAGCGAGAGGGTAGGAGATGGAGAAAGAGAAGAGAAAGAGAGAGGGATAAAGAAAGCGAGAGAAGAAGACAGGAGAGATGTTACCTGCAATATTCTCCTGAGTGGGTTTTCATCTTCTGGCGTCAAAATAACCTGTTGACTTTCCAAGCCGTAGCCACCATCTCGAGCTGAAAATACACACACAGATTACTGCACTGAGAGCTTATACCAGTACAGTATAGCAGTGTAACACATTATACTCACAGAAACTTCAAAATATTACATAATACACAGAACAAAGAAGCAGTAATTCAACAATGTGTAGAACAAGCTACAGTAGAGGACCCTGGACATTCATGCTCTATTTAAACACCTTATCCATCTGTTACCTGCTACAAAGTACAACCACACACACACACACACATGCACACGCAAACACACACACATACACACACAAACGCAATCACACACACGTGTGCACACACATACACACACACACACACAAATGGGGTCAGAATGCAGAGGCTCCTTGCTATTTCCAGATGTTTTGCATCATCTCCATGACTCATCAGGAGCTGAAGTCGCTGCTAGGCTGATCTCTTTCTGTGTTCATCAATAGAATTACATCATCTCATCGCTGCTGCTACTAAATGATTCACACCTCTCCTGTATGGATCTTCTCTTCTCTGTTTTTAAGTTGTTTTATCAAAAGGACTACATTTAGTATGGCCGAATGCACTTAAGAATTCTTACTGTGGTGTATGGATCGTGCATCTGTGTGTGTGTGTGTGTGTGTGTGTGTGTGTGTGTGTGTGTCTGTGTCTGTGTGTGTGTGTGTATGTGTGTGTGTGTGTGTGTGTGTGTGTGTGTGTGTGTGTGTGAGAGTGTGTGAGTGTGTGAGTGCGTGTGTGTTGCTGCACACTCACAACTTACAAAGTAGCAGCATAAAGGATGATGTTTTATGAGCGCACTGTCAGCATGAAAATAACCATGAGCCTTATTCATCTAGTGGCCATCTTGGTTCTAAACGCTAGCTGGGTGGGGAACTGAAAGAACCAAGACTAAACAAAGATGGCTGCTAGGTGTGGCCCATGGTAGGCTTGATGGAATGAAGTCTTCCAGAGAGAAAGTGTTACCTACTTGATGTGATTCTGGTTGCTTGTCTAGGATTGTCATCGCTGTAGAAAGAAAGAGAGAAGACAGTTGGCAAGGTTCTAGAAATTTGATAAAGAGGGAAAAGTTAAAGCAACTTAAGAAAAACAGATGCACTTCGTTATATGAGACATCCTGATTCTGTGCTGTTGTTTAACTTAGACAGGAGATAGCTAAATTCCAAGGAAAAATAATTACCATCAGCAAATCCAATATAGAAATATATGCGACTAGCCGCTTCCCAATGATTGTCCAATGATTTTAACCATATACCATGTTGGTCAGAAACCAATAAATGTGTCTTATGCAATGCAATGTTGCAATCTGTTTTCCTACAGACCAATCTCCAAAACTGTTCAAGTTAGAGTGACTCACATAGTGCCATGGCTGAAGAGCCCAGGCCTCCCCACCACCTGCCAACATCTTCTGTTGCTTTCTGACTACTGCCGGCTAATCCTGACCCGATCCATTTAACTGTCTAATAAAAGACGTCATACCCCAGCAATGAGCTTACAAAGGGCTGCTGACCTGACCTGTCTACATTGACCTAGACATGCACAAGTGGTGGGGCTGCGTCTGGCTCCATGATCTGGGTTGGCCAAGGTTCATTTTGCTGTTCGACCATATATTGTTATAATGGAATTAGCAAGTTCAAACATTGTGCGTGACAAACACATTAAGATTTGTGGCAGACAATGGCTATGCTAAATAAACTGGCAAATCATAGAGATTGTGAAAACAAGATCCAGGCTGTCCGTTTAAAATTTGTTTGTTGTTGTTCAATTTGAGCAGTAAGCAAAATACAAAAGAGGGGTGTCCCAATATAAAAAAGTATACTGTTGCTTTTTGTTGGCAGAATTATACTTTTTTTATTTTGAAAAGCTGCATTTAAACAATTAAACAGCAGCCCTTCCAGATTTAGTTGAAAGAACACTTTATTAATTGGGTTGTTAGTTTTGACCAGTTTGGAATAGCAGTTTAGTGGAAATTGTTGCTTCAGAAACATTTGGCATCAGCATACACATAACCCTGATAAGATAAGCCTTCATGATACTGATACTAATACTATAACCATTCGCGAATTCAAGCTAATTGTGGTAAGGGGGCGTGGCTTAGCGCCGGCTGCAGACAGAAGGGGCGGAGCGGCTCAATTGGGGTCACAGACGCAGCTGTAGGGGATGAGCGCAAGCAGGTAATTTACTATAAAGACTAACATGTGTTGTGCTCTCCCCACAGTGAGGTCGGGTCCAGCCACGCGTTTGGTGGTTTTCTTTGTTTTGCCGGGCTCGAAGACTAGAGAAGTAATCATTGTTGTGGGACGTACTCGTCCAAGAAGGACATTGAACCTTGGTCTTTTTTTAAAGGAAAATAAAATAGATTTCCTTGTGCAAACCCTCATCTGTGTGGTTTGTTCCCTGGCACGTAGTCCAGAGGTGGCCACACTAATATGAAGCTAAGGCCCAAACCTTTACCCTAACCACGTTCAAACCCTGGTGTCAACATAGACTGGCAGCTCCACTCCAATCGTAAGCAGGGGTCTAGGGTGATTTATTAAAAAGATATGGAGGTAGGAATAAGCAGTAGTGGTTGACATCATTTTGGTGGGTAGGTTCCTGGCTAGTTCAATGGCACTGGGACGTAGAGGCTACATCTATCAGTGTTGTGCTCTTGCCACCTAGGCCATATTGAGTGGTTGAGTGCCAAATGGATTAGGATTAGTGGTGACTGGAAAGACATAACCCAGCCAAGAACGCAATAGCCAGAATATGGAAGAATTAGATGAAGAGATTAAATCATGATGTCACCGACCTCCATGTTCTCCAGAGTTATATTAGTCAGCATATTATTGGATATCATAGTCTATAATATTATAACGCTAAGCGTCATTTCAAAATCGCCTGCCGGAGAGACGGTTCCCTGTGCACACACTTGCTGTACAGTTTTCGGAGAAGGGCTTAAATTACAATGAAAACGCAGCAGAACAGAAAAAGATTACTGTAGAAAAACCAAAGTGTAGGCTACCAATATAACCCCCAAAAAAGTGTGAAAATAGGTTAGCTTGCATAAAATGCATCGTGGATAGACAATCTCCAACGCAACGCAATTGTATGCTTGTTCCCCTTGAAAAACATGTCATTCAAATTAGCAGGATTGGATTGGATACGATTGGATACGACTGTATATAATTGGGAAGCAACAATAGTGGTGAGGAGATGACGAGCTCTTCAGCTGTGTTTAACAGAGAGGAGTCATGTCGTCGTGTTTGTACGTGCGTACATGTTGACAATCACAATAGCCCTGCCCGGCCCGGTGTATGCAAACAATAGCTATTTTAAACAAATCTGGGTAATATTATTTTTCCTAAAGGTTGCTCATCATCATTGTGGGTAATGGTTCATGAAAACGTTCTGATGGAGTGATTTGGCACAAGGCTGCCCTGAATGAGGCCTTCCAGCGGTGTGTGTGCTACACTGGCTTCTGCTTTGTTGTGTGCATCCCCTCTCATGCCCAATGTTACAGATTAACAAGCCACAGCACTCATTTGCATTCCCCTTTTCGCCACTTTTTCACGTGTGTATTAACTGAGCTACTCAACACTCACAGCAGACGAACGACAAGAGATTTTCTTGGGAGTTGAATTTGAATGCCCTACTTGGAGCTTCCTCTGCTAGCTAGATATGTCTAGTTCAGTAATGACCGCAGGTGTAACTACATCTCCCAGACCTGCCCAAGCCTCAGCTGGCTGAAAGAGAACAGAGGAGCTGTGCACACACATGCACAGGCATGTGCTTATGGGTGTGTGTTTGTGTTTGTGTAGGTGAGTGTGTGGAGGAAAGTGTGTCTATGTTGGGGTTTGTGTGTGCTTGAGTGTAGATGTGTGTTTAAGTGTGCAGGTCAATATGTGTTTTCTATACTATGTAGGTATGTGTGTTTATGTGTATACGCAGGCAATTGTGTGTGTGTGTGTGTGTGTAGATGTGTGAAGGGGAATATGTGTTTGTATGTGTTTGAGTGCAGGCATTTGTGTTTATATGTATGCAGGTGAGTAAGTGTGTGTGCGTACATGTGTGTGTGTGTGTGTGTGTGTGTGTGTGTGCGTGCGTGCGTGTGCGTACATGTGCAACCCGAAACCCAGTCGTTTGTTCGTGTACCAGTTCCGCGAGGTCAGCATCCCAGTACTGCTGCTGCCCCACCATTGGCTGTGGGTGTCACACGGTGCATGGGTGCTGAACAGGCCCTTTATATAATCACAGCCACTCCTTGGCACTCACCGCACTCTCCTTAGCTCTTTGTTTCATACCAACCTGTGTGTGTCTCTCTCACACAGCGCATGCGCACATACACACACAAACACACACATACACCCACACCCACACGGAGAGTGCTACTTGTGCAGTTCTGTTTAACAGTCAAACAAAGACAATGCAGTACCGCTGTGCACCATCAAGTTAAACATTTGGTGATCTCACTATTGATCTCTCTCACTCTCTCACTCTCTCACAGCTGAACAGAGTGAAGGAGTGGTGCCTGCTGGTCCAAATAATCAACACTCTCTATCTCTATCTCTCTCTACCTCCGTGTTCTCACCTACGCTCTGTGCTAGCATCAGCTCCAGCCCCGCCATTTTACACATCCAGCTTTAGGACATTCGGTTTCTGTTTTTGTTCATTTTCTGCTAAATGCAGAAAATAGTATGTTTGAACCAAAAGACCAAGAATAACGTTTTCTACCCGTTAAAGTTGAGCTCGATAACTATCTGTGCCTTGATGTGTTTGGGCCTGGTGTTCATATTGAATGTTACTGTATAAAATCAGTTCAGATAAGTTTGTACTACTTTGTACAACTAGGAATCGAGTTAGCTTAAGCCACACAGGAGATCTCCTGTCACAGCAGGAAAGCATAATTCAGTGCTCGCACGAGCCAGGTCTGCTAATAGTTTTGTTAGTGGAGATTAAGCATTAAAGGTTTATAGAGACACTGTGCCATGCTATGCCACTGCCATCTCAATGTGCTTGTGATAAATAAGTCTCTCAAGTTGAGAATCTGTTTGGACCTGCTGTCATTCCACTGAAACTTCGCTAAAACCTTGCTCTAAAATATGAACAGAGAATGGGGTATACAAGACAACTCAACATGAATACAATGTGTGGTGTCATCACATCAAGTCGAAGAAGTTGAGACAGCAATGACAAATAAAGATTAGAAAGTAGAATGTTGTAAATCCCTCTCTGCTGTTGGCTTATTAGCACATCCCCTAGGGCCCACGAGGAGTAACACCTGCAGGTTCAGGGCCTGCATCAGTTTCACTTTTCCTTCCAACTCCGCCTCTATTCCTGAATGTAGATGGTTTTCTTTGAAAACACTGAATAGAAGATCATGTACATGTACATGAGCAACTATTCACACAATGTCTTGAAAACGTATGCATGCTGTGTATTTTAGCCTATCAGTATCTCCTCTTTAGGAATGCGCTGCTTCGTGTGGATGTGGATGTTCCCTTAACGAGTCCCTGCTCTGATTGGGTGTTGTGTTAACACGGGTGGGGCGGGCTTCAAGGGGAGAGAGGCCAGGAGTGTGTTGGTAATGAGATTTAGCAAACAGGACAGGCTGTAGATCTCGGGGCGGGTTTACGCAAATGGACACGCACTTCAGGATATCATAGAAGGGATCTGAATCAACAAGACTTCAAAATGATCTGGTTTCCAACTAAGGAAATTATGGCAAAATTAGATATTTTACAACCACACAGGGAAACAGTTAAGACTAATTGTCCCTATTTAAATTGAAGAAAATTATTAGATTCATATTGAAGAAAAAACTATCAGGTATCCAATCCAATTGGCACCAATCCGAGTTAATCGCCAGACTGTGTTCACAGCATGACTGTAAGAACATTGGAAACATGCTACTGGTTCATTTCCATCAGGAGGTGAATATTAAGATGTCAGAAGTGCATTAGCTGGTTGGATACCAATGGAAAGTATCCAATGGAAATACATTAGATACATTCCTCAATGTCATTGGTTGAGAACTTGAGATATAACTTAGTTTTACTATATAGAACTGCAACCTTTTTATGCAAGTTATTCTTATGATGGAAAAATATGATTACTGAACATCTCCATTTGAATGGATTGGCGAGGAATCAGACTTTTTGTGAAGTGTTCCAATCTATTCATAACAATTATTTTTTAATGAATAGTGATATTCCACTCCAATAGCTGCCTCTTTCAATGTCCCATCAACATTATTTTAAGTATATAATATTTGACATTTAGCTTTAGTGAACCAGGGACAGTCCGACTGAATATTTGTCACGGTGCCTATAACCGGTTGTCTACCCATGCTTAATTAGCTTGCTCATTATTTAGCTGTACCATCGCGTCCATCCATGGCCCAGAAAAGTGCTCTGAGACCAGGCTCCCTGCAGTAGCTCCCTAACCCTTTGTGATCACAGCTCCAGCTAATGGCATGGTACTAGGCTCTTTGGAAATCCTCAGAAATGAAAGCCTTTTTCTTATATAACACCATCTTGGGAGTGTGTCAGAGCTGTGAGACTGGAGCATTGACTGACTGGGGACCCGAACTGTTAAGTGCACACACGCACACACACACACACACACACACACACAAACTCTTGATTTACAGAGTATACTGACATTTAAACCCCCAACCACCAAAATACATTAGTGCAGCATTCCCCTGCTGCTATTACGGAAGACTCTGAAATGGGAAATGTCTGTGTCACATGCTGACACAAACAATGACACACACCAGTTTTGAGCTGGAATGAAAACAGTCTCGGGAGTTTGAATAATATAATACAATAATCAAAGTATCGGTGCTCGTAGCGCTCAAAAGACATGCACACTTGATAACATGCAACAATGTGCAGAACCGACAACCGTCATGTAGTTATGTAATTATTATTGATGACAACAACTTACACAGCCCAACCATCCCCGCCCGTCTCAAGAACAAAAACAACTACAAGGCATGGCTTCCCCGTCTGGACTCACGTCACAACAAAGACATGAGTGATAAGGAATGCTGCATCCTTTCAGAAGAGGCAGTAGCGGAATCTCACAGGCTGCGTTGTCTGACTGCGTGGCGTTGTTGCTTAATGCTGCCTTAGCCTGTTGTCTGTGTCTGCAGAGCAGCAGGGCTCACGCAGGCCACCCAAGTTCCATTCCTGGTGCCCCCCTCCCAGGTGACAGCCCTGTTGTGGTGTCCCTGGCGGGGCTCGGGAAGGGAGATTTGACGTACCTCATCCCTGGTTGACCCGCAGGACCGCATGTGCATTATGCAGACAAGGCTGGGGTAAAAATGAGTCTTCCTCTACCTCTTCTCCACACTGATCCTCTCCTCTCCTCCCCCACCTCTTGCTTCCCCTCTCCTCCCCCCACCTCTCACTTCCCCTCTCCTCACTGCATCAGTAAACAGACCCCAGCAGACCATCCTTATTGCCTCTTCTCCTCGTCCCTGTTTACCTTCCTCAAAGTGCCGCTCCCCTTTCCCCCTTCCTGCCCTCTCTCCATCCTTTCTTCCCATCTTTCTCTGTCTCTTTCTGTGGGCCCACTTCCCTGCTGCCCGGCCAACACTGCACTGTGCAGGAGACAACAGCCCCATCGTCTGATGCAGTCTCCCAACACCGAGACAAACAGGCCGCGGCACTAGGGCTCTTTGGGGATATATATGTGTGCGACAATATGCTCGGTAGCTCCGCAGTGTTATTTTCCAGAGAGCTAAGGTTAAGTAGGAGTACAAAAGGGAGAAGGAAGGAGAGAGAGACAGAGAAAGAAACACAGAGAGAAACAGAGAGAGAGAGAGAGAAAGAAACACAGAGAGAGAGAGAGAGAGAATGAACCAGAGAGAGAGAGAGAGAGAGAAAGAACCAGAGAGAGAGACAGAGCACATCAGCATCCCAGCACCATGCACCCTCCCCCCACACCCCATCCACTGTACACCAGCCAGCCGGCTGTCGCATACAGCGGGAGGCTTTTACCTTCTGTCCAGTATTTCAGGCACTTCGTCAAAGGTAAGTCCAGGCTGCGTCTCTTCGTCGGTGAAGGAGAGGCCGGGCCGGCACAGCGCAGACAGCAGGGCGACAGAGCACAGGAGGAATGCGTGTGCAGCCATTGAGACAAGAGAGAGGAGACTGCCGCTGGTGAGGCGCCGCTTCATAATCTGCTCTCCCAGCAGCGCCAGGCTCCCAGCCCCGCAGACTGACGGCCGCAGCAGCCAACCGGCAGGCAGCAGAGACGAGCGGCGTGCGTCACAGCCCCCACCGCCTCCTACCCCCCTCTCCCTCCAACCCTCCCCACACTGTCATCCTCCCTCTGCCTTTCTCACAGCTCACCCTCCCACATCCACGCCTATGCTCTCTGTTTTTGTCTCCCTCCCTCGCTCTCTCCTCCTCTCTTTCTTTCTCTCGCTCCCTCTCGTTCTGTTTCATGCACACGTAGCTGCGGGCCGACCCTAAGTATAGACAGTGGCTGATTCTTTTTTTTTTTACAATACCGTTGCTACCTAGAAACAAACGTGCACAAGTACGCACACATACACACACACACACACACACACACACACACATGCACACACACACTTAAACGCAGCCAGAGGCAGACATGCCTCTCGCAACACACAACTCACACACAAACGCGCACACACACACACGTAGACATGCTTACACACTCACATGCACGCACACCTCTGTGTTGCGTCTCCTGAGAATGTCAAGGTCGACAGGATGTTGATGTTGAGTTATTTATTTATTTTTGTTACCTGACCGCAGATAGAGAGACAGAGAGAGAGAGAGAGAGAGAGAGAGAGAGAGAGAGAGAGAGAGAGAGAGAGAGAGAGAGAGACAGAGAGAGAGAAAGAGAGAGAGAGAGAGAGAGAGAGAGAGAGAGAGAGAGAGAGAGAGAGACAGAGAGAGAGAAAGAGAGAGAGAGAGCCGTGACTGCATGACCTAGATCTCCTAGAGCTGTGGCACAAAGGCAGAATTAATTCACTTGATCTATGTGTTGTGAGTGCTCACTGGGTCCCCCCCCGGACCCCTCGGCTTAAGGAATTGTCCATCCAGGCTGAAATCATGGATGACAGGAGCAGCTGAGCAGCTCAGGAATGAGAACCTAAACATGGGGCGGGGGGGGGGGCACCAAGATGACCCCCTTGACGGCTGATCCTAGTTCCTCCTCATTATTACATCTTGTGCTTGAACCTCCCCCCAGAATGTCTCCTACTCTCCTTCCCTCCTAGGAGACTAGGCTTCTTGACACCACATGGGAGTGGGGTTGCATAACGACGCCCATAATCACCATCACAGATTTTCACATGGATTCATCTGGAATGACTCACATCAAGCTGGCAGTGATTGGCCCCTTCTGGTCATGCTCTCGGCCTTCTCGCCACCACAATGGACAACAGTCCTAGTTAGAATGGTCTTGTTTTCTATTTTACATGAGTTTAGTGAGTATAAGGGTGCACACTCCTGCTAGTGTGCACACTCCTGCTAGCTAACCGTACCTAATATTTATGTAAATATTGTATTTTAATAATCCTAAAATGAAATTCCACAGGTGGAGTGACATCAACAAACGTGTTAGTCATTAAGTAACACCAATTTCTACCCTTCTACCCTTCTACTACCTCCTACACTTTTGATAGATTATGACTAGCCCACATTCAGATTGGCATCCTGCAGTATCATATTACATAACACAATGTGATTGCCTGCTGGTAGTAATAAAAGTAGTGCAAATACAACACGGTAGCAACTATACAAAAGGAACAAAAACAACATCTCTATACACTGGCACTCAGTATAAAATGAATCCCCTCATTGTGTTTGTGTGCACATATCTGTGCCTGGGTGAGCTATGTGTCATAAACGCCCATTACAGCACTAAACACTGTGAGCATGAGTGAGTGTGTGTGTGTGTGATTGTATTCAAGAGGCCATGTGGGCGGACCACTTAGCGGGGGGGTTGCAGGACGTTGGTGATGATAGTGGACGGTCTTGCCTCTGAGGCCCGCTGGTTAACAGAAGGGGACTGCGGGCTACCTCAGCCCTCTGAGTGTCTTGGAACGGCTCTGCTGTCACTGCCGTGGGCCGGTGTGTCAGTCTACTGGAGAGGAGGGGTGAGAGCGAAGGATAAGTGCAAAGTAAGACCGTCATCAAAGGCTGACAAGATCACAGGAGACGGGCTGAGATAGTTTGGACGTCAAGGTTCACCGCGGACGCCGTTCAACAGACATAAAGGGTAGCCACTGACGTGGCTGTTTACCATCCCACGGCTGAGCAGATAGCGTTCTGATGGTCGTCTGTGATCCGCTAATATAGAATGTCACAGGATGACATCATGTACTGGGTGTTTTCAGACCATGTCAGAGAGGGCTGGTAATCTATACGTTGAATCTGCAGCGTTAGGAATTGATTCGGTATGAGAGCCATTAAGAGTAAGGATTAGATTACGTACTATTAGCCGACTACTATGAATATGGCCAATTAGCTGGAGGCTACGATGGAACATTACTCACCGAACGTATATCTGATTTCAGACTCCTAAACTTCCAACCCCATGATGACGACAGCTGTGACCTGGCAGGAACAATGAACATGACTTTGGATTTAATTTCAACATGGTATTTTTAACTATAAAGACACCATGTCAAAAATGTAAACATTTCTAGTCTATTTATTGCCGCAATCATGACCTTGTGCCTTGACTTTTTAATCCCCTTCTGCAAGCTCCAGACGAATATGAAAGATTATTATGCATACAGGGTGATGTCATGGGTAATACTGTATGGTTGCAGATTACAGAATGGCAATGCAGTTTCTAACCACAAATCAAAAACTGTATCTAATATCTGCCATACTTAAGGCAGATATTAGAGTTAAATCAAATGCATATTATTAAGTGTAGTATTTTTGGAACACCACAGGAACTATCTGTAATAGGTCGCCTCTAGGGTGGCCTACTAAAAGAACCTACAGTAGAACCACAACCAGAACCAATGATATGTCTTGCTCGCCTATTCAAAAACAAAGATAGCCCCAATGAATAAAATCTAGACATTGTTCTAAATATCTAGCTTCCTTTTTTTATTTTATTGGAAATAGCATTAATTCACTAAAATGACAGTGGTACAGCAGTCGATAACAGGGTAACAAGATGGGACCACGGACCTCTGTTCAGCACCATGGACAGCACAGTATAGCTGTCCAGTATAGCACAGGACCTCCAGAAATGGTAGCAATATGAAATACAGCGCACCACCGCGTTAAACAACCTTCTCACACCATCACGGAAACACACTTCAAAGCAAACTGGAAGCGTGATAAAAGCGGGGTGACTCACAAGCAGCATGGCCGTAACGACAGGCCTACGGACAGAACAGCTGTGATGGGACATTAGAACGAACTAAACAATGGATGCAGAGACACTGAGAAAATACCATCTTATATGCTCCATAATTACGACTACTATGTGATTTAGAGGTGGGACTCTCTCTCGAGATAAACATGCTCCCTCTGCATAATTCCCATGTACAGTCCGAGATAAAACATCCAACTGTAAAGTGTGTACACAGCTCACTTTCGGCGTCAAAGTGGAATGATTTGAAGACAGGGACGCCTCGGGTGATAAGGATTGAACATTTGTTATGTTTGTTTTGAATCTTGGTCTATGTTTTGTGGAGGGAGACAGCAACAGTACTGTAACAGCAATGGCTATAGCCCTACTGTGGAATCAGCTATCTGTTTCTATTTGATTTCGTGCTGAACAATATTTGTGGGTGGATTTGGATGATTGTTGCCAGGTCTTTCTGGTGGAGTAATCGATGTGTTAAAGGAGGTGCCTGGTGTGTGTGTGTGTGTGTGTGTGAGTGAGTGAGTGAGTGAGTGAGTGAGAGAGAGAGAGAGAGAGAGAGAGATTTGGCAAGGGACAGCTACAAAAATAATTGGGTACGTGGAAAAGATTTAAGCCTCCACTCTAGGATTGGTTCAGTAAACATTATCTTCTCTTGCTTTAGTTCAAAGTTGAGTTCTGGTTTAGTGCATATTCTATGCATATTCGCTCACACAAAAAGGGCATACTTCTGGGTTATGTATTTTTATTGGAACATGTATTTGCTCAGTTTTACAACTCCACTACCAAAGTCCATCACAGTCACCTACATTTGTGTTGGCATTGGTCCCGTTTCATGCACACAGACATACACACACACACACACACACACACACGCCAGGATGGGCTCGGCCACCCTTTCAATCAAACCTTCTCTCGAGATGGTCAGCAAATAATGGGAGCAGCGATGACAGCATGCGACATCATCACACTAGCATAACTGTCGCAGTCCTTTAATCACATGGGTGTCACTTATCCACATCTCACATCTTATATTGTCATTCTCGACAGCCAGGCATATCCAATCATAATGGCCCGAGAATTTAAATGTGAGCAATTTAAGTGTGTTGTATAATTATACAGGTGTTAACAATCGGTACAAATCAGGTTGCTCGCATTTGCCTTTACAATATATGTACTCAATTGTATGCTAAATATATATATATATATATATATATATATATTAACAAAATGTATAATTATTAAATGAAACATCCTCCATACTTAATGATCTGTCAGATTACGTGTCTTTGAAGTCTGTGTAATTTCTGTACTTCAAAGTCCCTGTCCAGGGCAATGTACTCGATAATGCATGTATAACTCCTTATTATGAAACAACATACGCATCTACTTTGCTTCCAGAAAGTTCTGGCTTCTCAATGTAATGTCAAGACAGTATGTTTAACGTTTGTAAGACGCAGATATAGTATTGCTCTATAAATAAACACTGCCTCTACAAAACTATTAAAGTAAAACATAAAGTATAATCTTCACATTCTCATGTTCAGATACTGTTAACGGTGATGTAATCTGAACCCATTCAATTAATTGTTTGTTCTGTACCTTAGTAATGCGTGGATGAATCATGTGACTTGAAAGCATCTTCCATTAAACACTGCAAAGCTTAAGCTAAATAGAAAAAAGAAAAAGAACACAGTGAATGACTCTGCATAAATATTCATGCCTCAAAACTGCAGATTTCCATTCACTCAGTGAGTCCATGTGGCTGGTGCCAAACTAGGTTCTGCCACTAGAGGGCACCCCTTAATATCTCATTCCCGTTACTGCAATCCGTGACGTAAATAGTCTTAATCCATTAGGCACAACATATACATATATATAAAATGAAAAACATGACCTATACATAGATATGAACCGTCCATACGGTATATGATGAATATATTTTTACCCAATGATTGAATAAATAAAATACATTCAGTTCACTTAATGCAATCTATCCCATGTTAATATCATCGGAAAACAAACAAAAAATAACACATGACCACTACATTATTACAATAGGTCTTCAAGCCAGTTTAGTAGTACAGTTAATAATTCCTCCCAAACAGTTAGCAGCAGGACGTGTTGTGGTCTAACAGTGATCCGTTTTAAGTCCCTTACATAATTAAGCATATACGAAAGAGCCTCATCTTACAATAAATACTACTACTTAACAAACAAGCATAATGTGTCTAAAACAATACAGTACATTCCAAATGTGTGAAATTAAACAGCAGGCTTACAAGTAGATCAAGCAGTGGAATACAGAACGTGATTGCTGTGTCCTAGGCGTGGGTGATAATCTTTTACACAACTACCGAGTGGACACTTTCCTATGAGGCAGTATAGTAAAGAACCACAACTGTTGCGTTTCAGTCCCCTAAACCTACACATTTTGAAAAGGAATACAAAAGAAGTGCTTCTCCCGACAAAAGCCTCCATAGAGCTCACTTACCGCTCTTTGTGTAAATATAGATCTGGTGTGTAAATAACAATCTTGTTTTCGGGTGGCCAAAAACAAGTATATAAGTAGTATTAGACGTCTAAAACCATTACTTTTACGTTAAACAAAACCTTTGATAAATAGTACACTTGATATTATACATTTACCATTTGTCTTACAACTGTATTTAAAATATTATATCATATCTGAGATATGTATTTATACTATTTAATGGAATGATACTATTCAGTGGAATCATAAGGATTTTCTTTAACCCACTTTGTCAAGCTGCTGAACATAGAAGAGATGTGTGTGTGTGTGTGTGTGTGTGTGTGTGTGTGTGTGTGTGTGTGTGTGTGTGTGTGTGTGTGTGTGTGTGTGTGTGTGTGTGTGTGTGTGTGTGTGTGTGTGTGTGTGTGTGTGTGTGTGTGTGTGTGTGTGTGTCATATGCCCTGATTGTCTAGAAACTTAAAAACTCTGAACGAGGCACCAGACCGAGAGAGGGAGACTTAACAACAAAGTGGTAAACAAACAAACAAGTATTTGTATATAAATCTAAACTTCTACACTCAACATGTATGGGAGTTGTTCGGCGCTGATTGATGCACACAAGTAGAATACAAAATTTAAATCTACGTCGCAAAGTTTTGTTGTCGGTTGGTTGGTTATTCTGCTTTCCTTCCCAGCTCTAGCAAACGACTTTGCTTCCTCCCCACAAACCTTTACTCTTATATTTAGCTCAAGCGGAGGAAGAAAGGCAGGTAAAGACACCCCCGCGACCAGCCGCCCCCCCCCCTCCATCGCAGGATGGGCATCGAAGAGCACCTATCCTTGTCTATAAAATTTGCATTTAAAAGACAGAGAGAGAAGGCACAGAAAACTAGACCCCCCGCGTAGTGTGGTGGGGTGCGGTAGGGGCAGAATGACAGCAGTAATTTCTGGTACAGCAGACTGGATGAGGCCGTACACCACTAGCACAAAACACACGCGCGCAAGTCCTTCGGTTCGATAGCGCTCTTTTCCGAGTCTTATGGAGAAGATCTACTATTAATACTACTACCGACGCTTTATGGGTGGGCTCAGATCTAATTTGAAATACCGTCAAAGAGACACATTCAGTGAACAGTGGTCTGAACAGGGGGCCCTCCGGAGTTCTCCCCCCTGCGAACAGAAAACGACTTCCTCGTTTTATGCCATCGACGTCTTTCATTGGCCAGGGAGGAGGTCTGCTACACTACTACCCAAAACCCCGCCATCCAATGAGCGCGCGAGATAACCGCTTGGACACACAGATGTGTCTTTGGGGCCTATTTGATCACACCCGGCTTCGCCCGTGTCGTCTGATTGCCTGCTTTAGAGTGAGCGGGGTCTCGCTTCTCCTCCGCTGGCCGTGTCACGTTCGCTGCCAAAGTCCCGTTGCCTGGTGGTTTGTCGGGTGATTTCAGCGCCGTCTCTGGGGCCTTCCTCGTGTCCTGTTTTGGGGCCGGGGGTTTGCCCGCTTTCCTCTGAATGGGAAATTTCAGCAGGGGCAGGTGGGGGTCCTCCCCGATGTTCACCGTCAGGTTGGTGTAGAGGGGCTCCAGCTCTCTGGAGAGGAGGTCGTAGGTCAGCGAGTTAAGGCCGTCCGAACGCCAGTTGAGCCTGGTCCTCTTCAGCAGGTCGAATCTGAAAAGAGGGGTGTTCATATGTGTTCAAATGTCTTTAAGTGTAGGGGTTAGGGCTTCAAGGACGCTCTACAGGTAGACGGTGGACATTAGGATCTCAGAACCTTTGGGCTTGGAGAATGACTCATACGTGTGTGTCTCTTGCTCAGGTTTGTGCTGTACCTGCGTGGGTTCTGCTCATTGCCTCGGTCTCCTTTATGCTTGATCATCTTGTAGTGGCCGATGGCCACTGGGGGGCGGACTATCTTCATTCCAGACAGACGCACTCTGGAAAAGCAGAGAGATACAAAACACACAAACAGAAGAGTAATATTTAGTATTGAAAGATAGAAAATAGACTTGTACATATGAACAGGGAGTAATCCTACATATTTAACAAGCGTTTAATATGCTAAATCGAATTGTGCCACGATAATGCTAAACTATGGCTTTATGCTTGGAAGAGGATGGGTGTTGCTACATTCCACTTAACGCTTCCAAAAATATGTACTTATTTAGAAACTTGGAAAAAAAGTAAATCAAATTTCGCATCAAACTTTGAATAAAAAAGAAACCTAGACTATAGCGCACACTTGATTATTTCAAACAGCTACAACAACATTGGGGAGACTAAGGGACTTTAAAAACAGAATGGAACCCTATTTCCATCTCTGTCATCTTGTAGACCAACCTTGTCATTCAACCGTTGCATTTATTCACGAAGCAACATTAGGTTTTGCTTCATTTATCCTAAATCCCTTGGATTGTATTTTCTTCTATTTATTCATGAATGGATCTTAGTGCCTCTCTGAGCAGCACGTGGAATTGGAAAAAAGAGAAGCATAGAAATAAGAAAACTAGATATGCAATCCACAAGGACATAGCCGCACACACTAGAGCTGATCTCGTAATCCACATACTCACTGGGTCTTCTCCAGCGAGAGCACACAGCAAGGCCATGACAGAGGGGAGGGAGATTAGGGTGAAAGATCACACTGATGACAGCAGGAAAACATTAAAACAGCTGACAGACCAGAAAGATGTGCTGAAATGGGGAGCGGTTAATGTGAGACAAGCCACAGAAATACGATCAGATATGGAAGACGAGGAGGCCACCAAACACCCATTAGAGCTGTAACAGTTTCACTTTATTGAGAGTGTATATATGATGTAAAATGAAATGATTGATTGATGCTTCTAAATATTTTGGGGTTTGATGTACTTTTTGGAAGGCCTTGGCGTTTCAGAGCCTATCAAAATGTCTAATTATCAGAACAGTTCTGTGTGAGGTGAAAAGTATCAAAAACATCTAATCTAAAATATATATAGAATAGGACAAAGGAGTAGTCACAGCCTGGTGGTCAGCCTAAAATCCTTTAACCATGGCCATCTCATGCACCAAAAGGTTAATGTTAATGTTTACGTCACATTGCATGCAGCCCCCATTGCCCTATAATGCAGAGTGTGTTGGCCTTACCTAGCGGCGATGTCGTCGTCCTCTCCTCCCCAGCCCCAGTAGTGATTAGGGAAGCCGTTCATCTTCATATACTGGTCTGGGGTCACTGCAGACACGCCACCAAAGTACTGAGGATATGGTAACCTGGAAGACAAAAGTGAACATGAAAACAGTGCCAAAGAGACTGCATGATTGATACAACATCCTAAAGAGGCAGAATAACAGATTTGAATCTGAGCAGTAAGTTCAAAGGTACAATATGTAAATGTACTGTACTAAAATCATAAAATGACCATGATGTCATCAGAGATTAAGGAAAAATTCTAAGTCGAAATACTGTCTTCTCCGACAACAAGGCTACAGACAGTATGTTCTCCTTTGAAATTACCGTTCCGGGTCAGAGCATTTGTTTTTGTTTTTGTTTAGGCCTGTGTGTTATGATTCACTATTCTCAGAGTACCCCAGGTTGCCAGATATGTAACAAATCGGCACACAAACACAGCATGCTGCAGCCATGAAAGTAAGCAAACAAACTGGATCAACTGAAATTGTACTAGATTCTAACCAACCTAATTCAAATTTCTCTCACTGCCACTGATCTAGATTCTAACCAACCTAATTCAAATTTCTCTCACTGCCACTGATCTGGGGTTATGCTTCCTGTCCGCTTCGATGATTTCAGGCTAGAGAATTCGATCTAATGTCCGTTTTTTCTTTTTCCCAAAATTAGCCCTACCTTTATGGCTTTACGGTCGATATGTGTGCAAAGCATATCAATATTGATAAAAGCAAGTTATAAAGTGCTGGCAGATTTCTTGATGAGCGCGAATGAGTAAGGTGTAGGTCTCAAACTATATCAGCACACCTGCAGTATATGGAGAAAAAAGATGAAAGAAGATGCTACTGCTGTTCTCAAGCTGGCTGGCAACGTCGCTCCATCTCCAGGTGAAACGGCTTCGCAAAATCACCTTGTTTGAGGCAACCAATATCATTTTCTTGTGATACAATGCCGATTTAATAATTCATTTCGGGCTTATAGGCCTAGCCTACTAACACAAAGTTATGAATACCAAGCTTATGAAGGTCATAATTCATAGCTAGTATTTTAGGATTCTTTTAATGGTTTATTATGTATGAAACCAGAATGGGGATAAAGTAATTGACGGTTGCTTTCACCCTGTGGCAGAAAAGAGCACAGCAGCTCATGGCACATTGGAAACAGACGTTGCGCTCTCGCCTAATTATACGAGTTGCCTTTTTATTTCATTGTTTGACTGTAAATGTTAATGCTTTGGGGAGACGTTCAAACGGTTGTAAAAAGCTACCTGTATCGGAACTTGTCCATGGCCACAGACAGGTGTGTGGGGAACTGCTTGTGGCAGGTGTAGGTGTTGTGGTCGTTCTCGGGCAGCAGGTCCACATCGTGGAGGAAGATACAGCCCCAGTCCTCGTCTCGCAGGGCTTCTCGCACACCCACGTTCAGCAGCTTGGCCCGGTTGAAAGTACTGTTCCCCCACTGGACAGAGAGGGGGGAGGGGAGGGGAAATATACTTTTAGAATTCAGGGCTTAATGGGTTTCTTTGCATTTTCAGAAATCTTTGACAGTGTCGATTTATTCTGATTTATATTGCAATTCCAGGGCATCAGCTCTTCCTGTGTGTCCTAGACACCCAACAGACCTATCTGAATATAAAATATAATTAAAATATATTATATTATAAACGCATCAATCAGGGACAGTTCCAGACCAATCAGTCACTGGATGATTAGATATTCACATATCATGAGTTCATATTTATAAAATGTATCGGATTAGTCAATAAATAATGTAGGATTGATCAGTTGATTAAATAGGACTGATTGAGAGTAAGTGTCTACAAAACATCTCTACATCCAACCAGAGTTTTTTAGCCGGTGCTTTTCTCCCCCAGATACAGGTAATTTAGGAGAAGATAGGGAAAAAGCATCTTGCTAAAGGACCTGAATCCTACAGGTAGGCTACGGACAACCGTGCATCCAGCTGGGATGCAGCGAAGATCCTGCTGGATAGTGTCGTAGTTAGAACACCATCCCAGAGTAACCAGGAGGGTGTAACCATAGTAACCAATATAGTATCCTGTCCTTAATATGAATGACGTTCCAGTGCACATACTGTACATACACAGAGTCACACCTGCTGTACGATGTAGATGCTGTAGTGGATCTGCTGCCTCTGCAGGAAGGGGTGCAGGTGGTAGAGTAGGGCCCGGAGGTGGGTCTGCCGGTTCCGGTACGGGACCACGATGGCCGTGTGGTGGCGGGGCTCGCAGTCCGGGGGGCTGTAGTGACCCCCCGGGGACACCAGGGGGTTCCTCAGTCGGATCTCCTCCAGAGAGAGAGGAGCGGACAAGTGGACCGACACGGGACCCACTGAGGGGGGGGGGGGGGGGGGGGGGGGGGGGGGGGGGGGGGAGACCAGAGCAGAGATGAGTAGAGAGAAGGGCAGAATTTAACAGAATGAAACAGAGGAGAAGGATAGCAGAGGGGAAATGAGAGGAGCGCAGGGAAGGGCGAGGTTTCAGATTTCATTCTGGGATTGAAGTGGTCCATGTGACTGATAATTTTTTTGTGGTCAGAACAAAAACATCCCTTTGCCGTCTGCCACAGACACACCAAAACACAATCACTCACTCTGCTGTCTTGGCCAAGATTGAACAACAAAAAACATGAAATGGAAAATGTTCTTAAAATAAACGTCAAAGTATTCATCATCTACCATTCCCTCTCTTCATCCCTCTCACCCAGCAGTGGAGAGGGCATCTGGCACTCCTTCAGGGGAGGTGTGGTTCCGGGGGGTCCGGTGCCCGTGTTGCGGGGAGGGGGCGGCGGAGGCCCCAGGTGGCTGAGGTTGGTGTACACGTCATGGGGTCGGGAGTAATCGAACTCCGGCTCCGTGGTGTGGACCAACACAGACACCAGGCCTCTGAAGCCCCCCAGGGAAAAGTACAGGACAAAGGCAAACTGGAAGCCCACCAGCAGGGCCAGAGTACAGGGGGAGTCCAGGGAACGACCGCAGCACGCCATGATGAAGGATGTGGGGGAGGAGTAGAGTTATGGACAGAGTTAAAGGCGAGGAGATGTCAAAGTGAAGGGTGGAACACTGGAAAGAATAAGGGGCAGGGGACAAAAGGGGTTGGGAGAGGGTAGGAGGAGGAGGAGGAGGAGGATGAAAAGCAGAAGGAGGTGGGGTGGGGGGGGGGTTCTTTGAGTAAGCTCAGAATTGAAAGAGGGGGATGGCCATCTGTTGGAATGGAGAGTAGTACTGGTGAAGTTCAGTCAGGACTGCCATCTCCTCTTGACCAAACTATTCACTGTGGAAAAGAAGAAAAAAAGGTTAAGCAGTGATTTAAGTATTTTAAATTTTACAGATAAAACTAACTGCAATATCAAATACGTCATGTCCTTAATAAAACATTTTCAGGAAAAAATGTATGCATATCGGCTACGAATGCGCATGTGCGCGCATAATCAACATCTGCATCTTAAATCAATCTACCCGAGTGTCCCGTCCTTCCGAGCTGCTTCACGGCCTGTCCTGGACCAGGCACGATTTGCTCTCCGGCTGTCTTCCTCTTCCACCTCAAACCAAACACGGAATTATTTAATAACCAAGGCTGTACTTGAAATTAATGTCTCCAAATCACAAGGTAGCATGCTAAGCTAAATAGCAAAACACCTACCTTGTATAGTAACACTATTTTCAAAGTGGAACTGGTAAAAGGTGGATCACACACCGACAGCATGCTGATACGTGCGGTCAATAAGTAATACAATATAATATATTACCTATACTAGGCGCACATCTTACCTATTCGACTACTGTGCATACTGCAGACTATTATTGCGTTTATACTGGATAGAACAGCGATTGGACCAGATGCCTATACCACCTGAAATGCTTAGCCTAATGACAAACAATAGGCCTTTACGCACACTGTTAAACACATGCTGTTTAATCCATTTAATTGACAGGATGCATGGCTACCAGTAAATCCAATGGCGATATTTGACACATTACCAGCAACCATGCTGGTCCACTGATGCTCCACGACACCCCGCTACTCACCAGCTGATCCCTGCAACATTTCAAATCAAGCCCCCGGCTTCCATAGATGATCGACGGCCCGCATCAGGAGGAACTATGTCCAAATTATTCAAAACCTGTCGTTTCTTGAATATCTGAGCGTCTTTCCTGCTGCTACTAATTCTCATTCGCGCTCAAATAAATCCCCAACCGCTGCAGACACTTGCACATGCAAGAGCATCATCGTCGCACATCCATGTCAACACAGCAGGCATCGGGGTGGTCTCCCTCTTTGCATCGCGACTGTACCATTCAGAGGACATTCTGAGGGGGGCGTCGCGATGACATCAAGCCAGGCGACAGTCAGCGATGCGCATCAGAGGCTGGTGGTGGCGTCAGGAGTGCAGGGATACTTCACTCAAACTTCACATGGCTGAACGATATTTACGGTTAAAAAATATATATATATAAATAAATATGAGCTTTAACCTTTTCATTACACCCATGCATGACTGAAGAGAACATCGACTTAATCTCGCTCACACTATTTTTCTCACTCTGTCCCCATCCTTCCATATCTTTCTCCCCCATCCCCCTTTCGCTAGCTCTCTCTCTCGCTCTCTCTGTGTCTCTACAAGTCTCTGTCGTCCATTCATTTTAGACGGATGATGAGCATCTGATGATCTGTTTTTTTTTGCATGATATCCATTCATTCAAAGGGTTGCTCCTGTTGAAATTCGCTTTTATTTCTCACAAAACAAAAAAGGTTTGCAGCAGTAGCAGTACTCAGATTACAGGACAGGGAAGAAATAGTATTTATGGCTATGGTAATACCACATCGGCATACCTTATGTAAACAACTAACACAACCCCCCCCCCCCCCCCCCCCCCCCCCCCCCCCCACCACCACCACACACACACACACACACACACACACACACACACACACACACACACACACCTCAAATGAGTCCCCCTAAGCAAATGAAGGAAAAAAAAGAAAAAAGCATCCATTGTAGCCCTCCTTTATGTGGACACACTGCTGTCAATGGATCAGGGCAAAGCAGGTCTTTGTGTGCTAACTATCTGGAGCAAGCCCCCACTCTACCATGTTGTCCCTTTAATGACTAGTCCACAAAAAAAGCATATTAGAAAGCACAGCACAGCGTCTGTCTATTGTGGGTCGTCGGGACCCTCCGAAGATGCTAGCATCGTTGATAAGCTTCCTGTTTTTTTATATATCTTCTTTCTTTCTTTTTTTTACTGACAATGGAAATTGTGAAAATGGTGCTGTCTATTCACTGATCGTTTATTGTTGAAATACAGTACAGTTGGATCACCGAATTTCAGACCAGCGAAATGGTTTCAGACCAGCACAATTGCAACTTCCCGAATTCTGATTCAGCCAAATCAATACACAAAGTACAAATATGTATCCATACAAAATAAAATTTTGTTATGTATTGTCTACATGTCATCTTTACCAAAATGGTAACACAAGAAAGTACTAATCCGATCAAATGTACTGTATGTGTTCAAAAAAGGTGTAAAATGGAATTATAAAATGTTTAAGTTTAAAAAGATATTTCTCAACTATTTTAGATCAGGATATTCATTATTTAGTCTCCAAACGGATAAAATCATAAACTTTGTGAAAATATAACACATTACGACTGTACTGAAAGCACATCCCTTTCCACTCTGTGCAAGTTCAAGACACTATGCAAGACACATTTCCCTTTGTATTTAATCATGCTGTTAATTTCTCTATCTTCTCCATGTGTCTCCCTTTCTCTTAACAAAAAAAAAAGCTTGCTTCATGAAATAAGGCCAAGCCAGTATTAATAATCTTCTCCTTAATAATTCAGTTCTTTTTTTTTCTCTCTCCACCCCTTTTAAAAATCCAAGATGTCATCCTTTCCATCCTTTTCTCACTCTCTCCGTCTCTCTCTCTCCTTTTGCATTTTTCTTAATTGCCTGTTCTATCTCTCCCTCTGTCGTTCTCTCTACTTCTTGTAGTTGCCAAAGCGGATGGCCATCTGACTGGTGACACAGCGGAAGGTGGCGGGTTGCACCTCCCAGTAGTTGACGGGGTTATCGAACAGGCTTATGCCGTTATAGAATGTCCTCTTCATCCCAGAGCTCCTGGGGCAGAAGTCGTCCACTCCCACATCCGTGATGTTGTTGGCATGGAGGTAAACCATCTAGAATGACGAGAGGGAGTGAGATGGAGAATGTAACATGGAGAATCACATGGATAAAGTATGTGTTTCAAAGTATTTTCGTCCACACGTATATGAAAACATATAAAGACCCCTTTGTTTTCCCAAAAATTCCTGTCCAGACCAACAGTGTTATAGAATATATCTTGGTCCACAAAAGAACGCAAAAACGATTTAAAACGTTCACATAAGCATGTCAGGCCAGTAGGTGGCGAGACAACTTTATGTCAAACAGCACAGAAGAACATAGACATAGAGCATAGCATGCACATTGATTGGCCTTCTTCTTGAGCGGGGAATACAACAACAACACAGCATGGCGGTGTTATGATAAAGTAACACTAGGTTGACTTGCTAACACGAAAACACACCGGTAGTCCGCCATTGTCTGTACGTTTATGGCGCATGCTCAATGTGTGAAACAACAATTGCCATGTGTAAATCGAGGTCATGATGTCATCATTTTGCAAAACCTCAGTTTCACTGGTCCATACCAATACACCAAGTTTTTTCAAACCTTAATGTTCAGTGACCTGAAATGTTGTTTTGGTGTGGACTGGAGGCCAAAACGCATAAAAATTACCAAGTTTTAATACGTGGGGAAGAGGTAATAGTTACTGTAAACAAACCATACAATACACTGCTACAAATACTAACTGCCAAAGTGTACTTCTTTGCCGAAACATCTGCTGTTAGTACACAGTGGGTCTTGGTGACTGAGTGTAGTCCGCCAAAAGTTGCAAAAGCTCTCTAATTCAGTGACACCTGTGATCTATATAATGCGAAGATGAGGTCTTACAAATAAACACTTATGCAGTCCTCCTCAACTAGCCTATCAGAAATTAACCGGAAATCGTAGCAGGAAATACGAAGCGACCCCTGACGTGTGATTACATGTTTGCGCTCGTAACC
Source organism: Lota lota (assembly GCA_026745465.1). Classification (NCBI taxonomy): domain Eukaryota; kingdom Metazoa; phylum Chordata; class Actinopteri; order Gadiformes; family Lotidae; genus Lota; species Lota lota. The sequence goes on along the minus strand of JACYXH010000175.1, from coordinate 3,460,698 downwards.
CATTGCGTACCATCAGTGGCTTTTCTAATTTGGTCTTAAGACTCTGAATGTACAAATACATCTCTGGTGTTTATCCCACCTGGAGGTATTTCATGTTCTGGAGGCCTCGGGGGACGCGGATGAGACGGTTGTTCTCCAGATGCAGCTCCGTCAACCTGGGCAGGAAGGCGAGGCTGCCGTCCTCGATGTTACGGATATGGTTGTAGGCCAGGCCCAACCTACAAACCAACAGCACCACCCAGGACAGAAATAGTCAGAGAGAAGACTTGCAGTTCCTACTTCGGCCCCTTCGTGGCACTGTAGGCTGGGGATGATTTAATTTGATATAAAAAGCATATGAAGCTTGTAATTGGTGTACTGATATTGGATTGTAGTCATTTATATTAACAACGAGTTGGCAGTTAATGTCTGGCTGTGTCTAGAGAGCAAGAAGAGACTGTAACTGGCGGAAGTCTTTAATCAAAGACTAGCAGAAGCGGGCAGTTGATTCTGTCTTCGTGGCACAGCAGTGTACATTAAAACACTTAGAGTTAGTCACCTATACAGTTCTTTGTAGCGTTTCAGGTCCTCCAACTCTACAGCCTGGATCTGGTTGTTGTCCAGATGGAGCTCTTGCAGAGTGTCTGGCAGGTCTGAAATAACAGAATTGTAGCATCCGTAAAGCTATATGCTTTAAGTGTTTCTATTCTGATTCACATAGATACTTTATCTGTATCTGTACATCTTGGAGAAATACACCACAAAGCACTTGATGGAGTGTAATTTAAAGAAAGAGAGATGATTGGAATATTTTCTTCAAATCAAAGGCGCTAATACCTTTGGGCACGCCGGTAAGTTTGGCTTCAGATATGCGCAAGTAGTTCAGTTTCAGTCCTCTGAAGGCTCCAGGTTCGAAGTCGCTGTTCTGGATTGGATTCGACCCCATCTCTATGGGACATAGATCAAAGTTCATGTCCAACTCCACCTCATTTTATTCTTCATATTGAAGCATCATAATTTACTAAGGAGTCTAGAATTGTATGTGTTATAACTGGTTTCTTATTTTTAAACTAGAATAGAGTTTTGCTTAATCACTTTGGAATCAGATTGAATTGTGTGTGTCTTGGTCAGGTGCTCCATAGCTAGTTCACACTAAAGTTGAAAACAACATGGGTGATTTGACAATTTCTAACCTATGCAGTTCATTCTGGAGAGACCAGAGAAGGCTCCAGCTGCCACCCTCTTGATGTGGTTATCGTGTATCCTCAGCTCCACCAGGGAGGAAGGCAGGTTCCTAGGGATGGTGGTCAGGTGGTTCCTGGAGAAGTACAGCTTCTGCATGTGCTTCAGTGGGGAGAATGCTCTGGGGTGGACCTTCGAAATCCTGTTGTTGACCAGAGACAGGGCCTTGGGGGGAGAGAAGAGCCATGACGCAGAGAGGTTAAAGAAAATTAATAAGAAGTATTTGTATTCTCTCTCTCTCTCTCTCTCTCTCTCTCTCTCTCTCTCTCTCTCTCTCTCTCTCTCTCTCTCTCTCTCTCTCTCTATATCTATATCTAGCTCTCTCTCTCCCCTCCTCTCTCTCTCCCTCTCTCTGTCTGCATGAATAGAGTACACCATTGTTTGTCACCCACGAGACGAGACTCCCAGCCTGCCAGTGCTGATCGTCGGAGACAGATGGATAGTGAGGTAAACAGTTCTTTAAGAGAGTTGTTATTATTGTTAAGGTCATGTTGGGCGTCTCCTTCTCTGCCAGTCTCAATATTGCGCTTTTTATTAGCGCCTTTGAATACGTGTGAAAGGATGTGAGCGAGAATATTCCCCTTTCTGCTTTTGGCAGCAATTTTAAACAGAATATAAGCTCCGAGTGGAAAGGAGAAAACATAAAAACGTGCAAAGAGAGAGGGATTTCATAAGATCTCCGGATATGAATTGCCACGACTATGTTTCACACGGTGTGAGCCAAAGCATGCTGCTTTAGACAGCCGCCAAGGCTGCTTCAAGAGCCACTGAATGTAATGCTAAGACGCAACCGTAACCGAAGGTGTTGTTTCTTACATATAAGTTAGTCAGGCCCCTGAAGTCGTGCTCCTTGAGCTCAGTGATGCGGTTGTTCTGCAGGTCAAGGAACTTGGTGTCCAAGGGAATGCCTTCTGGTACCTCGGACAGACCTGGAAAATAAACGTACACACAAAGACACCACAAAGATGTCACACACTTTTTTAATGTCTCATTCAGCCCTAGACCGGTGGAAATAAATGGTAAGTGGGTATTTTTAAACTGGTCATCAGAGCTTGAAATTAAACCCATCACGTCGTCCTCCACTCCACAGAATAACATCCCAGGGTTCCTTGCTCTGTTATTTTAAAGAAGGACATGCTGACAGACACACACACCACCATGTAAGTCAAATACACAAGTCAAAGTAGGCACTTGCAGTATATCACTGGGAAGGCGTTGGCATGGACATTACACACACACACACACACACACACACACGTCACACCCATTTACACCCAATCACTTACATAACTACCCTAATGCCAGGTGGGATTAGAAACATCTGGTTAGTGACAAATAAAAAATGAGCCAGAATTTTAACACCCTAATGTACACTAATTCAGGGAGGACTAATATAAATGGTTTATGTGGGAAACATAGGATATTTCATGGAAAATATGGGAGAGTTTTGAGATAACAACACAAACAGATTTCCCCAGTGGCAGATTGTGAGGTGCCATGGAATATAATATAATATAATACAGCATTATGATCCACTAGGCAGGTAGAGAATTCCTCTGGCTCCAGCAAGTGGTTTCTAAAAAAGATATACAATGGAAGAACAAATGTCCCACTGGTGTGGCACAGTAAGCATAGCGTTAAGAATACACCTGCCATAGCACGGCCACATTACCACTGGAAAAAAAATTGAATCTGTGCAGCCACCAAAGGGAACAACTACCGATCATTATGAGGACCACATAAGAGCGGCTGGTGTGTCGGTGTGCGAGCGATGTGGTCAGCAGGGCAGTAGACGGACCAGGGTCGGTCATGCAGAAAGCCCTCAAATGGTGCCATGCAACATCAGCATCTGGAGCTTGCGTCAACCTTCCGCACCAGTCATGCTACCACGGCACCGGGATCAATCCTGCCTCTGACCACATCAGTCCCCAGAGGAGCCTGAAGCTGTCTGATTGAAGTTAAGTTTAGATTTATAGGACACACCCGCCCTTCTCCATGTCATCAATGGGAAGAACTCGACCCACTATTAAACTAATGGCACTTACATCCCGGTCAAACAGCTGTGGTATTGTATCCTGGAATGCTAGTGGTGAGGCTAATGTTAAAGTAAACATTTCATATCTCATAGGGACAAGCTGAAGAGTATTGCGACCAACCTGTTTGGCCTCACTGTTAAACACCTGCATCCAGATTTAGAAAACTGCCTGGCAACAAAATTGCTTTTTACTAACCCCCGGATAGAATTATCACCAAACTACCAAAAAAACTCACCAAACCCTCAGACCACAGCTCAGCCGTCTTCGCCACAGATCCCACAGTTGTTGCCACCTCCCGACAGACCTTGCACCCCCTAAAACCCCAGTGCCCCTTAACTACTGTCAAACATAAATACTGCACCTCAGGCTGGGATGAACTGCACGGAGGCAGAAGCCATGGCCAAAATACATCTGTTCCAAATAAGCACCGACATCTCGCAAATTATACACTTCCACATTTACCCCGTGGCCTGCCATAGAGTCTGGGGCAGGACATATCCAGGCAGCGACTTAAATGATGATTCATCAAAACCGTTGAACTGTCTAAACCCAGACAGGGTTATTAGAGTTAGGGCTGTGTAATTGAACAAATCCTTTGTTTTAAGGAAAGGTTGCTGTATACCGTTTATATGGACCTTCAGCAACGGTTCACACAAGCTGCAATACTGTTAGATAGATCCTATAAAGCAAAATATTATGTGTGATACAAAAATGCTTTAAGAAATTTTCAAATGTTCAATCAAATGGGTATGGGTTTCGCAATTTGGATCTGCTTTTTTGCAGAATAAGTACTAATTATTATTTTTGTTTTATTTCTTGTCAATGAGTCTCACCCTTCTGCTGACATCTGTTGACATACATAATAGCATTATCTCCTTCCTATCTCCATGTTAATAAATAGCTGTGCTTTCTCTCTCTTGACAGACTCCTGATTCCCCCATAAGCCTCTCCACCATTCCACTAAGCTTCTTCTTCCCCTTGTAGTCCCTTCCTCCTCTGACTAGTCTACCTTTAACCACCCCCTGCATGCCCACATGTCCAACATCAAAACAGCTCCTTCAGGAGAGCAAGGATATGACCATCGTTTCATCTCCATGCCAAAATGTCTGCATTCCTTCCAAAAAAGAAGTCTTTACCCTACATTTAGTAACTTCCTGCTTTCCTAAATCCGTTGTATTGTCTTTTATTTTTGCTCTTGTTATTTTCTTTACGAGTATGTCAGTCGTTTCATATTTTTGGCTAGTTGGTTTTGGTGTTGTTGTTTTGTTCACCCATTTCTTGTTTTAATCGCCAACTCAACGCCATACTCAAAGTGGAAATGGCCTTTCTTCATTAAATTACACCATCATTATCCCTGAGAGAAAACCAATTCAAGTACACGAGGCAGCCTAGGAAAAAGCTGTGTGCAAAGTTTGGCTAAAGCTAACACTATCACTCAATTACACAAGCCTCTTAATTGCTTTGCTCTCTGTTTAGGGTGCAACTAATCGACTGGAACGCAAAAAAAGCTATTTACGTGCTCTCTCTCTCTCTCTCTCTCTCATTCTCTTTTTCTCACAGAGAGTATGACTCTCTCTTTCTCTCACACTTTCCTATTTCTACCCCCCTCTCTCACACACACACACACACACACCCACCCACACACATACACACACACACACCCACACACCCACTGACCCAGGTCAGAGCACTGGACAACCCGGAGTTGGCAGCGGCAGCCGAAGGGGCAGGTGGGCATATCGGGCACCTCCATCCCTGAGCCCTCCTCCTGGTCGCGCATGAAGGCAGTGGCCACGTCGCTGTCTATGTTGTCCATGGCAAAGTCCAAGAAGGTCCTCTGCTCGAAGGGCAGGGCCGGAGACCTGGCGGGCAGCCCGGCCAGACACAGCAGCAGCAGGGGGAGGTAATGGCTCAGCATCATTCACCACCTGTAGGAGGAGAGGATGAGGACGATGATGGGATTAGTGAAGACCCACCGATGCCTGTAGTCTGCTTCTTCTCCAAGCGAAAACATAGCTTTACAGCTTTATAGCAGTAGAGGAAAATACTACTACGTGGGCTTGTTATATTTTATTTTAAAGAAAGCGGTGTAGCTTGATGGCGTGTGAGCACGTTAACGTGTGTGTCTGTTGTGTATGTGGGTGGGTGTCGACTCAGGAGAGATCGGTAATGGACCATTGGGACTGACCATTTGAAACCATGTGAAACCTGTTCCAACCCATTCATAAATCCCAGTCCCTTGCAGCTCCACAGCACCGAGAGCACTCACTCTCCGCCAGGTGGTTTGTGGTCCCACGGGAAAATGAGGAGGCTGCCGCTCATGTGTGACACATGGCATGAAGGAAACCCAAACAGTAAATTTGAATGTGTCAGGATAGGGCTACTCTTCCTCTATCGCCACATATAGCAAATGACAGCACCTAGATAGCACTGGAAAAGCAAACAGCAATGACCCTTTGGAAGTGAGATAGAATAATTATGTCATAATTCACACACATACCCATCAATATGCTGTTTTTGTTTTGCTGGGTTGTACGTTCATTGTGAACCGGAACAATCCTATGAGTGTTCAGTAGCAGGTAGGAAAGGCTTTGTAAATTAGCCTTGTCATTACAGCCATTTATAGAAGACTAAAAACAGAAACAGTTGTGTTAAAAACCCCCATTACTGTTAAAGTTCTCACGTTAAATGGAGGGCTTCAGCCAGCTACTCTCCAAATGCGTTTCTCTAAATGGGCCATTGTGTATCCAACTTATTGTTTACTTTTAGCAATGCATAAACACTGTAGCAGGGCTTAAGTTTAACACAGTTAACACTGTAAACAAACGTGTATGATGGCAAATTTAGACCAATCCACCAATCAAACAGTAGCAACATCTACACGTTCTGGTGTATTGATCCAAGTACAAATACGGAGACGTGTAGAAAACGGGGGCGTAGCCGAACGTGAAATGAACCCTCCTCTACAACCAGGAATACTGACCATTCTGGTCCTGTCGTATAAATAGCTGCCAAATTATACCATGCAGCAGTAGCAACACGCACACACCACAGGACTCGGACTGGCAGGACAATGCGACCAGAAGCCCGGGCACCGATATTCAACGTCACAGAATGATATGTAATATGAAATAAAAACGCAGGTAGAGTATGACCTGTGAATATAACTAGGTGAAAAACCTTCTGACAAAGGTTTTTCTTTAAGAAGAGAAAAATCCACTGAAACATTTTTATTAAACTACATGTAACTCTTAGCTCTGCAGGAGTGTTGGGGAATGATGCATGAGAGAGGAAGAGTGCAGTCTGACCAGTCTTCATCAGGCTGGAATGAAGATCTACAAATCCTACAAATCAAGCACACTCTTGCTGTAATAACCCCCTTATCTAGCTCTGGTGTGTTTTTGTGTTTTTGTGGTGTATATGTGTATATATGTGTGTGTGTGTGTGTGTGTGTGTGTGTGTGTGTGTGTGTGTGTGTGTGTGTGTGTGTGTGTGTGTGTGTGTGTGTGTGTGTGTAGAAATGCATATTTTGTATCCTGAACTTGGCTTAAAAGTTTGAGAACTCTTATTCATTTGCTGGACTGACTTCACAAGTCACAAGACAAAGAAACTAACCTAATTCCCCAAACCAATAAACGCAGCCCTTTGACAGTAAATATTCGTATAGTCTACACTTCACTTTCCCATGAATTTATTAATCAAATTACAGATGAGGAGGGAATAAAAAATGCTCTTACCTGTGTTAAAGGTAACGAAGTTATTAAATCATGCTTGTGTATACCAACACACGTACACACACACACACCTGAATGTATCACGGCTGACTGTTGGGACCTGTTGGCATATGGTAGAATCTGTCTGAGCAGGTAACCATGACAATAGACAGACTCTTAGGGGGTGAATTCCACTGCTTTTCCAGTTCAATTATAGCAGGGGAGGGGTAACCGAGGGCTGGGAATATGAGACTTTATGGGGAAATTTAGAGAAAAGAGAAAGACAGATAGATAGATAGATAGATAGACACATATATAGATACATAGAGATATAGAGATATAGAGATATAGAGACATAGATAGATAGATAGATAGATAGATAGATAGATAGATAGATAGATAGATCAGGTTGTCAGGTTGTATTTTCATACTCACTTCAGCCCTTGAGCTGCCTCACAAAAGCCTCCACTGCGTCTCTGTGGTCACCACTCTGACCACACTTAGGAGGAAGAGCAATCCTCTTATACCACCTCCTCAATCCTTTCGGCTGGTGAGAATTTTATGCGATCCATTAACCCTCTCAGTAATATCCTATGGGAATCTGCCCGCTATAATGCAAGCATGCATCATACATTAATTACTACTGATACATGCTATCATTTTTGCCCTCGTGAAAAAATTATTCAAGACTAAATGGGGCAGGATGGAGTAGGGGATACCTGGAAGCTCCCCCCCCCCCCCCCCCCCCCCCCCCCCCCACACACACACACTCTAAAAATATGTGTCTTCACTGTGGGATGCTTTGGAAAAAGGTTACTGCCAAACCACTAGAAAAGATCAGAGTGATATAATCTACGCAGTTGATCTGGGGTTAATGTGCTGAGAAGCCAATGAGTAGGGAACTATAGGCCAAGGTGGGGGCAAGGTGGAGCAGGGATACTCCACCGCCACATTGCTGTTTGTTGGTGCCCACCGCCACGTCAACATTCAGACATCACCCCAGACACACACACACACACACACACACACACACACACACACACACAGTGCTGACTGCAAACAAAGTTGACTAAAGCAGTGCTCAATCAGGGAGATTTACCATGGATCTTTGCACTTTTGGGGTGTGTTTGGGTAATTTATTTGGAAAAGAAAATTGGAATAATGGATTAAAGAAGGAGGTTGATGCAGCTGAGCCGTGAACTCCAAGACAAATATTCAATATGACGAATATGCAAGTCTCTGCATAGATTAATGTTCCATTATGCATGCATGTGCACGCACAAGCACAAAGGGTCTGATAGGTGTGATGCTTACGGTCCTCCACACACATAAAGACACATTCATACCAGTGTTGGACAGAAGTACTGTTTCCATACACACACACACACACATACACACTGCCGTGACTAGTGACTAGGCGGGTCCAGTATAGCAGGAGTCGGGTGGAGTTAACTGTAATTTGGTGACTGCTTTCTCTAAAAAAAGGAACTGTTTGGCAGCTTCACTGTTGCCCTCCAGCTTGGATGTGGTGGTGCACCGCTCTGTGATGTTCAGACGACAGGCCTTATACCCAGAGCACAGAACTAAGATCAGAGCCAGCGTGACACACAGCAAGGCCAGATCAGTCAACAGCAGATCCACCTCTGATGCTAGATCATTGCCTGTGGGTAATGAACCTTGTTCACTCGTGATTGGCGGTGAACAATGAGCTCAAATATCCCTGGTCATGTCCTTATATCTTGTAGGCTAAGTAAAGCCATGCGGGAACTGATACCATGAATAAATTAAATGGATAAAGGCTAACGTTTTTTTCTCACCAAAATGGCTGTCATTAGCAATGAAGGAAGGAAGGAAGGAAGGAAGGAAGGAAGGAAGGAAGGAAGGAAGGAAGGAAGGAAGGAAGGAAGGAAGGAAGGAAGGAAGGAAGGAAGGAAGGAAGGAAGGAAAAAGGTAAGAAAAAAGGAAGGAAGGAAGGAAGGAAGGAAGGAAGGAAGGAAGGAAGGAAGGAAGGAAGGAAGGAAGGAAGGAAGGAAGGAAGGAAGGAAGGAAGGAAGGAAGGAAGGAAGGAAGGAAGGAAGGAAGAAAAGAAGAAAAGAAGGGAAGGGAAGGAAGAAAAGAAGAAAAGAAGGGATGAACGAAGAAAAAAGAAAGAAACCATGTAACCCAGAAGGCAAATTACATCAATAATATTGATATCAAAGTTAGGAGTTCTGCGCCAACTTAGTAAGATTGATGTTTAAAGCAGGTGTCTGTGGCGTTAACAAAAAGTCAAGTAATGATTCAGGTGTAGACAGCACGATGCCAAGATTCATTCTACACGGCGAATGACATTTTCAGAGACAGGTTAAGCAGACAAAAGAGGTGAAAATAAACAGGCATTTGGTGCTGCCGGCCCACCAGGACTACCAGTAGCCCGAGAAGTAGACAGATACTTAAGAGGGTCAAATGGCCAATTCAGAACTCAATCATTTTGGTTGTCTGGAGTGTCCACTGAGGTCAAAATAAATTGCTCTTTATATAATGACTCATAATTAAATACTACTGGCCGAAAAGGAAGTCTCTATACAGTTTATGACCTGTGCAGTATACTTAACCAATTGCATGACATTATCTCATTTAAATTAAACAGAATGAGGCCACACAGAAGGGGGAGACAGCTCTCTACTGTCCTCATGGGCCGCTGTTGATCAAACAGATGAACTAGAGATGAGAGACTCAGACGCTAACCCACTAGACTCACAGATCTAATGCCAACATTGTTCTTTGACTCGATGCCATCTGAAGACTGTGTACACAGTTCGTAAATGTAACAGGCAATGCAGACATTTTTCTTTCAGAAGGGGTAGACTTAATTAGTATGTTTCTCTATAATTATGCTACCCAACTGATAACACAGGAAAGAACACAAAAATTGACAATAGGCTTGCATTGGAATGCATTTAATTCTTGGTTTGATGAAAATATAACTTTGCGATGAAAAAAAAGGAGTAAAAGATAGGTTTTCAGTCTGCTTTCCAAGTCATGCCCAATGCTTTCGTCTGAGAGATTGCTTGCTCTTGCGCCATCTATTGGGAATCTGGAGTGAAAACTAAATTGCACATCACAGCATCAGACGGACCATGCAGCAGACGGTGCAACAGGTTCGTTTTTCTACTGGAATTCATTAATTAATTAAAGTCACACACAAATGAAAATGTTAATATATGTAAATATGTAGACTAGTCCTACTTTGTTTAAATAGTATATTCGGCAAAGTGCAATAAAAAAAATAGGCCTACCCCGGCAGGTTCTTTAACCATCTTTGAATAGGATGAATCGTGAAGATATTCACAACATAAGATAACTATATAAAAAAGTGACATCGCTGATATGTCCTACCTGTGTCCGAAAAAAAAAATCTCCAAATTTCACCCAAAACAAACTGGTTTACGGGCTCTCTTCCCCCCCAACCTCCGTCTAGATGTGAGATTATCCTCGGGACGTCTTCTCGTTCATTACTTCTGGAGAAACGTGCTGTGTTCGCCTCCGGTCCTCAGACATCCAGCCCCCAGCAGCTCGTAAACCAGCGTGTGCCTGTGCCACTGTGGACGATGCACTCCACACGAAGGAAAGCCACTGAGAGTTTGGGGTGGTGGTGGGGGACGACGACACCGCATGGGTAGAGCCCATGAACTTCACAAGCAGCCTCCTCTCTACATTTGCATGCACACATGAGCGAGCACACGCAAGCGAGCGAGCGCACATACACGTGCACACACACACACACACACACACACACACACACACACACACACACACACACACACACACACACACACACGTTCAAATTAAATTGCGCCTCCATTTATCCATCCTACATCAGTGTTTGATTGGAAGTGAAACTTCCAACCAAGGATATGAGAATTGAGAATTGAGGATATGAGAATTGCGCATTCTCAACGTCCACCGTTTGGCAAGTCGTTGAAACGCCTCATCATGGCTACACCTGGCGTCTGCTGCCGAAATGGATGACCTGATCTTAAAGAACGACGAACGAATGAAATAAAAGTAAAAAATAAACATATATTATAAATAGCTATATTTAATGGCCATACACAACAACATTTAGGCCTAACAGGCAAATAATCTCAATTTTGATTTGTTTTATTCCAATGCTAACTTCACATCTGTCATCAGGGCAGGATAGAGTGCTTTCATCCATAGAGCCAGAAGAGTTCATCAGAAGTGATGGGTATCCTGGCAATAAATACTGTGGGACAACATTCACTCTCTAGTTCTTTCATCGCTTGCCTTTTAGATTCTAATGTCTCAAAACGACTGATGTCGATTTAAACTGCTCTTGTGTACTCCAAATTATTTGTCTAACCCTTTCTGTATCAGTCCCCCCCTCTCTCTCTCTCTCTCTCTCTCTCTCTCTCTCTCTCTCTCTCTCTCTCTCTCTCTCTCTCTCTCTCTCTCTCTCTCTCTCTCTCTCTCTCTCTCTCTCTCTCTCTCTCTCTCTCTCTCTGTCTCTCTCCCTCACTCCCCGCGGTTAGGTTGATTATGGTGTTGGTCTGTAACTGGAGGGCTTGGCATTCAAATTAAACTCTTTTTATCCTACGTGTGTCTAACCTAAAGTAAGTGTCTCCACAGATTAAAATGCCTATTCGTTAGTGTGCTAGGGTGCTACTTAAATGTGTGTGTGTGTGTGTGTGCATCCAGGTGTGTGTGTGTGTGTGTTCATGTGCAGGTGTGTATGTGTTTAGTGCATCCACACAGACATGCACATGACTATTGTGTGTTGGTTTAGGGCTGTTAAAAAAGGACAAATGGAAAAATACTGCATATATTTTTAAAACACTATGTATAGTTATGTTGAACTGGACTTTTTTCCTGCACATATTATTCTCTGTCTCTCATCCACCTCTCTCCTCCTCCTCATCCTTCTCCTAATCTCCCACTAACTCCTTTACTTATTTTGATTTGTCACTGTTATCCCCCCCCCCCCCCCCCCCCCCCCCCCCCCCCCCCCCCCCCCCCCCCAGCACTGCTCTGTGTGTGTGCTGGCGCTTTTATTTTATCAGCCAGTGCTCTGTTCTTCCAATAACAAACACAGGAAGTGGCTGTTGCCGGGGGTGACAGCAACTATCTGGGTGAATAAAAGTGTGAGGGCTCTCCATTACGGCTTAAGCTACAACCAATGGGCCCCAGCTTGGGTCTCTTTTTGGGTACATTACATTTATTTAATGTGAGACTAATGTATTAGCCTCACAAATAAGACATTGCCAGGCAAGGGATTTCTTTTTAAACATAACATGGACATATATTGAAATATATGAGAAGATGCACATGTATAATATTGTCAAGAGTGTGAAACATCTGTATCCCTATGTCCTCACTTTGATAGAATGATGAATTAGCAACCCATTTGTGAAGACAAGAACAAGTGTCATGCACTTACGGAACTGCATGTACGTGCAAGTTCAGCTGTGGAGATGTGCACACAGTGGTTTCTTAGACCCTCATGTGCTGCTACTGCTGCTGTCTCTACACAAGACTGTGCAATTATGGCGACTGCGCCATATGTGCATGACTGCTTGGGAGAATCGAACGTGTGATTACACGCCCATGGAGGGAAAGTGAAAAGTACACGTGTTTGTGTGTGTTCCTTTGCATTCAGTTTGTTTGTTTGTTTCTGAATCGTGGTCCATCATTTTGTTCTACTGTCCACCACCACCACTCCATTCGTTTATTGTCTTGGTTAATTTCTGCTCCGTTTCCCCCCAACCCACCTCCTTGCCCCCTCCCCTCTCTCTCGCTTTCTCTCTCTCATTCTCTCTCTCTCGTCTGCCATCCCTCCCTCCCTCTCCCGTCTGGGATATTGCTTCCGGTTGACCAATGCTTTCTGTTGACACTCAGCCAGACGTATGCTCGCCACTATTTAAAAAGTCATCATTTTTCTGCGCTATATCGCCTCAGCGTATACCTGCAGACAGCCACATAAATAAGCAATGAACTGTACAGAAAAGACATTCTCTTTCTCATCTGAAGAATTGCATCAGGTCCAGTCTGTTATGGAATAAGATAAGTGTTATTTTGACTCCAGTATGGATGTGGCTGTTGCACCACTAGGCTTCAGCGACACAGACACACACGCGCCCACTCACACACGTGCAAAAACCACTACCACATATTCCAATGTGTATAGTGGCCCTTAAACACACAGAAAACATATACTTAAATACACACATACACACACACACACACACACACTCACCCTAACATATGTATTAACACAAATGCTTAAAATAAACACACTAACAAGCCACGACAAACACGCAAACACACCCCAACATACTGTATGCAATAAGACATTGACACAAACTCTGAAAAGAAACACACGAACACGCGGACACACATGCCCACTCACACATGCCCACTCACACACATACCCACTCACACACAGACCCACTCACAAACATATCCACTCAAACATACCCACTCACACATGCCCACTCACAAACATACCCACTCAAACATACCCACTCACACATGCCTACTCACACACATACCTACTCACATACATGCCCACTGACACACATGCCCACTCACACACAAACAGACATACGCAAAGACCATTAAGACGTATACCAATATACCAATCGCTCTTGCGAGCATCCCACCCACATCACAGAGAGAGCTTGCTAGAGGCAAACAGCCTGTGCAGAAGAATGGAGCATTGTCTCAAAGTGTTGGGTAAGAGGCATGGGGAAATAAAGGAGAATGCAGCAGGGGGTACGCAGAGAGAGAAACAGAGAGCGGCAATGCGGGGACGGATGTGCTGAAGAGAACAAGAGGCTGGGGGAACATTGGGAGACATGGAGTCACTGTGTGAAAACGTCTGGCAGGACCCCGCAGCTCCCACCCGCGGCGTCTCGGAGAGATTTCTGAACGCACTCCAGCTCCCTGCTTCCTCTCCTCTGCTTACCCACCCTCCCCTCTCTCTCCCTCCCCTCTCTCTCCCTCCCCTCTCTCTCCCTCCCCTCTCTCTCCCTCCCCTCTCTCTTCCTCCCCTCTCTCTCTATCCCCTTTATCTCTTCTCAACCCACAGCAAACTCTCTGGTCCTCTTAGTGCTTTCTAACTCACTTGACAAGCAAGGATGTGAGCATTGCATTGTAAACATTATATACAGGACGCCATCCTTACCTGGGTGGTTGTATCTTGTGTACTGTCTTTGTGTGAGCAATCACTGGGTTAAATGGTTCATGGGAACATCTAACCATGGCTCTCTTGACTCTATTCTCTGCATCCCATCAACCTCCTGCCTGCTGTTTCCATGTCACTCAGCCAAATCATCACATTTACCCAACCTAACTGCTGTGCACCACATACACTGTAATCATCATCCCATTCACATGCACACTTAGACACACACACACACACACACACACACACACACACACACACACACCACACACAGCCTTGCACATAAACACATGAATGCAGCAACACAGACATTCACACACACACACACACACACACACACACACACACACAAAAGCACCCATACATGCAAGCCCACACAGCAGAACACACACAAAAACACACAAATACAAACACACTACACAAAATTGCACACAGAACCCATCTATTCATACAGAAGTGACACTCAATCATGATGGTGAATCTGTAGTTTGAATAGTTTCTCATTCTTTTAGTCCTAACTGATTTAGTAGATGACGTGAATAGTTTCTCATTCTATTAGTCCTCACTGTTTTAGTAGATGACGTGAATAGTTTCTCACTCTATTAGTCCTTACTGATTTAGTAATGACTTGAATAGTTTGTCATTCTATTAGTCCTTACTGATTTAGTAGATGACTTGAATAGTTTCTCATTCTATTAGTCCTTACTATTTTAGTAGATGACGTGAATAGTTTCTCATTCTATTAGTCCTTACTGATTTAGTAGATGACGTGAATAGTTTCTCATTCTATTAGTCCTTACTGATTTAGTAGATGACGTGAATAGTTTCTCATTCTATTAGTCCTTACTGATTTAGTAGATGACGTGAATAGTTTCTCATTCTATTAGTCCTTACTGATTTAGTAATGACTTGAATAGTTTCTCATTATATTAGTCCTTACTGATTTACTAGATGGCTTGAATAGTTTCTCATTATATTAGTCCTTACTTAGTAGATGACTTGAATAGTTTCTCATTCTATTAGTCTTTACTCATTTAGTAGATGACTTGGCAGTTGAATTCAGAGTTATTTTCTTGCCTTAACATCCTGTGTTGTCAGCTATTTGCACATTCTGTTACTCATTTATCAACCCAGACATCCAGACACTTATCCACAAAAATGTCCCAGGACTACCACCTCCACACACCCCCAAAAACCACCTCCATATGCCCCAAAAACCACCTCCACCCCCCCAGAAAACCACCTCCATATGCCCCAAAAACCACCTCCCCCCCTCCAGAAAACCACCTCCACATGCCCCAAAAACCACCTCCACATGCCCTGAACCAAACAGCCCTCCAGTACTCTAATATCCCAGACGATCATCTTTATCACTTGTCATGTTATAGGAGACTAACACAGCTTTAGAGTTGAAATCCCTCTGGACTATGTGCTTTACAAACAAGTGATATTTTAAATAAAGCAATCATATTGTGGAAATGACTGATTTGATAATCAGAACAAAAAAAGGGACAGCAATATTGAACAATAATTGTCTTTCTTTTCAAAATCCCATTGTTGGGATACGAATACAGGAGAATTAAATTCAAAGAGACAAGGAGGTGCATTCTAATTAGATTCTGGGTAAGAGACAGTTGTGAAAGCATCAGTATATATATATATATATATTAACCACAAAATGTGATTCTTACCTATATAAAGCACGGTGGTGCTTTATACCACAATAGTGGTGTTATATACATAAACCTGCATTGCCAAAAGAATGCTAAAACACGCTTCTTGCACACATTCTTTGCAGAGTATGTTAACATTTAACATAACATGTGTCTTGACTGACACCTATGCACATGTCTGCACACACAAACACGCACACACACACATACACACACACACACACCACTGATTCTTGAGAAATGGAACAAGGTAAGCAGACAAGAGGAACGCAGAGCTCAGAGTAGAACATTGTATGATTAAGTAGAGATTCCGTGGCTGTTTATCAGGACAGGGTGATTTTGGGGTCGTTTTGATTGTTGTTCACTGGACTGACATACACAGCTCACAGGAAGTAAGAGATCAGAAATCATGTTTCGGTAGTAGGAGGACCGGATGCTAACCCAATCATAGTCAGCATCCGCCCATAGACTACGTCACTAAGACCGCCGTTGGGTGGAGGGGGTTGCATTTCTTTTCCAGTTGATCCTGGGCATTTTGGGAAATATGCGTTCAGTACGACTGGGTGCGTTACGTGGCTGGAAGGCGATATGAATCAGTGGTCGAGCAAACATCATCCCCCTCATCACGGCCGCCCCCATGTCCCTCTCGCTAACATTATTGACGCTCTCCAAAACACGCCTGTCTTGTCCCAGATCTTAAGAATTTGTGACATACATGTATGCAGACTCACAGATACAGCATGTCTCAGCAGCCTTAACGTAATGACATACTGAGCCTATAATAGGTCTGGCGTGGGGGCCATCTGTGGCTGGAGGACCAGCCCCTGGGGGTCTGAGAGGCAGGAGAAGGCCTTGGGGGGGAGGTGGTCCTCCCTCAGCAGGTTGTTCTCCAGGTGGAGCGAGGACAGACTGGAGCCAGAGTTACGTGGAGGACACAGTGCCCACTTCTTCACCGTCCTGTGGATTACACAACAACACGTGCACAACTTTATATATGCTCGACACAACTGAACAACACATGGCATACACACAATGCAACCATTATGATACAGATATATACGCAACACAACTAGCTCGACAACATGATATATACGCAGCACAACTAGCTCAACAACATGATATATACGCAGCACAACTAGCTCAACAACATGATATATACACAACACAACTATCTCAACAACATGACATATACGCAACACAACTAGCTCGACAACATGACATATATGCAACACAACTATCTCAACAACATGATATATACGCAACACAACTAGCTCAACAACATGATATATACACAACACAACTAGCTCAAAAACATGATATATACACAACACAACTAGCTCAAGATAAATGGTGTGTGAGTGAAACTAGCTAACTATGCAGGTTCTGGGCCTCAACAATGCAACGCTCGGCGACCCCAAAAGTTGCAGTCTTATGACTTGCGTGTTATGCTCAGACAGAGCTGTAATAATACTTTAAGATGTATTACCATTTGCATGGTTCAGATTATTTTTTGCGCTCTGAAATTCCCCTCAAAATGAGAGCATTATGGTACATCTCTATCTGCATTTCTATCTTCATTTGATATTTTGTGGTAATGTGTTCGGTAGAATACGTGAAATAGTGCACTTGGATAGACTGCATTAGATATTCTGGGCATAAGGCCAGTTCCAGGTCCGTGATTGAATCATTAGTCTGAGATTATGCGCGCAGAGCCCTAATTGGGCCCTTGTTTCCCAGGCATGAAGGAAACAGTGGTCCTTTTATATTACATATATTTGGGGCTCTGTGCGGTTCTGACTGCGCTAAATCTGATTTTATCACATAAATAGGCCGGAATATTTAGTTACATAGTGTATTTTTTTATTTTTTTAAATAGGCTTTGTGGGGAATCATTGTATTTGTTTGTGTCCTAGGCCCTAGGCACCAAAGACAGGACTTTATTAAGTGAGTTGGCTGTAGTTCTGCAGTTAGTTTTTTCCAAGTCTACTGGATTATGCCCAAGTCTACATAATGCAATAATGTTAGCCTAGCGTGGCTCAGAAGGGGCTAGTTTAGCCCAAGTCCTACCTGATGTGGTTGCTATCCAGCCTCAGGGCCTGAAGGTTTTTAAACTGCCGAATGCTACGCGGCACCACAGTGAGCCCGTTGTCGTCTAGGTGAAGCTCAGTCAGCGAGCGGTACGTTCCTACAAAGGAAACGTGCTCAACACCCTTATCGCCCAGCGCATTGTGGGACAGATGCAGTGTGCGGAGGCCAGGTCGTAGGTGGCGAAACGAGAAGGCAGGGATGTGACCTAGGGCGTTGTGTTGAATGTTCAGATGCAGAAGGGAACGGGGCAGGTTCTTGGGTATCGAACCCAGGTGATTAAAAGACAAATCCAATGATTCCAGGGCACTGGAAAAAGAGAGAAAAAACATAGAAAGATCACATGTTGAAATCCAGATAAAGAGCGACAATATGTCGCCCAGTGCAGAGAGCAGAAATCCAGTTAAATTGAGTAAAGTGCTCAGAACTCATAAGGATTTTGGTATGGCCATAGTGCTTCAACATATGGTGTCTCGTCAGTATCATTTACATTTTATGTGACACCACTTGTACGAGATGTGATGTGGTTTAGTGCAGCGCAGCTTGGGGGGCCTGGTGGGGGGTAGATGAGGGAGGTCTGAGGTGCCAACAAGGCACAGCGAGAGTAGAGGCCTTGGGAGATTGCAAGCAAGAAGGGAAGGAAATGCAATACTGAAATCAAAGAGAATTGGAAGTGGTGGTGGTTTACTTAGCATTACTCAGGAGCCAAGAAAACATCAGAGTTTTTTTGTGAGAGAGTGCAGGAACTGGCGTAAAGTTTGTTTAAATTGTTGGAGCGTGTGGTACAGCTCTGGGGATGCCCACGAGGTGCCAGGCAGCTGCTCTTGGTTAGAAAACACAGCAGGGCAGGACACTCCTGTCCAGGTCCTGGTGGTTCTCCGCACGTGTACAAATATGCACGCACACACACACATACACACACACAGATCCAATTACTACTCTGGGACAAGTGACGCCAATGAATTTACAGTGCAATAAGATGGAGGCCCAGTGCTGGGAGTAAGGAGAGGTAATGAAGTGAACTTTAAGCATTAAAGTTAAGAGTTAACGAGTTTGTATAGAAGGTGTAGAATGTGATTGGCTGATGTTTAATCCCCTCTGCACCTCATACAGTCACTTAATGAGTTGTATACAGCCTTTAGCACAGAGGAAGTCTGAAGTCTGATATATAATAATAATTCACTACATAGGGCTTTCCTTTATAGCCATGCTGTGGCTATAAAGAAGCGTGTGTTGCACTCGTGGCTCATTAAACAACAAGAATAATTTAGTTGATGGTGCAAAACCACAGCCTATTTATTCTCCTTGTGTGCTATACAATTTGTATATGCACATGAATGCTCCAATGTTTGAACTGAGTAGGGTGAGGGCAAACAATGCAAGATGTAACCAAAACACACATAAACACATTGATCCATAGGAATGGATGCACATATTTACACCCATTCTGACCTATATGTGTATTGGTTATAAATTGGTGATGCATTATGTTGTCGTAGATCTAAATGAATTGGTCTGATTTTTTGTTTAAAGAATAGTATAGTGCAGTTATGGATTTGGATTTTGTACTAAAACACATGTGTATACAATTATGAATAGAGTTATTGATCCTGTTCTAACATATTCGTTTATGAGCTTATAAACATATGTCAGAATTAGCTTGCCTTTCTTCAGCTCGGGCCTGTAGTTCACTTTGTCGCACTGGCTGATTAAAACCAACTCATATCTATTTGTGTATGTGTTTCTCTGTATGTGTGTGTGTTTCTGTGTGTGTGTGTTTCTATGTGTGTGTGCAGACCATACAGATGCAAGCAACCAAGCAATAAATTGTGCCCATAAGGGGAGACAGCTGATGCTACTTTGGTTGTATACTCTGGTTATATAACACACATAAAGTATATCCACTAATATTCTACAAACATGACATGCACATCTGTACTCATACATTCATAATAAACATACCAACAAAGACAGGAAGATACAGACAGATAGACAACAACAGACAGCTATGGAAACTCAGCAATATTGCATTTGAGTAAACAAAACTAAACAGGGAATCCAACCTAAGTGGCACTATTGAGTTAATCTAATTACAGGTTTGATTTGCTGCGAAGCATGTTGTGACCATGTGACTGGCTCTGGGCCCCTCGGGTCTTGTTGGTGTCTATTTAGTCTTTCCTGTCCTGTCTGCTCATCAAATGTGTGAATTTAGTGTGTTGGATTAAAGTCACGCTGTAAGTGTTTGCTACTTTATCTAACTATACGGTCCTCTCAAGCTCTTTAAAACTACTCTTTAAACGACATGGTGGCTAAAAAGGTCACCATGTGGTAACACTAGCTAGATGTATAGGTTTGAGTGCCAGGAGGTTAAGGGTCACCTGTCAAATTGTGGCTCAATTAGTAGAACATGTAACACTGCCAGGGTTTTGGATTCCATTCCCACCCATGCTAACGAAAGTATGTACTGAAAGTATTGTAAGATGTTTTGGATGAAAGTGTCAACAAAACGCACAATACTATACAATATAGCTATACAAGTTTTAAAATGATAACCCTCACTCACTCCCATGCCTGCACGCCTTGAAACCTTTGCTGTGGTTCCCAAGGAGACATTCAAATTCCACTTTCAATTCTCAGAGCGAAATAAGATGTGTTTGAAACACAAAGTGCCCCCTCTGCTGACGGGTTGAGGGATAGCAGGACCAGCCGAGAAAATGAGTGGGTGGATGGATGGATGGATGGATGGATAGATCGGTGGATTGATCGGTAATAAAATGGTGGATCAACATTCCGTCAATAATATTGGATGGAGACTTACGTGAGTTTGATCCAGGCTTTGCTAGTGATAGCTTCATCGCGCAGCTGGTTATGACTCAGGTCCAGCTTTTTTAAATGTACACACGCACTTAGGGCCTCTGTCGATACTTTCTCAAGGAGATTGTTGCTAAGGCCCAGAACCTTCAGAAAACACACAAATTATGCACAGGTCAGAGACGGTGCACAGGGACACAAGATTGTCTGGATGAACATCTGACTGACCTGTACTGCGTTGGGCAGGCCCCGGGGAATGGAGTGCAGACGGTTTCCGTCCAAATGCAACTCCCGAACGCTCTCTAGCGCTTTGAACGCTGAAGGCGAAACAGCGGTGTCGTCGAGGGAATTGTACCGCAACTCAAGAGAAACTAGATTCACTAAACCTAGAAGTAGGGGTCAGAAAAGAATATGTACTCGCAAGGGTTGACAATGACAATAATGTGCAATATAAATACAGCTATGATATCTCTGTCAGTTCTATCTTTATTCCACTCATGACACTGACACAATATACAAACAATAAGCGCAAGCACACACATGCAGAAACACACCTACACGCATTACCAGTAAAGGAGTGAGGGGTGAGAGTGCTCAGCGTGTTCTGGTTCATCTTCAGCTCCATCAGTGAGTGTGGCAGGGCGGCAGGTACCCTGGTGATCTGATTCCCGTCCAGGTTCAGCTTCCTCAGAGAGGTCAGGTTCTGACACGCAACACAACATGGCCGACAATTGAAAAAGATGCAAAGGGAATATTTTCCAGTCCATTGGCACTGGGAAACACCAGAATCGCCATGACCGGGTCATGTGATTTCTCCAGACTAGAGAGTGATAAACCGATGTCTTTCTTTGACCATCAATCCAGTATTTTGGGGTCATTTTTTATTATATGTGTGCCTTTATTGACTGCTGGAGTGGTGTATGTGTGCCACGTAAATGGCGTTTGGCCAGATCTCAACCAGTATGCCTCCATCCAGTTCACCAGTCCTCTGTCATTACTCGGAAATGAGCACACCATTAAAAGACAAAATATACATATATTCATTTTTCTTAAAATAATTCCCCTTTTTGATCTCCGGCCCATTGGCTACAGCTGTGTCCCCCCAGGGCCAATGCAACCAATGGCTGGGAGAGCGGCTGATTTGTGAGTGTGGGTGAGGATCTGTGGTGAGAGTCTGGATTTGGCCCTTGTGGTCCGAGCGCCCATGTGGTCATCCTCAGTCTGCCAGCATGGGGACATTCTTAGCAAGAATTTCCTAAACTGGTCTCACAGAGCTGCTATGGAAATCACATATAAAATACAGCACTTTTTTTATTGCCCTATTTATATTGAATACAATCTAATGATATATATATATTATACCACGTTTTACGCCATTAAATCCTGTGCTGGTTGGTTTCCCTTTAAAGTTTTCTAAAGAAAAATTTTGCAATATGGTAAAGGGGTATGTAGATTCAAAAATAGAAAAACGTTTCAGAACCACTGATGATACACCTAGCCACGTTGTATGCAAAGTCCACGTGGTTGAAGAAGGATTGCAGAGACGAACACACAAAAGAACGTAAAACACACAAAAGAGACCAAAACGAAGGCCACGCAGACCGAACATGAATGTATAAGTCCGACAGGTGTGTTGGGACTGGCGCAGGGAAGACACTAGTTAGCGGTTTGACAAGAGGTTCAGTAAAATAACCAGAGCAGGGTGGCAGGGCTGGGTCTTACGGTCAGAGCATCCGGGCCGAGTGACTCATCTCCTAGCGTGTTCCTGCCCAGGTCCAGCGTCTCCAGCCTGGAGAGACCGGAGAGGGCTGCCGGAGCCACGTGGCTGATGTTGTTCTCTGGAAGGACAACAGGGGGAGCCCGTCACGATGGCATCATCATCGTCATCATCATTATTATCATTATCATCATTATCATCATTATCATCATCAGCATCATCAGCATCATCAGACGTCAACTACACTGGGCAATGCTTTCATTTAAAGCGACTTGCGACAATGTTTTTCCCTTTTAGATACACATGACATTAATACATGTCATTAATACATCATTAATCCTGCCCCAACCTTGGGGCATAGGCATAGGAAACTGCACAATGTGCAGTTTAAAAATACATACTGACATATTATATAATATATATAAAAAGACATATTGTACTTGCTGTCGTCTGCTGTGCATGTGCATTCATGCCCACACATACTCATAATAACTCATAAAACCAACTCTGATTCTGATTCTGATCTGATACTCATACACATACACACACCTACAGAAACACACACACCTACAGAAACCCACATACACACACACACCTGCCAGGTCTAGCTGTGTGACCTCCAGGTCAGAGATGATTGGCAGGTGCGTCAGGCCCAGGCTCCTGCAGCTGATGAGTCCATTGGTAGGCTGACACACTTCAGGGAGAGAGCTATTGAAGCCTGCCAGAGACTCCGTCTTATTGGAGGGGACCTCAGTCCCTTCCTCCTCCTCTTCCTCCTCTTCCTCCTCCTGTCCTTCTTCTCCCTATCAGAGAATAGATCAGCCAAACATATCCCTATTGATTATAAGAATACTTCTTTAAAAACAGTATTATGAATATGTCTCTCTGCCGTTTGTTTTCAGATCATCGCAAAAACCAAACCTCTTCTTCTTCCTCTTCCTCCTCCTCCTCCTCCTCCTCCTCCTCCTCCTCCTCCTCCTCCTCCTCTTCGTCGTCATCGTCTTCATCCTCATTGTCATCATCCTCTTCCTCTTCCTCTCCTTTCTTGTCGCCTATGTTTTGTTCTGCGTCCAGCAGCCTGTTTTTTTCAGTGTGAAGCTCCTTTAGGACAGACATCAGGGCCCCAGTTTGCTGCTTTTTACTGTTGTGCCTCTTCCAGCCCGCTAGGGGACGCCCCAGTCCTGCCTAGAACCACATGAAAGAGTCAACGCTTATTGTCTCCGCTGACTTTATAGCTATGGTTTAAAAGCAGTAAGATGTTTGAGACATGCAAACAGAAAATTAAACCACCAAAGTCTTTAATAAGACGATTACATGGCTGAAAATATGCTATACAACATCAAATATACTCAGGCTGTTTTAATCTTACTGACAATAATAATACAAGTGCTATTTCCTGACCAGTCTGTATGCAGTGGCCTCCACAGTAGCTGCGTGTCTCCTCATGCCCCAGGCTCCTCTCCTCCTCCTGCGCTCCTCCAGCTGTTGGAGATCCATCCCAAGTGGTGCTCCTTCCTCCTTCTCCCCTGCCTCAGTGTGGGTATGGTCATGTCCACGCACTTCTACATCCACAGCTGCCAATCAGAAAGAAATATTACACATTTCAATGGCATACCCTTATTTGCCCAGTGAAATACACCAGGTTTTTAAAAATCAGTTAATTTCAATTCCATATGAAAATTTGTTACAATAATTAATTTAATTCATTGATGTATTTGTTATATTAGGTGCTATCAAACTAAAATCAACATATAGATGAAGTACACATTCAATGGATATGTCATAGGAATCCCAGTGGGATCCTGTAGGGAGTTGAAACACAAATTAAGGACCTTAACTTGATCAAATCAACCTACCGTTAGAAGGCGCTGTGGTTGACTGATGACCGTCCGATACTCCGGGGATCGTTAGAGGGAGGGGTGCTGCTTCGATTTCTAACATGTTTGGCCCAGATGGGCTGGCCGACCCATCTGTACAACGTACAGATACAACTAGAACAGCGAGAACAAGGCAGCAGATCCATTTCTTACACCCTGGCACCCACATCGGAGCCTTGTGAATACAAGGAGTTTGTTTGAAATCAGATTTAAATAAAGTAAAAAGTATGAATTTATGAATTCTCAGAGTTATTGTCCAGTTCTCTTCTTTAGACAGCACCTGCCCGGCTGAAAGGCATCTGAAAATAAAGAGAACAGAAATCTTGGAAAGTGTATGTAGGAGGTAGCAAGGTTAAAAAAAAAAAAAAAAGATCTCGCACATTGTAAACACAAGCTTCCACAAGGCCACGCCTCTTCCTCTCGCCCGTTCCACCGTATGGAAGAACCCAGCATGAGGGTGGAGGAGGTGGGGGTGGCGTAGAGGTGTAGAGTGGTCAAGGCAGAAGCTGTCTCAAACACAATAGTGCTCATGACATACGCTTGTCAGACTGTGGACAGATATAGCACTCGGACATAATCAACTGAGGTGGACTTTTCTTTGTTTACCTTCCTTGACCACGGCTTCGGTTGGGTGAGCACGACCCCGACTCAGGAGCGAGCAAGGCAGCCAGCTATGTAGACATGCTCGCCTAGACAGACACAGTTCAAGCTGGAGTCTTCCTTGTTTGACTAGGGTTCTCATTGGCATCTTTGTATGAAAAATGAAAAAAAGGAAGATTCCTTGTGCGTATGAGTACACACAAGGAACCGTGGTTTACACAGTGTGATGGAGACAGTGCAATATCCACACCGTGGGCCGGAGACACACGCTGAGTCAGCCCCCGACTGACAGAAGGGCATAACTGGCGTTGTGGATAGAAGCTCAATTCACTGCCCACTCATGTGCCTCGCTGACCTTGTACACACACACCAGTGTTGGTCGGATCACAAACAGCTGCTAGAGCTGCTACAATTTCCATGTTGACATTGGGCCTTTTATTTCTGGGGTTGGGTTTTGATGCAAACAACAAAATTCTTAGTACTGCAAGTTAGCATCGATGGTCAAAATAAATACATAATAAATAGCCCTGCTATAAATGGTGCTGTGTAGACTGTTTTACACTCAACACTGAAACACCCATGTCCTGACCTGGCTTCCAAGGTAAACTGCAGCCTCCTAGGTGATAAACCATAAACGCTAAAAGCAGAATCAAAAGTCCTTTAAAATTAACGTTATTCAGGTTTAAGTAAGTACTCGTTCAACTATTAGGGGGGGGGAAAAAAAGCATAGTAAAAGTATCAAGTAAAGGTTTCAAGAAAAGGAACTACTTGAGTAATACAACACACTAACACTACTACACACACCTCACTATACAACACACTAAATCATACAAAACTATAGTATTTGGTCCCTTTCTGGGCTGGTCCTCTTCTTGCTTAATGACCCATATACACACACACATAATGTTGCTGTTCTGTAAGCTCCTCCTGGTATGGGTGCTGAGGCTCACGTCAAGATCTGTAGGACCTAATGCAAGAGGCTCGCTTGCTGCAGGTTTACTAGTCTCAACCTCTGTTCAAGTTTCACTAAGCGTCTCGTCGCAAAAGGCTGGCTGAGGCTAGTTCACTGCGGAGCAGTTTATTTTACTTAATTAAATATTGTTTGGTTAACCTGGGTTCCAGAGAAGGACCAGAATGGCTTTCTGGGAGAGCACCTTGACAAGCTCTGCTGCTGGAAGAATGCCACCAGTTTTTGCACTCCCTGAATTAACAGACACGTTGATACACTAGGATTTAAAACACACTGCTTTTCCTCAGATTAAATATTTAGTAACACATGCAAAAACAACTCAGGGGTTTGTCTCAAGTCTTTTTATATTTCCGTACACAGCACTGCAATCCAGATAACATGATATTTGCACTACCATTAGTAACAGTTAAAGCACATCAACTGTGTACAGTCACACATAAACAGCCCGTATTACAGTTAGTTCAACTCTGCAAGGACTCCACCAAGTGATCAGCACTACAG
The DNA here is from genome assembly GCA_026745465.1 of Lota lota. NCBI lineage: Eukaryota > Metazoa > Chordata > Actinopteri > Gadiformes > Lotidae > Lota > Lota lota. Next base: position 3,434,308 of record JACYXH010000175.1, on the reverse strand, counting down.
GTAAACCAAATGGAATGAACAGCAAGCGAATGGTGGAATGCCGAGTATGTATTCTCAAGAAGACCAAAACCTGGACGGAACAAAAACATGTGAATATACAAACAAGCGCATGCAAAATAAGTAGACACCGCAAGCTATCAAAAAACAAACAGGTGTAAAATAACTACTCAAGTCCTTATAGGGGTGAGGTGGGTAACAGAATGATAAGAAAAGTTAACAGGGATCTTAACTAGGGCACTACAAATTAAAGCCGTTATTCCCTCCACTCTTGAATTACTGAAATCCACAAATGGTGGGTAGCATACTAGTTACAGGCTGCACAAGGTAGTCAACACCACAAGGGGGTGCCAGAGTACTAGGCAAGGTCAAAAGGTTCTGCAGGAGTTTTAGCTGTTGGAAGTGAATTGATAAATGCAGAAGTGTGTGGCGAGGTCCTTCCACTTCCTCTAGTTGGCGTAGGTCTGACGCACGGCCTGGGCGATGTGTTTGGCGCTGATCTTGAAGAGGTCCAGCAGCTCCTGGGGCTTCCCGCTGCGGGGCACGCCGCTCACTGCCATCCGGGTCACCACCACGCCGGGTTCCTCCCCCACTGCTGACAGCACCGCCTCACCGAGACCACCTTAGGAATGAGAGTGAGCGAGTGGGGCAACAATTCAGTAACAGCAGCTGGTGGGTGGGAAGAAACCAAGCACTGCTTGCACAATGATGGTATTGTAAGTGTGCTGCATGTCTCACAAATCAGACTAATATGCCACTAAAGTGTGATAGCAGACGAGCGCAAATCTGGGTGACTGTGGCATTTCATTTTCTTTACAAAATACCACCTTGAGCGTTAAACTGATTTGAAGGAGTACAGCCCTACAGTCAGTCAATCGGAAAATAAAATGAGCGTACCCTCTTTGTAGTGGTCCTCCACGGTGATGATGCGTCCGCCTGTGGCTCTGGCAGCAGACAGGATGGTGGCGGCGTCCAGGGGCTTGATGGTGAATGGGTCAACCACACGGATGTTCTTCCCTGGAGGTGAACAGTAGGAACACCCGGCAGGTCAGAAAGGTCATTCAGTAACCCAAGTTCAAATCCCCAAAAATAAATGTTAGCTTTAATAGTGTCAAGCTTTTTTCTCTTTAAACTTTATCACTAGATTACTACTTCAAAAACAAGGCCTTTCCAGGCCATGGTTATTTAAAACATACACCTGCATTAAGACAAGCTTGCAGGCCGATCATGACTTGGCATTAACTGCAGTGTTTGCCTACTGCCACTAGATGGCATCAGGCACTTACCTTCTGCAGCCAGGATGTCGGCAGCTTCTAGGGCCTCGTGCAGAGTCACACCAGCTCCAATCACCGTCACTTGATCCTTGTCAGACTGGCGCACCACCTTTGGAGAAACACGTACAATGAAGTCAAGCTGACGCAAATTTCCACCCTGATCTGATGTTAGAAACAGCCATAACCATGCATTCGAAAGTGTTCCACTTACTTTAGCCACGCCCACTTCAAACTTCTCATCTGGGGCGTAGATGACCTTTGATTCTGGTCTGCTGGTGCGAATGAAACAGATTCCCTGCAAAACAAAATGGCTTGACACATGAGAACAGGGACCGCTACAAACACCCATTCAGCAAGATAGGCCAGGTGCCAGGGAGAGGCCGGCTGCCAGGGGCAACACCGACCTTGGTGTTGGCGGCCAGCTCTACCGCCCGCTCTGCAGACACGGCGTCGCTGGGGTAGAAGACCGTACATGTTGGGATGGCACGGAACATGGCCAGGTCCTCCAGGGCCATCTGAGAGGGACCATCCTCGCCTGGTGACAAGCCCAACCATGGTGAGTGGACAAAGGGCTTTCAACCAACACCCGGTCAGATAGGGCTTAATTTACAGTAAATAATCCAAACCCTTTCATTGTTTACATGTGCAGTTGTACCACATCCAAAATTGTATCCCATTTTAATAATAAGAGCTATAGCAGGAAAATAATACAGTCAGCTCTGGAAGTACTTGCTTGTCAAAGCTTACCTATGGAGACCCCGCAGTGGGAGCCCACCAGGTTGACATTGGACTGGGAGATGGCAGCCATGCGGATCTGGTCATATCCTCTGGAGAAGAAGGCTGCAAACGTGCTGGCAAATGCCACTGTGCGGTCTCTGGTGGCGCAGCCGATGGCCACACTGATCTGCAGGCAACAGCAGTAGTTTCAAATTCAAAGTAACAGGTTTTAAAAGGCAGTGGCTATTTTCTTTCAAGCAGACACTGATTAAAACTGCCACCTTAATGTAGCTGCAAGTCAGCTCAAAAGAGGTGCACGTTTAAAAGGAATTTACTTTTTATTCTGACTGTAGTCAACGTATAATTCCTATAAATTGTAAATATCACAACATTTCTCCATGCCAAGTCACATAAACACTAGTACGCAACATTGGATTTGGGTTGTTTCACAAATGGGCTATTTAGACTAGGACAAGTAAACTGCCCGGGATTAACTGGACAGAATAATTAGCAATAGATTAGGCCAACCTGGAGCAGATTATGGTTGGCGTTTATAAAAAAGGAACTGCAAGAATGACCCGAACTAGCATAATGCTTTTCAGCAACTTTGTATTTAACACTTGCATTTAAATTACATTGTCAACGGATGCGATCACAATATACAGGCAATGCATTTTCTATACCTCCATTATCTTTACAGACAGATACAGGCTTGTTTCAAAAGGAAAAAGGGGATAATGACACCTAGTGGCATTCAAGCTGAGCAAGTATAAACATGCCTGCAGGGGGCTTTATTTACCAAGTTCTGCTCGGCGATGAAGCACTCGATGTAGCGGTCGGGAAAGGCCTTCTTGAAGGTCTCGGAGAAGGTAGAGTTCTTGGTGTCTCCGTCCATGGCCACCACCCTCTTGCTGGCCTCTCCTAGCTTGGCCAGCGCAACGCCGTACGCACGCCGGGTCGCAAACTGGGAACGGGAGGACAGGAGTCAACATTACAGAAAGGAAAATAAATTGCTTGGACAATGTTTACGGTACCAATCTATAACAGGACTCTTTGAAGATGATCTAATCTCAGGTGTTGATAAGCGTATGCAGATGACCAAGTCAGAAATTCTTGATCTAGAAAATGGTAGGTTTACTGATCATATTTTAAACACTTTGTGCAAAAGCAATTTTCAGCTGTGGGGAAGCAGAGACGCAGAGTTAAATTCAGCCCAGTATTGAAAGGAGCCCACAGGTACCTTATCTCCCAGTTTGTAGGCTGGGGGTTTGGGCAGGCGGATGGGAGTGAGGTCTGCTGGCGCTGCGTCCTCCTTCGGCAGCTCGGGGACAATCTTCTTGTTGGGCACCTGGATCTGAGCCTGCAGCTCCTTCAGGAGGTCGTCCACGCGGTCCTTGGGGATGGGTTTCCCGTGCCAGTTGTCCAGGTCCTCGATGTCTGCAGCCAGGGAGAGAGGAGGAACGCGTGAGCCGGATCTTGCATACGAAAAAGGAGGACATGCTTTAGGTGCTGCTAGAGTGCGATCCACTCCCAGTGCGTCCGGTGTGCCTACTTTTAAGTCCTTTGCCCTTGAGGGTCTTTGCCACAATACAGGTGGGCTTGCCCTTGACTTGCTTGGCCTGCCAGAAAGCCTTGCACAGCTCCTCCACATCATGGCCGTCTACGATGTATGTGTTCCACCTACACAGAGAGACATCACTATGGTTACTCATGCTACACATAACAATGGTTAACCCAGAACGGGAGGAATATTAGCCAAGAGATTACTCATTAAAGTGCTGTTAAGATTTACATGCTATAATTTCAGTGTAATTTGTTAGAAATGCCATAGCCATGTGTCCACTTATTGATGTTCTGAGAATTCTGTTATGGTCTTTCGGTCGTTTATTTTCAAAAGCCATGCCCTCTTCTTTTCTTACAACTCTCAAATCGTACCTAGGGCACCTTTACCCACACAAGTCAAGCATCAACACAGAAAGAAAATTGGTGACGAAAGATTCATAAGGAAGGTAAAGGAGGAAGAGGAGATGGCGACACTGCATCAAAATGTTGAAACTTACCCAAAGGCTTCGCAGCGCTTGCGGTAGACCTCCATGTCGTGCTGCAGGGGCGCAGGCTCACTCTGGCCCAGACGGTTGATGTCCAGCACAGCCACCAGGTTGTCCAGCTTGTAGTGCGAGGCAAAAGCCATGGCCTCCCACACAGAGCCCTCGGAGCACTCCCCGTCACCCATCATGCAGTACACACGGTAACTACAGCACAATGACAGGTATAATGACATTAACCAAAGACGACCTTTTGTGTATTAAAGAAATTAGCCCCACATCCAAGCACCACCCGTTGACCTTAGACAATGCAAGTCATGAGCAGAAACATTTATACATATTTAATTGATGCATCCAATTAAGTAATTGCACTTGCATCAGGCAAACTGTGCTATAAAGTTAGTTAATTTTTGGGTGGCAGAGAATTTGAGCTCGCCTAATGTTGCCAGGGGACTCTTGAGCCAGACGTTCCCCAGTCAAGTGGAACATCAAGTCTTTGTGTGAAGAATGTGTAGAGAGGGTCCGTCATACACTTTACTATATTGATATAAACTACTGAAGTGACTAGTTAAGGCTGCTGCAAAGGCCAAAAGGTTGGGATTCACGTCTAGATAAATACTTTGAGGAGTCAGAACCATAAGAAATATCCTGTTCTTAAGAAAACCTCACCTGGACTTGTCAAAGTGTTTCCCAGTGTAGGCCATCCCACAGGCAGCTCCCAGGCCCTGGCCCAGGGAACCAGTAGCCACGTCAACAAAGGCCAGTTTCTGGTGGACAAAAGGAGCAGCAGTTCATAAGACTGTCTAAAAAGCTTATATTCAAAACAGATAAATGGGGATTGGACATGTTTAAACGGCTCACGGGTGTAGGGTGCCCCTCCAAATCAGAGTCTATCTTGCGCAGGTTCAGCAGGTCACACTCCTTCACATAGTTGGCCTCTGCCCAGGCGGCATACAGGATGGGTGCAGCGTGACCCTAGGAATAGATTAATTCATTTAGAAAAACGCATGATTACCAACTACCAAATGGTCATCATGGACGTGATTGTGGATATGCCAACCTTTGACATGACAAAACGGTCGTTGCACTGGTTGCGGGGGTCATCGGCTTTGTAGCGCATGGAGTGAAAGAACATCACAGACATGAGCTCGGCTGCACTGCAGCATGAGGTCGGATGGCTGGAGGAAAAGAGGCAGAACACAAGTTAGCAGTTGTTTACTCGCAAAAGAAAAGCTGCAGTGTTTGAACACACCAACTCATGCGTTACTGAAAACAAAAATCCACCTAATCTGCCTTCATTGGCAACTAGTCTTGCAAGTACTGGCCAACAATTTGATGAAATACAGTAAGCAATGTACACACATCTTGCAATCCATAGGCCTACATTTAATTGAACCATAATTTCTACATGTTTCAAAAGCATGCTGCTGGACTGTGGCAAGACTATTCAATATTGAAATTTGAAAGGTTTGGAAACATGCATTGGTCAATCATTTGTTAACTTCCCTATGTGGGTTCATCTGAAAGGGTCAATATTTCACCAACTGTGGGGGCATACGAGGTTATCCTCTTCAAACATTTGTTAAAATTACATTCCAAAAAACAGTCCACAATACTAGCAAGCGAGTGATATTTTACCCCTCGTCCTTCCTGTGAAGTCAACATCCTGCAGACGAAAATGTTAATACGATAGTGCATTGGTTTATGTGCAATTAGGGTGACGCCTGAGGTGTCTCAGGCGTAATTGTACATCATCACATGGGTGAATGAGCAATGCAATGACAGCAATCAGTTCCTCAGTCCTCTGTTAAGACTTGAAAACATCTTTAGGAAAGACAAGAGCACCCAGCACACTTCCTGGTGAGCCGGGTCCATTTCCTTGTACTTTGTAAACACTAAGGAAGTACAATAAAAACTGGTTTTTCAGGATGAGTTGAGTTTAATTTTGAGTTTACTAAACATCCATGGTTTATCACTACCACTGAAATTTTATATTTTATCGAGCAGGTCACAGGGAACATGGCGGACTGCAAAATAATGAATTAAAATGTATTCTTTGCTGCTATAACTTTAAATATCAACGTCAAGTGTACCACGGGACACTAATGAGCACGTGACTTTAGTTAGGAAGAACAGTAAAATACGACCATTTTATGTCACGTTCCCTTTAGTTTGTCACTTTCAATGTTAAATTACGCTCACGTGCGTTTCTCATTAACGTTGCACATCAAAATTACAACCGCCATCCTGAACACATCCACACAATGACAGGCGAGAGTAGCCTCAGCTAAATGAAACGACAGAGTTGATTTTAATTTTTAATAAGCCGGAAAGTTCTAAGTAACATGATGAAAATGAGGACCAAATGGCTGTTGCTTGTATAAACCATTAATTGTATACAGCCCGTGTATAGGTGTATGAGCCACACGTGTCTTGCATGGCCCACGCGAGTACAGCGAGCTCTGCCCCATCGTGGTAGCCGACCGAGACCATCGGCTACAACACATATTATGCAACACACCGTATTCAGGTTTCTGCTTTCAAGTGTCTGGTAGTGAACTTCAATCCTATGGTAATGAACGTGAATCATCATTGATCCTATGGAAGGACTTACCCGGAGTTTGAAGCGCAAGTCGCCTTGATGGAGTGGATCCTCAGCTTGTTGGCGACGTCTTTCAGTCCCTGCAGGGTTTTCTCGTCGGGTTTGTGGTAGCTAGCCATGGCTTTGCAATAATAAAAGATGAAGATCAATTTATTGAATAAATGTATTGTAACAACCGTGTTCCAGTGCCACGCCGTAGACCGCCGCTTGTAGAGGTAGCAGTGTTGAGGAGGAGTTTTATGTATTCTTCAGAAACCACTCCCACCTCGTCCAGTCATTGGTGGGATAGGAGCGACCGACGCGATCTCATATTGCACAAGATGTACACATGTTTTAGTTACTTTACTTTTATACGATGTGCTCTCTAGAGCAGTGCACATCTATGATTTATAACATGTAACACATCTAAAATAATTTACCTACATAACCCCATAAATGTTACTGTACAGCTTAACTGTAGATGTATAAGTATACAGTAAGTCATCCAAAAAAAGTTATATTCACGGATAAAAGCAGGGGCTGCAACATAACTAAATAGTATGCATTAATACTTTGCACAAGACAATTTATAGCTAGACAATCTACCTAGATTAAATATTAACAATCAGATAACTGCCAGACGGTCAGTGTTCCTTTAAGACGGTTGAAGTCATTGGCTGGACGGCAGCCAACAGGGAAATGCTGGTTGATTTTCGCCTACTCATTCTTACTAAGGGATAATGGGATTGCTCGATAGTAGCTAGAGATTAAATATCCATTTTTAAACTCTTAGTCGGTGAAATATTCTTGAATGTATTTGCTATTTTTCGTACTTCTAAAAAGAACAGATTCGTTATCAACATGAAATGTATATTTTATTTAACATACTAAATGCATAATCTGAAATAATTTTGGACACGCTTTCAACTGTATAGTGTGTGTGTGTGTGTGTGGGGGGGGGGGGGGGGGGTATGCGCAGGGTTCTTCTTTATTATTTTTACATTTACCAACATATTCACACACCGGTTACATCATGGGAAGTTGACTAACACTTCCCCTTAATGTAGCAATCATTAAGAGTCCTCCGTCTCAGGTATTTCTTCTTCCACGACAAGTTCCTAAAGTGTTGAAAAAGGACACCATCAATCAAAAGCCACCAGTAGCCATTTCAGAGAATCCACGATATATCACTGCATTACTTTGATCCTCTCCTGTGTTTCAGCCCTCTCCGCTGGGGAGATGGGCTCCTTGTCCAGGCGCTCCAGGTGCATCAGACAGGTCAGCACCCCGATGCGGTAGTCCCCAGTGTCAGCCAGCGGATTATCCGAGATAACCAGAGCTCGTAGTGTGCTCGACAGAGGAACAAGACTCTGCAGGGCCTTCTGCCTGTAGATCAGATTACCCCTGGGAGAGATAGGGTAAAACATAATATATAAGAAAATGCGGGTCGGAGAAAAGGGAGCGTTTTTTTAAACGACAGAAGAGTTGTGACATTCTGATGTGATACTGGGGCCCCGATAGTTTAACAGTAAGGGGATTCGATTCCCAGCCAAAAGGTACTGTGTTTAACCCCCTATGTCTGCAGTTTACCTATCTGCTATTAATGATGTGTAGGCCGATCTGAATTCCCTGCAACTGACTTTGGATCAGCGTCTGCTAAGGTACTGCAAGTACAATTTAAGAGCTATAATTTCAGTGTCATTTGTTAGAAATGCCATAGCCATCTGTCAGCTATTAGTGGTTGAAATGCTCTGTGAGAATATCTGTTCTGGTTGACAGTGAGCCTGCCTCTGTACGAGACAATTTAGATTTTAGACCGCTCTGGCTAATTTCTGACCAATCTGGGAATCTATTCTCTTCGGTGGTTGGTTCGGGGAATCCATCTTGCCTGTCAATCACAGGTGCATGAATGCAACACTTCTGATTGGCAGATAAATTAAGCGAGGGAGGGAGCAGAGAAGTAGGGGGCCTTTTGGGGGTTGTTGTTTTCTTCCCTCTCTCTTTACAGCACCTTTAATCTTGCAGCGATAAGATAACTATTTCCAAGTGTTTTGATGAATTGGGTTTGTATTGCTGTAAACCCTGTCCTGTTGGGACACCTATTGTGTACCTGACATTGAGGTACTGCAGAGACGTCATGCTGGGGCTAATGCCGTCCAGGGTCTCCAGCTGGTTGTCTCGGAGGTGTAAGGTGGTGAGACGCTCCAGTCTCTCCAAACCCTCCAGGCGCTTTATGACATTCTGGGCCTGAAAAAGAACAGGAGAAAGACATAGATCAGGTCTTACTAACTTCCTGACTTTGCACAGACTGTTGTTAAAAATAATAGGAAGGATGAAGTTAAACTGGAAACCCGGTAAAAGAAGCAAAAATGCAAGTCAAACTATTAATACGGTATATGAGTTTTATTCTAATTCAGGGTACAAAAATGTCAAATCCCGATACTCGGTACTATCTCTACAGCGCGCTGTATTCTTGTCGATGGGTCCACGTCTTAAGGATGTGCACCCACAAGAGAACACCGGAGAAGCACCCGGTGATGTCTGCGACCGTTGGATATATCTCCAGGGCAGCGCCCTGCTGAGGAATGTGTCCATCTCGTCGGCTGGGGGTATTCTTCGGGAGGGGGAATGTCTTTGGGTTAGAAGGGCCCTTCGCCATTGGGGGAGTCCAACAGCAGACCCGGCCGCATACCATAGAATGTTTAGATAAGGCTGTGTTTTATTGGGTGCCGTTCGTTTCAGCTGAGCTATCAGGTTACATTTTGGGAGAACTATCAACTTTACATGTTTTTTCCACAACAAGACCGAAAACAAGTAAGCCCCTTGAGAATGGTTCGTTACGGTCATATTACCAGATAAAGTCGCCGAAGGTTGGGAAGATAGATGCCATCGGTGGTGTCCAAGCGGTTGCCTCTCAGCTCTAGGATCACCAGGTTGGTCAGGTGACCATACTGCAGACCGTGCACTCTCTGGATTCGGTTACCTAACAGATAACAAGGACATTGTATTCATATAATTTACTGACATGAAAGTTTGGGGGAGGATGATTGATTGATAGACCAACCAATAAGATTGAGGCTCTCGAGGGCAGTCCCGCCCAGGCCCTCCATATCCTCCAACTGGTTCCTAGCCAAGCTCAACCATTGCAGGTAGGGAAACTGATCAAGAGGTAGCTTTTGGAAACTTGACACTGCATTATTATCAATCTGAAGAAGTAGAGAAGAAAAGTCTAATTTAATTATATTAGCTTTCAGAGTATATTTTTATTTTTTTCAAATGAGGGTTGACTGAATCATACAATTGGAAGCGTCACATAACATACTTGCCTTCAACCAAAGCAGCTGGGTCAATGATGTCAGTGAAGAAAGGTCAGTGAGGTGATTGTTGGACACATCAAGGAAACGCAGGTGTACATATTTGTGTAGTGCTTCTATGTTTGATAGTTTCCTGTGGAACAGAGACGGAGACTGTGGGGATATACAGAAAATGGGGACTGCATGGCTGCAAAGAAAACCCATGTTCTTTGCTGAAGAGTTAGCATTTGAGAGTCTGAAGAGAGTCCATTCTCTTACTTGTCATTCAGGTCCAGTTTGACAAAAGCATGAGCTAGTCCGTTTCCTGTTCGGCACAGTAGTGTGAGGCCAGGCACAATTGTGTCGCGGGTCAAAGGGCCGACATGTTCCTGACAATCAGAGAGAAAGAGAACTCAGTCTGCTGAGATTATATGCCACGCCTACACTCTGATAATTACAATGGTGATAATAATGACTGCACCTTTTCCTCAGGTGGCACTGGCACTTCCTTTACAACTGGATCCCCTTCGCCTTCAGACAGAGGATCTTCCTCCATCTCAGATGCTCACTACAAAATAGGCTGTTTTATGATTTTAGCTCGTCGTGGACGAGTCCACATAGTAACGTTAACTGTCCTATTTAGTCAAAACAGAAAATCGTAAAATGACGTCAACTGATTCCGGTTGGACGACATTATTGTGTATACGCGTGTCGTTATTTTGAACCCGTTAATAACTTACCTGGTATTTGCAGTTAATATTGTACACGTTAAATGATGCCGGTCGGCCTGAACTAGCGAGCACCGTTCATTTAGCAGCTCGAGCTTCTGCTCCCGCGTTTGTCTTCGTAACCATAGAAACGTTTAACATTCATTTACACATGGGTGGACGAAGAGTTCAGAATCGGAGCCACTGATCAGGCAACATTAAAACATTGACCATGTCACCTCGTCGATTTCAATACAATTAAACAGACATATAACAACCGGAACTGTCTTCAAGTGACTGTTAGTCAACCACTATAAAATAAAATGAAAACCGACTATAGAGGAAATTATTATTTTTTACTTTCCTCCTACAATCAAGCTGTAAAGTGGAAAATGTTATTACTTTTCTTTACACATGATCTTGACAACATTTGTCAACAAATCTCAAATAAAAAATATCTTATTTCAGAAAGAAATATACACTGTGCATTCACAAATATTACAATATATTTACACTCTAAATCCACACTATTGTTAGTGTGGTCATGCCCTGTTCAAATGTGTCACAAGTGCTGGGGTGCAAAAGTGTTGATTTGCCATTTGTTATGTCAATTAAAATGAATATAATTATCTACTTGGAACACTCTATTGTGCATAGACATAAGAAGTATGATATTATACAGTAAGTATCTAAAGTTAATCCTATGAGATCAAAAGAGCATAATGTAAGAAGTAAAAAGGTGCATTCTGTGCTATAACTCCACCAGCCTACATCATCAACTGTTCATTTCACAACAGTTTTAAGGCTGCTTCACACCAAAGTTCAAGGGCAGAGCGCAAGCATTGAGCTGAGAACATCTGCTTTCAATCCACTCCCAAGTTAATCAATGAGCACTTCCACACTGCAGGCGGCGCTGAAGAGTATTGCGGAGCACACTTACTTTTGGCCTCAAGTTTTTTTTATCAGCTGATCAATTGAAATGGCCTAGATGGCGAGTCCACGTGGAATTAAATAAGCCTCCATTGTGGAGACAAGGGCTCAAAGTTCAGCTTCCTTTTAAGCTTTGGTGTGCAACAGCCTTTGGGGTTGAAGAAACTCCTTATAAGCCCACAATTCATCTGGGATTCCATTTTGTGATCTCTTGGTGATCCGTCTATATGATATAACGTGTCCACTCGGAGGGTTGTGCACAGGGCTGCATCCCAGTTTCTGAGGTAGTGCTATAGGAGGCGACGGCTCACTCCGTCTGCATGTTGCGCAGGAGAAGCCCCTTCTTCAAGCCCCCCTGCAGCATCCTGGCTCCCAGACTGGTGCCCGTGACCCCATCACTGCAAAGAAATTAAAACATGAGAGACGCAACATTCTGAGCAGGAAGTGGGCGACACTTCCTGCTAGGATATCGGCGTGTCTTTAGGACAAGTTGCAAACAATGGAACGGAAAACAATGCATTGCAACATTGAGCATAGAGACATATGTAAACCTGAGGCAGCTATTTGACATAGGTGTGGGAACGTTGCAATTTTTTGTGTGTGTGAGGCTTCACTCAAGCTTACACAGGACTGAACTTCCTCCTCTTAGCATCTGGCGGCTCAGGTCTGTCTGCGATCCTCTGCCGCTGAAAACCAGAAATACAGAGGAATGGAGAAGATAAGATTGGATGTACCAACACCTATTACAATGATCATCGCTGTTCCTGTTTCCCGTAACCACACAAAGACAACAGTCAAAGAAATACACAACTAGTGAAACACAACATTCTTAACTGCTACAAGGCCTACTGGGTTACGAATAAGCCTTCAGACCCACCTCTTTCCCTGCAGTTTCCTGTTGAATCTTTCTCTTTTCCAGGTTTTGCTGTTGGGGTAACCAAAAAAGAAGGAAGGTTAGGGGTCGATTCATAAAAAATATAACTTCTTCACATGGTCCAAATAAAACATTCTGGTTGGGATTGTGTTCACATAAAATAAAAATCCAATCTATCCCAGTAGTTCTATTAAACCACAAATAATCCATTAGCAGAGTTGACATATGTGGGTGGTGTGGGTGCTGTGTTCTCCTCACTTTGTGGAGCTCAGAGAGCTGCTGATGCCTGATGAGGGCCTCCTTGCTTGGGAACTGCCTCCGGCACAGCAGACAGGCCAATTTGGACCAGTCCGTCATCCTGCCGTCCTTCTCCTCTTTTTCTCCCCCCTCTTCATCGCTGTCCGTCTCTCCGCTGTAGGCTGGGACCAGACCCTGCAGCGGTGGGGGGGAAAGCTAGAAAGAAAGAAAATGGGGTAACAACAACAAACAGTGACAAAGTGACAGTATTAAATGACTGCTAAATGTTTTTCAGAGCTGCATTGAAGCTCTCTCACACACACACACACACACACACACGGGCGCGTTGCACAACCCGCACTCCTTACCTCTGCAGTGTGTCTGATCTGGTCAAGGAATATTTGAGGCCGTTCAGACAGTGCCCCCTACAGGTCAGACAAAAGTCATGGTCAATGGCACTGTTTGCAGGACATTCTTTCGTAAAATATAATCACACACAGATGTAAAAAATAAATAAATATATTTTCTCCCTTCCTTGAACCTTGAAGTGTACCCAGGCTACTATGTGAAGCTTTGAGTGAGAGTGTGGTGCTTTCACAGACACACACACACACACACACACACACACCTTTTTCTCGAGAACAGCGTAGCCTGCGTCAGCGCTGGCGGCCTCTCTGCGTTCGTCCATGCGGGCGTGGCCGGGGGGCCGGGGGAAGGTGGCGGCCAGCGCTGCGGAGCTGACCGTGGGAGAGGAGGAGGACACGGAGCGAACATTCTCCTTCTGTCTGTTGAGACTCTTGGCCCAGCGCTCCATGTCCTTGGCGATCTATCAACACAAACACACCCAATGAGTTAACACGCATGCCTCAGACCCCTGGGGTCGGAATCACTGGGGGGCAATGATCCTGTGCATGCATCGGTGAAGGTGTTTCCCTACAGGGGCCGGCAATACCTGATAATAACTTTATAGTATTGACCTATACCTATAGTCAATACTGGCAATGTTTACGTTTGGAAAATAAAATCGGATTTGCGACACTTCCAGTTCCAGTGCAATACTGAAACTTGGGTCTTAAAGAGTGTACATGTTTTTAAACACTGATAACATTTCTGATTTCTCAGAGTAGTTCTCATAGTCACCGTAGTAGTTACAAAAGATTAAGAATAGATTTCCATGAGTCAAATTAGGCCAACAGGGTGAAATGTGCAGTCAATTGTCCACAACATGCACCCTACACCTCGCTTCATCCATACGTGATTGCCACATACACATCCAAAATCAACACCTGCAACCAGCCAATGGACGATAGATTTAAAGAAATTCTGCGTAACATCTAAAATAAATTGCTTGGCCGGTAGATTTTTCCACGCTGGCATGTAAAAAGAAAAAGTTGTAAAGGCACATTCTGGACCCTGGAAAACAAAGTTTGTGCTGATCTACAAAATGAAACAATATCAAATAAAATCCTGAGGGTTAACACCTACTTACTGCCTGTGACAATAAATACACATCTGCCTACCTACCCATTTTAGCGTGACCTGAGGGTTACTCGACTAACCTGTTGAGCGGTTTTGTTCTTAGGCTTGTCCTTTCTCTCCTTGCCTCCAGGGGAAGTGAGCGACTCAGAAGGCCCGGAGGCATCACCTGGTGCAGCGGTTTCATCACCGTCCGTCTGCGCGGGGACATACATGTGTTTCTCTCCGTCCCAGTACATATACTGCTGGCTGTGGGAGTTGTAGTAGTACTGGGAAACGAGAAGGGGATACACGGAGAACGGGAAATTCAATGAGGATATTACTTAGTATTTAGTCATTTGGCAGACAATTTTACGCAAAGCAATTTACAGGTAATTCAGATGCATGTCATTAAAAAGGTACAGCATGCAAGATGTGCGATTTCACGCTAGCTCCAGTCTAAATTGTGAAAAACATACTCTGCTCTTCACCCCTCCCTCTCCCTATTCTCTCCAATCCCCGCCTGCTAAAAAAAACTAGATCAGGGTTAAACAGATTAACCCTGTAGCTATCAAGTTAGCCGCTACCTGACATAATGTGTTTGAGAGCACATTCCAACAAAAACACATTTGCATATTGTACCGCTAATGAGCAGGTAGGGTTTAAACTCCAGGCATCCTTTCTCATACAGATAGGCTAAGGAGATTGGGGATCAAACCCAGCATCTTTCGGCTGGGGGTTCGATCCACAATGACCACAGCCTACCACAGATACGTGAATGTCGTCCGCTGATGCAACTCAAAAGACGCGTTCGCTCGGGGGCTTCACCTGGGAGTTAGGGTCGTAGTAGAGGCCCGTCAGCGGGTCGTAGTAGTAGCCTGAGCTTTCGTCATACTGATACGTAGACACGTCCGGTACAGCTGCAAGAAAGAGGCACAGATTAACTCATTAACTATAAACAAAGTGAAGAACATTAGCAAAGGAAACCAAACACACACGCACAGACTCCCTCCACTTATATGCGTACGGTATTGGTGGAGCTCATGTTCAGTGCCGGGGGTCGCTGGGGGGCCGGGGGCTGCAGGCTGGGGTTTCCCCACGATCTCCACCTGCTGAGTGACGGAGGCCTGAGAACAACAACAGGGAGATAAAATATCAGCACAACTTCACAAGGTCACACAAGCTCTAAGATGCACTCTCTAGCACCAGGTGGACAACTGTGGTGTGGTGTAGCGGGGACTCTGGCTACTGGGGCTGTACCTGGCCGGCCCGAGCTTTGTCTGCCATGGAGTGGAGGGGAGGCTGGGTAAGAGGCTGCTGCACTGCCTCCCTGGCCAACGGCATAGCGTCACAGGAGATCACTGCAGTAAAGGGCAGAGACACAGACACACAAAGATCTTTGAACAAACAAATTTGTTTTTTCTCCAATTTTCCTGAAATTGTATCAAGCAATGATGGGGCTTTTTAAAACAATGATTCTAACCTGGTGCTGCTCCTCCTGTATAGGCCCCCATCAAGCCGGCTCCAGCAGTTACCAAGGCTGGCCCTGGGGTCACGGTGCCATCACCATAGTCCTGTCCATCCAGGTTGTATGCCACCGCTGCCCCCTGTTGGTACAATGCTGCACCTACACCCTGGCCTCCACCCGATCCATTCTGAGCAGTCTGGTAAACGAATGAAGAGATCAAAGGAAGAAGAGGATTATGTTTTGAATACAAAGCGTTTACCATAGAAACCTTGATATATATGAATGCATTTCCTTCCTATGTACTACTCAGTGCTTCATAGTTTACCTGGGTAACAGCCCATTGGGCAGCAGCTATGGCAGTGCTGGCCACCGTAGCAGCACTCACTCTGCTGCCGTCAGTCAGAAACACATCCCTGGAGAAAGGTGACAACAACAACCCCGACAAGACTGAGTGTCAGTGAGTTACCACACTTTCATGATATTGTTGTTGTTGATGATGTTGTTTTTGGATATGATTACATTGTGAGATACTGAAAATACCCATTTTCAAAATCAACCCATTTCCAAAATCAACCCATTCAACGCTTAATCCCTGCAAACCATTTATAATTCACGTTTCTATGGCCAAATGCATTTGCCCCTTCCCTTGTCCAATGCACAATAACCCTTTTGTCCATTACAGCGCTGCTTTTTTCACTGTGGGTCAAGTCATTACCGTTTGGAGCCCTTGGCAAACTCCACAGCGATGGCTTTCCCATCGATGGCGAGCGCTGGCTGGAGCGCCTGCAGGATCTGGAGGAGCTGAGACGCCTCCTGAATCCGACACAGGAGACATACGGTGCACATGGTTAGCACCGCCTCGCCAAACGTTGGTTGGACGATCCAGCCATGGAACTCATTGATCATATAGTTTTGAGCTGATCAACTTGGTTTGATCATTTAATTCGCAGACTATCCATGCTGCAAAAATAATTGCAAATCCTAATTTGCAAGAACAGAAAAACCTCCGCACCGTGAGCTTCCAGAGGGACTTGGGTTCAAGCCCTTCATCTTTTTTTCTTAGAAACTGGCTTGTCTAGCGCTGGCAATGATTGTAGTGAGTCACTCCACTAAATGTGACCGATTGTGAATGCACTCACGACTATGGTGGAGAGCTGCAGGAAGGCGAAACCCCGGTTGAGGTGGGTATGCTTGTCCTTGATGAGACGTACGTTGGACGGCGAGAGAGTGGCGAACGGAGCCAGCGCAGACAGGATGGCCTCCACAGAGGTGTGTGGGCCGAGATTCCTCAAGATGAGAGCTGATTTTTGTTACAAGAGAATAATCAACATTAATTCACCTTGTATAGGGCATGTACATCCCAACGTCACATCGCAATGACCGCCGCCATTTTAGGAGAATACGAGCATGGAATGTTAGGTCATTGTTTAGTAATTAATCGTGAAAATATTTCTCATTATATTCATTATTATTGAAATTGTTTCTCATGCGAGACGAGGCAAAACAGCCTAGGTTATGATATATTTATTTGGATTTTGGATTTTACTGTATTACAACTCTTCTCAATATGGTGGAGTATTGCCACCAAAACATCCCATGATTCATTCTGATGTACAAGCCCTATGTATGAAGCAAATCCATGTTGGCAACTGAGAGGAGAACTCACTGTCGTTGGCTACGTCAGCATGCTGCTGCGGAGTGTGCGCGGTGCTCACAGCGGGACCGGTGGAATGGTAGGGGGCTGGTAGGGGCAGCAGGCCCTGTGACCCCTCTTTAAGTCCCAAGGTCAGATCCCTCTGCAGCAGGGGCAGCTTCAGCTCTGCCTCTGAGATAACACACACACACACACATAGGATGCCGTTTGCAAACAATGTATGCTTACATGACATGGTACAGTCCTAACGAGTGCAAGACTTACCAGATTTGGGCACGCTGCATTTGAAGCACTTCTCTCTCCTTTTGAAGTTCTGCACACCACACTGTTGGAATGGTAATGGACTTGTTCAGTGGGGAAACATCATCGGTGCCAAGTGCTCCATAGAATTCAAGCAAAAATGTGTTGTCATGAAAATGTTTAACACACACACACAACCTTGTTGCAGAGCCAGTCCTCATTGGCCCGTGGTTTTGGGTCGCTGTAGTGCATAGCCACCCTCTGTCCCAGAATCGACAGCACCCTCTGAAAGGAAAGAAAAGAGAGGGAAGGGCGAGGGAGGCAGAGAATGATTATCAACAATAATTAGGCCAAACATGCGAGAGAGGCCTCATCTCACAAGAGATGAGAGATGAAAAGGAGAGGAAGAGGGAGAGGGAGAGGGAGAGAAAGAGAAAAGGACGGAAATAGAGCACGACAGAATTGCAACCTTCAGCTTTAGGGAAACTGGGACGGACTGAGTTGGTGTATGTGTGCGGCTTGCTGGCCCTGTTTAGCATGGATAGAAAATGTCCTTTTTCAAGGCTGTCAAATTCAGCTTCAACATCCCACCCCCCTTTTCACCACCTTCAACCCTCTGATCCACAAACGTACTTACAGATGCAGTGGCTGATCATCTGGGGTGGACAACGTTTTAGCAACAGAAGTTAAGACACTGGCTTACTGTGTGATGCAAGCTTAGAGTCCTCCGTTTTTTGAGAGAGAGAGAGAGAGAGAGAGAGAGAGAGAGAGAGAGAGAGAGAGAGAGAGAGAGAGAGAGAGAGAGAGAGAGAGAGAGAGAGAGAGAGAGAGAGAGAGAGAGAGAGAGAGAGAGAGAGAGAGAGAGAGAGACTCAATTTCAAGAGTCATCAATTTAAGAAGAGTATAGAGAGAGAGAGAATGGAGCTGGCAGGTCCCATTGTATAACCTCTGCCATTAGATCCCACACAGACATCAGCATGATATAACATAAGCGTGCCTTTTCATTTTAGGTATAAATCAAAACCACTTGCCCAAGAAATATGAAACCCCCAACCTACCTCTGTCGCAACAATGCATGTTCCACTCAGTGTGGATGTGTCATACTTGGGTTCAATTATTTGCATATGATGGAGCAAGATGTGATGGTAGGTTCTCTGGCGTACGTGAGGTCCATGAATGCGTATGCACGTGTATATATGTATGCGTGTCTGTGTGGGGAGAGTGACCTGATTGGTCTCCATCCAGCGGCTGGCCTCCTGTATGAGATTAAACTCGACGAAGGCGAATCCTCGGCTCTGACCTGGACACCGCCCAGCGCCATGGCAACCGAACAACAACAACATAACAACAACGCAGTGAGGGGTTAGTGCTTCATGTACAGAGAGAGCGAGACCCTGTATCGGCACTGATATCATTGCAATTTAGCTTCCTCGACCCCCTTGAAATAACACACAGCAGCATGTGTTTCACCAAGGGCGGGAGGATGCAACGTGGAAGTCTTTCAACAGGGTCTGGTAAAGGGATAGAGAGAGAGAGGGAGAGCTCTACCCACTCATTTTCGATGCTATTACAACGCACCCCAGAAACAAGCACAAGCGCGTGCACACACACACACACACACACACACACACACACACACACACACACACACACACACACACACACACACACACACACACACACACACACACACACACACACACACACACACACACACACACTTCTTATGAGCAATAGAAGATGGGGACCAAACACACACACCCACAGCTCTACAATTCTAGAGTCACGGTGCTTTCTGACATAATGGGTGCACAGGTTTGTTTGAAACACCCATCCTACTCCTACATTTTCATGGGCCAGATGCAACTATATCCAATGGTCTACAAAATAACTACTCTTATGTCATTTGGTTGCAATTTGTTAAAAATATATATTTTGCTAAAAATAGAAAACCCTATACAAAATCACATGGAAGGTGAAATGTTATTGTTATTAGAGTGCAATATGAGCATAATAAAAAGGAATTGGTTTCCCATAATGGAACTAGACAGGAAGCCAGTGAGTTGTTACCCAAAACCAGTAGGGTAGCTGGGATCGTTTGAGTTTGTTCTGAAGACAACTTTGAAATGAAAAAGAAAAACGAATTGCTTTAGCCTCAGCTGTAAATGGATAATGGAAGACATTGAGGAGCTCAGACAGTCGCATCCTAGCCAGCAGAGGTAGTGGACACGTAAAGCCGTAGTCATGCAAACCCAAAAACATTCAAACCAAAATAACAAACAAACAAAAAACCCACTCTGCTTCAGCTGCCATACTCTCTATTGACAAAGTTAGTCTGTGAGTGTAGCTCATCTAAAATCAGACATTTGTTTTGTCAAAGAAGACGAGGCGGAAGCGTGAAAGGGCGTGAAGAGAATGACAAGAGTGGAAAGAGAGGGGATATGGAATGCCATGGAGGGGACACCTCCAGGCCACGCGCAACACAACTGGATTTGTTTGAGTGGGTATCTCCTTTGCCGTCTGCATGGGTGTTTTGTTGTTCAATGTGTGCTCATCGCAAGGTTACAACAAAAGGCTGAGAGTTGAGGGAGAATTGTGCGCAGAGGCCAGAGGTATGCATATGGACATATGCTTTCTCTTTCTCTGACGAACCGCTCCCTCCCACCATCACATTATGTGGGAAGACAGTACAAGAGGAGGTGTGTGGTGTGTGGGGGAGGGGGGGGGGGGGTAAAAGAAGAAAGAACTAGAAGGTGAAGACCAAGCAGAGAGGACACAGAAGTAGCCAAAGAGCTTTAGCTATGAAAGGGTTTGGTCGTGAAGGATGAGTGATTAAGTATTGAGAAAATAGGTAATAAATAAATGAAAAAAAAAATAATGGTTGGCAAAATGTTGGAAATTGACAAATTCTCACCTGAAGACTTGTTCCTCATGAGTCGGACCTCCCTGGGCTGGATTCCCTGCTCCAAAAGTTGGGCACGGATCTAAAAAGGACACAGGCGTTAAAAACGATTAAAACGACAACCCCCGGATCTATGCTTCTACAGGACGGAACCACATGAGACAAGGTCATGAATATTCATGAACAAAAGACTGTGTCCCGCAAACACACCTCATTGGCCGTGGCGTTGGGCGGCAACATGCGCAACATGATGATGTTGCTGGGCCTCTGGTTCTGGTCTAAATCAGCCCTGTAGTCCTGGTCCCGCTGATCAAACTCCTCAAAAGACAGGTCCAGGATGCCACCCCCCCCTGCACGTTCCTCCGACCCTGCTGGAAAGCTCTACACACAAACGGACCGGATGATACACACCGTCACATAGAAATATGGTACAGTGAAACACAACACATCACGTCACAGAAATACTGTACAGTGAAACATAGCACACATCACATGGTGGAACGTAGCTAACAGCTTAATATGTCATGATGCATGTATAGTTAGTCTAGCTTACCATTCGGTTCGCTGTCCCGCTGGGAAACATTTCCTCTTCTCGGAGCCTTGCAGCTGTATTGTATTCAGATTCTTCCTGCGGGGCCCCAACATCATGGCCCCAGTTGCTGTCTCCATGCCCCGGGTGAGCATGTGCACTGTTGTTATGGAAACCTCTGGCGCCCTGGCCCCGGGCCTGTTCCTGTGGGCCAGTCCGGAACTGCTCCTCCCTGCGGCCTGGTCCATCCTCGTCCCTCTGGAGCCTGGGAAAGGCTGGATCAGCCTGGGGCACCGGGGCACGTGTGGGGCACTGGCCTGTCGCCTCGCGTCCGACCTCTCTTTGAGAAAAACCTGGGTGGTCTTGGAGACGACCTGGAGGGAAGTCACAGACGACGCCGGGTTGATCCTCGCGGCGATATTGTCTGTTGCCCTTGTCTCTGATGTCATATCCTCCTCCAGCCTCCTCATCCTCTTGGCCATAGCCTCGGTAGTCCATGTCTCGAAAGTTGTGATCATTGGAGGAGTTGCCATAGCGACCCATTCGGTCACCACGCCCACCCCTTAAGGGAAAAAAAACAAATGTTTTATTTGAAAAATGTAAACCATATGTAGATGGATTTGGTTGGAACACAGCAGGTGTGGTCGGCGTACCTTCTTTCATAGTCCATACTGGGCCACTGAGTTTGTATGATTGTCCTCCTTCCCCTTTGTGGAAGCTTAAAAACGAAGTAAATGCATTTTATTTATCTGAATACAAAGCCCCACAGCGGGAATATACTACACACTATAGAATGCGCATTTTAAAGGGCCGCGTAAGATGGGACAAGGGAACAAATAGTGAGAAGTCTCTCAAATGCATGCTTTACCCCCAAAACAGAAGCCTTTAAATACCTGGCCAAATAAATGTAATCGTGCATTGTCACGATGCATTAGGCTAATGCATAACGTGATAGTAATGTATAATGTCAGCTGTATCTAACTTGTGCACACATCTCTGATTTCACCTGCAACTCTGCAGCATCAGCTCCTGACACCTCAACAGTACATTAGTATTGTTTACTAGGCTATATGGCAATGAGACGTATATACAGCTGTTGGTGTAAGTGTTAGCACTTCAATTACACAGTCATAACTCAAATACACAAAACAGTATCAGAGAAGTATGCAAGCAATGACGTCTGGCGGTCATCACTTCTGGACGGCGAGCTGACTGGTGGTAGAAAGCTAACTAGTTAGCAGTAGCTTCTGCCTTGTCAAGTTGTGAAGAGATCTACTGTTTTCGTCATGATAAAAGGTAATACGGAAAAATTCTTACCAGTGCCACTTGATCTGCACTATATCCTAGACTGTCATGTAGGTCAACCTTGAACGGAACTTATTTTCCACAGAATCCAACAGAATAAAATGGCTACAGAGAGTCTGGCTCGTAGCCGGGGAGCAGAGGCGGGACCGACTGGGAAGGCTGCCTTTCTCCGCTCACCTGATTGGTGCTGTGATCGGCAATGCACTTTCACACCGTCCTGATTGGACAGCTACGAGGGTGTTTACAACGTACATTAAAATCATGCGCGATGATAAAAACCCGTATGCAATATTTTTTTTTATATATTTTATGTATACCTTATTCCGCCACAATAAAGTCTAAACTTTAGCAGCTGAACAAAACGGACGCACAACAGTAAACCCTATTCCCAGCTTTTATTTGGAAAAAGAACCTCCATATATTTGACGATATCACAGTACAAAAAAAAAGAACGTTGCCCCCCCCCCCCCCCTCCTAAAATCCTTTCACCTCAAGCTTGACCTTCAATTCTGAATGAACAATACTCTGGTTACAATTTATCATTCACTGGCATAAGATGATCATAACAGCAGGATTAAAGAAAACTATTAAAATATACTAAGAAAATTAGAACCATGAAATGGATAATACAATAAGATACAAATTAATAAAAGGAGAGTCGAGTGAAAAGCAAACTGGAAATACGTGTCACACGCATGTCAGAACAAGGCCTTATACGACATACAGTACATAAAGGACACTGTAATATGTTAACTTCAGGTATCTGAAAGCAAATTCTTATCAACTACACCACTCATGACTAAACCCAGATTAATAACAATGAAATGAATCTGTTGCATACATAAAAAGGTCCTATAAACTGAACAAATTATTAACTGTCAAATGATTGTGCCTCAAGTGATGATACAATGTCTTCCAGTAAGCTTGTGAAAGCATCTATGTCACTGAGAAGCTGTTTTGATTGGATTACCCGTTTGAACCATCAGACCTGGCCATTAGGGGTAACTTTGGCATGGGGACAAGGGGATGAATGACTCAAAAAAGGCCTTTACCTACAATGCATAAAGAGAAAGTACAAATATTCACATATTCACTGCATGCAGACCTGTAATGGAGTGCAAACGACATACTTACAGACGGACATACACACGCATACGGAAAAGGCCTATCACGATGAGTAATGCGACATGGGTTACATCTCATACAATCTGTTTTTTAGGCATACCCCTGCAAAGCGCCTGAGTAAGATGATGGGCCGGAAAGAGGTCTAGCCAATGACAGGGGAGGAAGCTTTCACAAAAGGTGAAGCATGGACAATAATGACTAAATCCACAACAATCCGGGTTTTCCCACTTTTACTAACCACTGCTCTCAAGGCACTACATGTAGGCAATACAATGTAAGATCCACTTTTATATATATGGCCTTTATTTTGAAGTATCCGTTATTACGTCCTGTACTTTTTTCCTCCTTTGTGTCCCCCATTGTGTTTAGCCTGGCATGGACCTGCACTCTTCCCATTGCCTGGCTCCAATCATCCCCCGCAACCTGCCCTACACAACACTTGATCCTTGGGGTTTTGATAGGTGCAAGCAATATGGCACGTCATCTAACATATAGAGTAAAAGTTGGGCAGTAGATCCCCCATCAAACCATTTCAGATCTGTTTGAATGTGCCAAGAGTAAGAGTAACTGGATGTTTAGAAATAAGGCATCCCCTGTATTTTTCTTACCCCTCCCCAATATCCAACCCTACCCTATAAACTCAACGGAAGCTGCCCTCTGTCCTTGCCCAAGAGCCCTCTTTCTTTCTTTCCCTTCCTCAGTTAGCCTATAACAGAAGGCAGTTGGATTTCTTTCCACGCTTTTTGGCCTGCAGCGCTGCTCGGGTGGCCGTCTCGAAGACCTCCCTCACTCCGTCTTTGGTCTTGGCAGAGCACTCCTGGTATCCAAAGGCACTGATGCGGGTGGCCATGTCCCTGCCCTCTTCAAATTGCACAGGTTCCTAGCAACACGGGACAAGATCATACAAAGGGTTAGCTGAAGGTGTTGGAGGCTAGGGTATTTAAACATGTTTTACCTCTTCGCTGTTTACTATCTAGTCATTTAGCAGACACATGTATCCAAAGTGACTTTCTGTGAATATAGATACATGTCATTATAGGGCAGGTAGGGGTTAGGCATTTTGCTTAAGGATGTCTAGACTATGGACACTGGGGATTGAACCCAACAACATTTGGCAACCCTTACCACTACACTATCCTTTACCCAGTTTTGGCATATTTGCTCTCTGGAATTATATTTATTGGATGGGAAAACTATTATTATGCCACATTATATGTTTGTTTAGCACTAATGGGTCACACACACACACACACACACACACACACACACACACACACACACACACACACACACACACACACACACACACACACACACACACACACACACACACACACACACACACACACACACACACACCTGTTTCATTTTGGCAAGCTCTCGTCTGGTGTGTTCATCGTTGCGGAGGTCTTTCTTGTTGCCAACCAAGATAATGGGGACATTTGGACAGAAGTGTTTCACTTCAGGAGTCCATTTTTCAGGAATATTATCTAGAAGGAATATGAATACAAAATTACATAAATATAAATTGTAAATGTATGAGTTAAATACTTGGGGGATAGATCATAATATCAGTAATTATAGATATATTTGACTTCATCTAGGATTTCGGATATCCTAATATTGTATCAAAAGGTTAAATGCTGACTTTTCAGATTCACAGCAAAATTATGTAGTTTTGTCTTATAAGACTATGATTGTGTGAGTTAACAAGGGAATGCCTTGGTCATCAAGTCCCAAAACAATTCCCTACAAATATTTAATATCACCATACTTGTTTACTTTGAAAAAAATAAACATGTAACATTAGTAAATCACATCACAGTTGAACCAATAGTGCTTTCACTACCTAAACTGTCGGGGCTGTCAACAGAGAAACACATTAGGATGACATCAGTGTCTGGGTAGGAGAGGGGCCTCAGTCTGTCGTAGTCCTCTTGACCTGCTGTATCCCATAATGCCAGCTCCACCTGGGGTGACGAAAAGAGAAGGAAGGGGTAAGGAGAGAGGAGAAACAAATTAGGCATAAGATGCATCTCCTTCCCATTGCTCCAATGTACCACTTGAACTGGTTCAGAAATGTCTGATTATTGTCGTAGACCTCCCCTATATCCAACTATCCACCTTTTCCAAAACAAACTTGCAGGGAACCAAAAAATGACAACACACCTAGATAAAATGTCTGCACGATCTGCCTTTACAGAGAGATTGTATCATGCGGGTTAAGCTTCTCGGACACTTCTAGTATCAAAGTTCTTCTAGTGTTAGAATTCTAGCTGAAACAGTGAGTGTTTCCCACAGCTGCCTATAGGTGAGGCGCCGTAATTAATATAAAACATATATGAAATCAAACAGTTGCTGGTCTCTATGTAGACACAGAGCTCTGTTCTGCTGCACTGCGCATAGTAATCACATCCGAGCATGACAAAACCAGCATAGAAAAAAAGGATTTGTAAAAGCGTTTGACTGATTACAAGTTTAAAATACATGTGAATGATGCGTATCAGTGTACTATAGAAAAGATCCGGCACCATTATTTAGCAGAACAGCAAAAATGCACTACCAACTACCAATGGAGAGAATCATTTTCACCAGCGTACAATCTTGTCCTTAAAGCGATAACGCAATCTTAAGCGGGGACCGAGAGGCAGACTCAGCGATCCAGGTCACCGTGGGTCCGGTAGTGTTAACTGCTGGAACCTGACCATGACCTCTCTTTAACACCATCTATTCTGCGTTTCAGTTTCAACACTGCTAGACTTGGACCACGGATTGTCCCATTCGTACCCCGCATTGCTTATTACTGAGCGTGAATGTGGAGTAAATAGCATGATCTAAAAGCTATCATTTAAGTATTTTTAGTCAGGTATTAGTGTGTGAAATGTAAGAATATCTGTTTCTAGTTGACAGCTCTCATACATGTGCTGTATGAGACAATTTCGCTTTTAGACCACTCCTGCCTAATCTCTGGCCAATCAGGGAATCTATTGTTACGGGGATCTAGCCTTTCAAATCACATATATCTAAAGCCATCTTTTTTTTAACAAGCAAATTATTTTGGTTATACTGTAACTTGAAAAACATGAACAAGAATCATGATAAGATTGTGATCCTGCCTGAAGAAACTCGATATATATTTTTGCCATTTCGCCCACCCCTAAATACACCTATAAATCTATAACTAATGTATCAGGTTTTTTGTTGGTAAATTAAACCAAAAATGGTTTAATGTTTAAATCACAAATGCTTTGTTACCTGTTTCCCATCCACCTCAATGTCTGCCACATAGTTCTCAAACACTGTTGGGACGTAGACCTCTGGAAACTGGTCCTTACTGAAGACGATGAGCAGACAGGTCTTCCCGCAGGCTCCGTCCCCTACGATCACCAACTTCTTCCTGATGGCTGCCATCTGAAATTAATAGACGGAAATTAACGGTTAATTCTGCTGTCTCTGATAATAAGTAGAAGCATTAGTTACATGGCCTGTTTTTCTTTTGGAATAACAAAGCTTTGGACCGGGCGGTGCATCTGGAGACCGTGGGATGGACTACTGTTAACAGAACTCTCCGAGCTGGGTTCTGGTTCTGGCTGTTATAACACGGAACACTCCCAAGCAGGGTTCTGGTTCTGGCTGTTATAACACGGAACACTCCGAGCTGGGTTCTGGTTCTGGCTGTTTTAATACGTAACACTCCGAGCTGGGTTCTAGTCCTGGTTGTTTGAACACGGGACACTCCGAGCTGGGTTCTGGTTCTGGCCCGGGCCTGTCAAACCAGCTAGCGTTAGCTAGCATCGAAGCTCATCGTGTTTTGTGTTGTTTTAACGACGAGTATCTGTTGTATGGTTCTTTAAAGGCCACTAAAGACAATTGTACAACCCTTTAGTCCATCCGAATTTCATGAAGGAATTGACGTTAGTTTTGAAGCAGTAAACTGTTACGACCAAGTATGTAATATTACCGTTTGAAGTTGCTGTGTCCGCCTTTCTCCTCTTCCTGACCGACTAGAAGCTCCGCCTACTACACACTACGCATGCGCGCCGTGGGCAGCCAGTAAAATTCCAAGTAGAGTGCAGGCAAATTGTAAAATTGAACTTTATTTTTTGTTCAGTTGTATAATACAGTTTTGTCAGTTGCGGTCATCTAAATGTCACATTATTTTGTATTTTGTCAGGGAACAGTGAAGTATAAAAGATATCATAAAAAAGGTAATCACAATGTATTAATTAGTCAAGCAATTACTGTATTTAAGTCATTAAAAAATGAGTATATAACATAACTAACTGTCATATTGAAATATGGGTTGCAATGGCATACATTAAGTCTATATGTTCAAAGCTATTTTTTTTAAGACTTCTTAAACCTGATTTGAATCATAAAGTTGTGCCATAGTTAATCCTCTAACTTCCACATACTCTGGGTGTTATATCCACATGATTAAGTCCATTGATATCTAGCCAACTTACATAAATCATGGCAACAAACTGGGAGAGTGTGTCTATTTGTAGAACTATGTCCCTTGAGGGAAGAGGTGGCCAGTAAAGCTCAAAATATTCTTTAAGCAACAAGAATAGCTTTTCTCTCTAAATTCCCTAAAATGACTTCGTACATCTCAGGTATCCTCATTATTTCCCTTCACTAACAAGAAAACAGAACACTTCAGTCCTCATTAGTCAGAGTTGCCAGAGCTACTGTAAAGCTGTGTCTATTGGTTTCGGTATACAATGAGGTAAAGCGGCCCTTATTGGCTACGCATGATGTTATATGGTCGTCCAGCCGGTGTGAGGTTTATTTCCTTAAAGTGGAGTTGCTGTTACTGCGCTGGTAGAAGAGCACATAGGCTTGATTTGTCTGGAGCTGGTTCTCTGAGACTGGAGTCACACTGCCAGGGGCAGGAGAAAGAGACAAGGTGTAGAGGTAGGAGAACAAGTGGAAGAACAAAATTAGAAAAGCTTGAGCTAAAAGGTCACCATGAGCAACAGATTGTAGTAAGTAAATATCATACATGAGCAATACAATTATTATTATTGAATAATGTGCTGCTTTTTTATCCAGTATTGTAGACCAGACAATGCATGGTTAGTAAAAATAATGAAAATATTTATTCCCTGGCTATTTGTCACCTGGAGTCATTGTAGAAGCACCATCCATTGTCCTCCCGACAACAAGCCGTGTAATGGCCCATGTTTACTGTCCCAGAGTGGTTACACACGGCATACAAGTCATACAACACTGGACCTGGAAGAGGATACGGATTCTCTTATTGACATGCACACACAGTGGAACTAAGTGGTGAACCACAGACATTCAAAGAATCACCAAAAAGCAAGCAAAAACAAAGAGGGAAGACAGACTAGTCGCATAAGATGGGAATGGATATAAAAGTGTTTGTTACCACAGTCAACAGGTCCATAGGGTCCCAGGTCAAGGTTGAGTAGTGGGAAAGATACACACACTGTGCTTTTACTGATGGACCAGCAGGACATGGTGAAACGGTTCAAATCTGATGCGAGTCATTAAGGTCTTATCATATTTCATGATGGACATCCATCACTATCGACATCCTCATTAATATCAGCACCTAAACAAATTATTATGTAATGCATATTGTACTGGAAGAGTCCATAAGATTCAAATTCAGAAGGAAGGAATGGAATGGTTGTCATGGATACGGATAACGATGACCTGAGGAAACCTCTGTATGGAAAGCCTTTTAGTGCTCTGTGTTCGCCTGGTACACCGCTCACACATCTTAAAGACACACATACAGCCACACACAGGGACACAGATACCAATACAAAGACATAGTGAAATACACACATATGAATCCTCAAAATACATTAAAATGATGCAGATGATGATGATGATGGTGTTGATGATGCTGCTGCTGATGATGATCATAATGAATGTTATTATAACTATTACATTAACATACTAATTGGACTTCTCCTAGGTCTAACACCATGAAAAACACATAAGAATTGGCCCTTTCTCCCTCAGGGGATTAGCATGCTGTTCTGTATCCGTATCTATCTGACCTCCTTTAATCTGGCCCACCTTTTTTGCGGAGGACCTACCGGTGCATTCTCCTTGTCTAGCCTCTCCTCCTGGGAGAAGAGGTCCAGACACTCCCTGAGCGTGACCCCACCGGCGGAGCTCCTCTTGGGCATGGGAAGAGACAGATCGCAGAAAACGTCGAACGTGTTGGAGTGGTGGGAACACACGGAGCAGTGGAGGGAGCTGCGCAGCTGGCCAGAGAACAGGTCTGACGGACAGTGAGATAAAGGGTGATTAGATTGGAGAAAACCCTGGATGATCGTTGAAATTGGGATTTGGAAAAGGGTAAGAGGGGCAGCAGCGGTAATGGCTTGGTTAACTGACCCACTATTTTACTGTCATCTCGCTCTAAGTGTTTCTTCCACATCGCCGCTGCCTCTTCTGATATTCTGAGAGGTGGAAATGGTGGGGTGTTAGTGGTAGTGTAAAGGTGAGGAAGAAAAACCCATGGAAGTGAATAAAGAAATACTTTATGCTAACCTTAATTTGGCATATTTTTGTACGGCCTCCTTGCCCGTTCGTCGCACACACACGCGACGGTTGACCTCAGTGTGTAGTCTATCCAATAGGAACCGCAGGAACTCCTGGGCATCCTGCTGACTGGAAACATTAAAGGTCAGACAGAGAGTGAGAGAGTGAGCGTGAGAGTGAGAGTGAGAGTGAGAGTGAGAGAGAGTGAGAGAGAGAGAGAAAGAAAGAGAGACAGAATGAGAGAGGCAAAATGTTGATGTCACTCTAAGAGCAACTACATGGATGGATGTTTTTATATTTGACCTTTTCATAAACACAATGTGTGACGCTAATGGAGAAGAGAACACCTGGACCTCTGCATGAATTAGGATATAAAAAAACTGCTGACTGTGGACTGAGTGTCCTCACCTGTAGCCACTAAAGTAAGGCACTGTTTCTTTGAAGATTGAGTAAAACTGTCGTGGATTGACTACTGTGTCCTCCCCGTCCACGTCCCAAAGGCCCGCCAGCACCCGAGAGAACGCTGAGAGAGGAGGAGAAGATCAAAATGAAGATCATGGCGATCAAACAGAAAAGAAGGGCGTTTGGAGCAAACAGGAGCATAGGTGTAAGTATGGTTAGGTTCATGAACAGCGTACCTTCCATGAGTTTAGCCTCTTCCTTGGAGCTCTTCTCCTGTCTGAACGTCTTGAGGAGGCAGTAGTCCCTCAAGCCTGGTGTGTGAGACAAACACTGGACGACTGCGTTCAGGAAACACTAGCACCCAGGGACAATGGAGACAGGTTTTTTTTTGGTTACATGCACTTGGATAAAGCACTTGAAAAACTCTCGTAGAATTGAGTTGCTTTAGGAACTTACAGTGTTTCCTACATTCCTAAGGCCAACTCTTCCACTTCCCAAGTTTAGCTGCTCTTTCTGTAAGCAAGGAAAGAGAAGGAGAAGCTAATGTTATACCATTCTTATCAACAGTATTCAACTGTCACTAGAGTTTGTGATTAAATAGCATTGACGGGAGCAGGTAAATTCACGGGTTGAACTTTTCCTTAGTTTGTACTTGACCTTTTTGCCCATACAACATGTCCATTTCAGAAGGTTTGTGTGTGTGTGTGTGTGTGTGTGTACACAACGGTGGGTGGGACAGATTTAGCCTACTTATCTAATTAGCATAGCCTAGCCATGGAAGCTAAAAGAAGGTCAACGCTGGAGGAGTCATCCTATTAAGACCACGCACGCAGCGCTAAACATGTGTTTGTAGGCGTCTGCAACTTATGCCCTTTTTAAGTATACATTTCTTGTACATTTTAACGTTTATCTATCAGGATCATATACCATGCATACGAGAAGCCACAATCCCAATATCCAACAAGGGTGACGTTCTCATTAGCCCACCTACTCATGATGTTGTGTCATGTCACGCATGCTCCTTCACCCACCTCTTTATCTGTGACCAGGAGCAGGCCCATGAGCGAGGTGTAGAGGACCGACTGAGAGATGTCAGCCGTCTCCCTCTGCAGTCCATTCTGGGATATCAGGGTCTGGCACAGGGCTTGGCACGAGCCCTCCACGTTGACCCCACTGGCCCCCGGCATTTCTGCTTCAGTACCTTCAACACAGTCTACCGAGTAACAGATGCATGACAACGACGCCCTTGATGGTTGAACTCCTTCCACTTCGTCTCCTACGGCCGGGGTCACGATAAGGCAGGACAAGACACAGGGGTGTGTCACATGACCAGCCTGCAGGAAAGAGTGTCTTGATTTCAACAAACAACAGTTGGGGAGTCATCTATACTCCTGTACTTCCCGGCAAGGTGATAGACTGGGAAGATTATTTATAGCAGAGTGAGAAAGAGCGGGCTGTAAGCTGCGGCGGTGTAGAATGATGCACACTCCTTGGATGTAAATCCCCCAACTTTCCATTGCATCCTCCTCAGCATTTAGTGCTCTGCTCTCCGTTGTGATAACGTGTCTCTCTGGAAGGTCACACAGCTCTGACACCTTCACTACACAATCTCTCTAGTCATGAACATGGAAGCATCATTACAAATCGGAACACTTTGAATAAGCACTACCCCTGACCTGTGCTGTCCTACACGGGTCTATTGCATAACAGAGCACAGCTTGCTGTTTTAGGAACTCCTTAGCTAGATGCATCCTGATTGCAGCAATACTTCTACATATGTATGTGAAACATGCACTTCAATTCAAATAAGGAGTTTTGCAAATCATACACAAACCCTGTAAGAATATCGTTGCATTAGCCAGGCCGAAGAGAAGTGTTTGCACCTACCCGATCAGTTGCTGGTCACTCTATCTGTGGACAAACTGTCCCTCCGCTCTGTTCCCATCACCTGCTGAGCTGTTAAAAATGCATAAGGGACCGTCTACAGTTTCCGTAGGTTAGCTCCCTGGGTCTACCTCCCCTACGCCCCCTGCCAATTGGCAGGGGGAGAGAGAGCGAGAGCGAGAAAGAAAGAGAGAGAGAGAGAGAGAGAGAGAGAGAGAGAGAGAGAGAGAGAACTAATCGTGCACTAATCTGTTCTATGTAAATCTTGCTACGTATACTTAGCCCAAACATAGTACACCAACCAAAGGAGGGCCTCTTAAGACTTTAAGCATCAGTTTATTTAAAAAATATATGACACAAAACTTCAAGACATGTATACAATTTGCAACATGACATTCACAGCATAAAATACATAAAAGGAAAACATTGGTTGTCTCTCCAAGTGGGTGTAACTATAACGGTTTTTGAAAAATATTTTACAAATATCACTGCTAAATATTATTGCATATCCTTTCACTGTTAACCCATGTATACATTGCATACACAGACACACAGCATCACTTTGCTATGATATGTATCTGTTAGTGACTGGTGTGATGAGTCATCTCTGTAGCAGGGTTGAGGCTGAGTTCAGCTAAGTTATAGAGGGTGGGGTCAGGGGGCGGACTAAGCAGACTCTGGCTGGTCAGGGAATTCCTGTCCCGCGATTGGACGATGGCCTGGCGCAGACAGGTGATCCATTGCTGCTTGTTGAAGGAGTCGTTGGCCTGCAGGCTGTGAGACTGGGCTTTGGAGCGGCCCCTGCTACTCACGCGGAAACAGTTCCTCACTGTGTTCGAGGAAAGAAGAGAGATGGAGAAAGTTACAGAAATATGAAGACAGACATGTCGGTGGAAGGTGGCAGTAATTAATTATACAATACCATGACCTCCCCGCTAAAGACTTAACAGCTAACAGAACATGATATACACCAATTAGTCATTTAGACCGTAGCATTTATTTCACAGCTAGTATTTTGTTGTATATAAAAGGAAAGTACATAATTTGCTACATCATCCTTGTACATAATCATTTTCCCTCATCATTTCTCTAAACGTCATGAAAGAGCAGGTAGGGGTTAAGCCACTTGCTCAAGGTAGCCCCACAGACAGTGGGATTCAAACCCCCAAACCTTTTAGACTGAGAGTCGAACACCCTAATCACAAGAAGATCCCCCCCCTCCCACCTCTTACCTTTGTCATTGCCTCCCGTGAACGCCGTCCGGAAGGTGCCACCTCCGCCGGCCTCTGTGTCTGGGATGTCCTCCAGGTTGAGCAGGGCGTTGGGGAAGGGCTGCCGGTACACCTGGTACTGCTGGCCTCCCTCTCTGTCCTCCCCGGGCCGGGTCAGTACTAGGGCCAGCTCGAACAGGAAAACGTGGAGCCGCTGATGGACAGAGCGCGGTACGGAGACGGATGCGGAGACGAAGGCACACGGGGGGAAAAAATGAAAGCAAGAAAACACTGACCATTTGGTTTAGGCCTTTCAAAAGACACACATTCTTGCTCTTGAGGGAAACGAGATGTTAGGTTGGTTTTAGGTTCTTTGGTCTCTATTGGTTGAGACGTTTAAATCTTCAGGCATCAAACCAAAAGCAACTCGCCAATAGTCTGCTTTTTAGCTGCACTAAGTTTGGAGGAAAACTGTCCTGTTGTCTACTTCAATATTGAAGATGAGGATTTTCTTTGTTACAAAAACTTGAATTGATTTGATACAAAGAATGAAAAGAGGACAGAAAGAAAAGCAGCAATAGCGCGGCTCTACCTGTCCCTTGTTGTTCTTGAGTTCTCCATGGCAGTAAAGGAAGCGGGAGAGCTGGATCTCTGGTATTCTCTGGGACTCCTCCATGTAGGCCAGACCCCGTCTGTAGAACTGACACTCTGCTTCACCTGTTTTCTTGTTCACCTCTTCCACGATTCTCAGGATCAGCTCCAACTGACAGCCCCCAGAGAAAGAACAGGGAGCGTACGTTGTGGGATTTAAGTGTTTGGGCCGGCTTAAAGAATGACGTCCATGGAAGTGGGGATGTTTCAATGGAATGATTTGTAGTCATTTAGCAGACGCACTTATCCATGTCTATTTTACTTTTCATTTCATTAATAGGGATTAGGCTTTTTCTTCAATGATGCCTGCAGGTTGACTGCAGATATTGGGAGTTGGAACCCAAAACCTTTCGACTGGGAATCAAACACACCCTAACAACTAGACTATCCATCCCCCTGAGAACAACTCACAGCGTCAGGTAACGCGTCTTCATCTGGGTGTTCCGGCGGAGTGCACTTCTGGATCTCTCTGAGCAGTAGCGGGTATTTAACCAATCGGCTTCGGGGAAGATCCAGGAAGTTCCACAGGTCCAGCTTCCTGCTGAAGGGGGACTCCTGGCAGAGAAGCAGGAAGCGCTCCACGCCTTTCTCCTGCTTCTTCTGGTCCAGCAGGGCCTTGGCCCCTACTTGGTTACAGCAGTAGGTGATGTAAGCCTCCAGGCAGGGGAACTTCCAGGGGGCCATTCAGAGAGAGAGAGAGAGACAGAGAGAGCGAGAGAGAGAGACAGAGAGACAGACAGACAGACAGATGAATACTTGTGCTTTATTAGAATGGCAAAAAATATTTCAAACACAAAGTCGACAAGTTAAAGGACAAACTTGCACCTCTCTCTCTCTCTCTCTCGCTCTCATATTCCATAGTTGCCATGGCGATAACTCACCCAATTCATCAGGGTGGGTGCCACCTCTCCAACAGTTTTCTCTGATCCTCTCAGCTTCTCAAGGCGAGTCAAGAAGTCTGTTGCAGACACACACACAGCAGCGAATACACAGTTATTATAGCATGGTGGGTGACAAATATGCTGAAACAAAACCACTAAATAACCACAATGAACTTTGAAGGTAGACACAAACTCTGCACCGTAATACAGATGCACTGACTGCATTGCACTTGCTTTTGCACTTTGCAGTTTTTCTAATCACTGCGGTGTGCTTGTGTACTTCTTGGTAAGAACTCCTAAGAATGTCAATGACTTCAAAATACACAATGGCCATAATGCAAATTTAGAATTTTTCTTTTTTGACTTTGATCATTACGTATCTTCAACGTTGGACTTTTTTTTAAAGAATGGGGAGAGAGTCTCCAGCAAAGTGACATCTAACCTTCATGAAGCGGTATGAGAGAATCCAAAGTTCCAAAGATCTGGCCCAGCTCGCTCTCGGTCATGATTTCGAGCTTCAGCATGGGCTCGTAGTACACCTGGCATCAACACCACCCAGCAAGCACGAGATACAGGTGAGGTGTAGCAAGATAAGCAGTTTCTATGTATGATGTTACAGTGGTGGTTCAATTTATTAGCACATCTACGATGACAGCGTCAACCTAAGTTGGCTGATGTTGACGTTGAGACCATGCCCGTAGCCAGCTATGAGGTCACCGAGGTCCGGACCTCGGTAATTTTGTATTAAAAAAACGGTTTAAAAAAATCTGCAGTTGAGAACTTTTCAGTGATGAGTGCATGCCTAATTCAGTTTAGACTTGTTACTTTGTGTCCACTGTGTGTGACATCTGATGGTGCGTGGGCGAGCTGACCACAACCATGGACCTCACTATTTCTCAAACCCTGGCTACGGCCCTGGTTGAGACTTATGTTTATTGGTGTATTGGCTTATGGCCTGTTCTGGAGGTGTACCTTCTTGACCAGAATGAGGTCCTCGATCAGCTGTCTTTCACCTTGTGTCAGCTCGTAGATAACCTGCACGCAAAAAAAAGAGTTTGACCTTAGATAAAAGCATGTGGACATTCCCAGCTGTCTCCCAGAATAAATTGCTCACATGCACTTATGCACATCTATGTTAATGCACACACACACACACACACACACACACACACACACACACACACCACATGGAGACACACACACATGCACAGCTGATTGTTTCAAACAGGAAGCATGGCCTCCCATGCCAAGTCACATCCTCTTTCACAACCTCTCACAGTGACACTTAGGAACAGGCAGATTTTAACACCACCATCTTAAGTGTACTATAACAATAATATAATCTGCCACATATACCCAGAAAATGATCATTTATTTGGAGTAAAAATATATTCTAAAGCCAAACACAACATTTTACAACTTCCTAAGTTGTGCAATACCGAAGGTTTGACACATGATTTCCCAGTTTTGGAGTTCCCAGATGAACCCCTCCCAAAAAACCACAGTCTGAGTGGATTAAACATGTCATATATTTTAACTGTCCTCCTGCTGTACCTCTTGCCGTTTGATTTCTTTCGCTGTGAGGTCATGGCTCTCTACGGTGTCGCTCCAGCACTGGCTGTTGCGTTTCCGCGTGAATAAGGAGGGCTTCTGCCGAGAGCGGTTCGCTGGGGGCAAAGGTCGCGCCTCCGTTCGGAAGCTGATGGAGCGCTGTTAGGTGTCACGGGAGGTATATTTGTAGAAGTACAACGAAAACTGCTGCTTGTTCGTTTTGCTCAGTATTTGAGTGGGTGTGGGTTACCGTAATAGACTGTCCGATACGTTTCAGGGCTGGGGTCTTTGCGGGGGTAATGACGCCCGTCAGGCTGTTCGACTTCACCACAGGTCTAACCCTCTTATTACTTGGTTCCTGGAGATAATGTTTGCATGACGTTATGACACAGAATGATAAACCAATCGTTAAAGGAAACGAAAAATATATAAATGATTGAGAAGTTGACTAATGTCCTCTTGTGTGAAGAACTTCACCTCAGAGTCTTTCTTGTGCTCTTTGGTCTTTTCGTGGTCATCCTCCTCATCCTCTTCATCCTAAATACACAGAGAAAGTAAATGTATCTTCTTCCAATGAGAAGAAATGTATCTAGAATAAATATTGAAGGAAACATCTGGTTTGGGAGTATTTGTTTGTGCATTATTGAAGTTAATTGATTAATCGAATAGCAGAATAATGTGATTCAGAGGTGTAGTGCATTTTATTAAATGATCACAGATTAATAAGGAAGAAGAAAAACACATGCAGCCCAAAAGAGAGAAACTAGGTGAAGCAACATGAACATGGAGAGAAAGCCGAGGACATGAAGCGTTGAGAAGGGTGTTGAGGATGGCGATGTGTTGCATTATGCAGATCGCTCACTTCCTGTGTGAACCTTCAAAGAGGAAGGAGAAGGAAACCTTGCTTTGTGTAGTATCACATATGTCTGTTTCAAAACACACCATTAGGGCATGTTAAACATCCCTGTTTATGTAAAACAACAAATAATATTTAACATTTAATATAAAACATCAAAAACAAAAAACCGTAGCGGTCTAAAAGTGGATACACTTCAAGAAGGTGACGGAGTCAGGGAGCTTGAACAAAGTACAGTGCAAGCTCTTTTCTCAGGACAGCAGTAACAAACTACTGCTACAGAGAAAAAGGAAGAATGGAAGACTCCTTAGTGATCCCTCATCACTCACCTCTGTGATGCTGAGAGCGGGATTCACAAATGGCTCCTGCTTTCTCTTTTTCTACAGACAGTTTAGAAGTTAAGTTCACAGGTTTTTAAAAGGCTGAACATAAAGGCTTCAACAAAAGAGAAAGGGGAAGACATGAAGATGAGTTGCAGTGGACTTACACATGTATGGTCCGAGAGGTTACACTGTCTGTCTCTTGAACCAGACCTAAATAGTCACAGTCACAGCACACATACATACAGAACTAGAGTTACCAATTCACATTATAGTCCATGCTTTACACATGAAGTCACATATATATGCCCATTGGGACTAAATGGCGTTTGTCTTGCTGGGGTGAAATACAAACATGAAAATGTTTATATATTAATGAATATAAACTACTGAAGATATAACATTCCTTATAAAAGGAATGGTATGGCTCAGAACTTCAATTTCAACATCACATTAGGCTTTATATCAGCATCATTAGAAACACTATTTTAACATGTCAGAAAGCCTAAACTTAAATATAGGAGATAAAGTTGCCATTGCATTAACATAGCGACTACTAAGTCCTACAATGAGAACAAATTTTGACATACCAGGAAGTCAACGAATCCTCAATTTCCATTGTCTTCAGCAATCTTCGTTCAATTCATCCTCATTGAAACAACCATTCGCTAAATCATTAAATCTGACAATTATTAGCCAAAACGACTAAAGCAGGGTTTTCCACGGTTCACCTGCTCACAACTACCAGCAACCGTGCACTTGCTTCCCCCTTCACTGCTACTCTGACCACATCCTTTGCGGGTTTCACATCTTTCCGTACCCAATGGTACTCTTTAAAACAAGAGCTGAACACTCAACAATTGTGTCAAGACAAGAGCACTTAATCTGAAAAAACTTGAGAAATAGAGGAAGTGATTATTTCAAATTAAGATATGCTCAGAACTGATGTAATCAATAGGGAAACAAAATATAAAAGATTAAGTGTCGATTGTGAATTCAATAGTAAATGTTTTGCTGAGTCGGTCTAACATTTCCGGGATGAGGTTAAATTCTGACGCGCAACCGACATCGTAATTTCAATAGAAGACAACCCACACATTTCAGACCATACTTCGCACAAAGACATTTAAAACCAAATCGGCAAATGAAGACCAACACGGACACATCTTTAACATGTTTATTCACTATCACATGAAGTGCTCCCATTCCAGGATACAACTCATTGCCTTGCTCTTACACTGTAATATCATCTGGAGTTTAATAAAGTAGAAAGAAGACAGTTTGTGATCTACTAGGTTTGTGCACCACAATTCTGCCTCCAAATAAAATAGAAAAATAAACACCACATGGAAAATAAAGATAAGTGGAAACTCAAGTCATGTGCAAGTGCCTTTCTGCAAGCTGGTGCGCAGGTGACCTGACAAACAGACGGGGGGGAGGGGGGGGTCTGGTTCTCGTCTGCTAGGGCCCTTGTCCTGGCGCATCCACTCAGATTATTATACAGTCAGCGACAATTTATTTGCATATCATCTAGCAATTCCAATTTGCAATCTCAATTAGAAAGGTCCAAATATGGGTTTGTTAAAAAAAGGAAACGGAAAAAATCTAAATTGCTGTTACTATATATTTTGAGATGAGAAACTTGTATAACTTCCATGACTTGTGTTTGTGGAAAAAGCCGCAATGTAGATCTAGATAGATAGGGCTGGAGGAGATAAAAACGGGGGTGCCCTGTTGAAGAGTTACCGAGGTCTAGAGGGAGAGAGAAGCTCGGGGAGGTTAGAGAGACAGTAGCCGGGCTGTGAGGCACAAAGGGAAGGCAAACACTAAGGCGCAGAATATGGTTCTGGTAGAGATTCACTAGCTGGCCGGTAAACAGGCTGCCCTTTCCCCCCCCTCTTTAACAAGACTCCTGTCGACACAGCCGTGCACTGTCTCCCCAACGTGCGGATAGGTACAGCCTTTGAAAGGTCAGCTCAGCGGAGCTTATGTACAAACAGGCACTGGGTTACAACCACAGGCCTCAGGGAGAACTGATTGATCCCATGGGGCCGACAGACTTCCAACTACCCCTCCCCCAAAACCCATGGCTGTACCCACCCTCCACCCTGCCTCTCTCCCCCAGTGTGTGTGCATGTATGTGTGTATGTGTGTGTGTAAGTGTGTGTTCATGTGCCTCAGCGGATGGTGTATCTGACGTAGGGCACTTCCACGTCCTCGTCCGTCTCATCATTGCAACACAGCTCGAACACCAGGGCCTTCACGTGCTTGCCCAGCTTTTTCTTGGACACCTTGGTCACGATCTCAGTCATCCTGAGGAACCAAAATGCAATCAAGTGAGCCATGGGAAAGCAAAAATAAGAAGAAGCAAAAAAATAAAGAAGACAAAGGTCTACACTGCCCACATGTCCATTTAGCAGATGCTTTGCCAACGTGACCACCAGGCGAGTTCCGCTTCTTGGTTTTTAAACAGTGCCTGTGAGTCAGCACTAGTCAGACATCACCGCATCAAAACCTATTGGATACTTACGGTAGTTCCAGTCGCTCTCGGAGTTTGGCAGCAGGCATGAAGAAGGAGTACAGCATGGACACGCCCTGAGACAGCATGGTGATCTCCAGCTTGTGCTCGTTCTGCACACACAGAAGCGCAGGGTTAGACGACGCAATACGACACAAAACCGCTGGGACATGTTGAGGCGGTTGTCAAGTACCTTGAAATAGTCTATGAACTGCCGAAGGGTCATTTCCTCGCCATTGGCCTGGATGCCCTTCACCTCAAAGCGATCCCACAACGTCCAGTCGATTTCATAATACTGCGTAAAGCAGAGGCGAGAGAGAGAGGTTAGTGTTCCACTAGTCCATCCTCTGGGGTGAACAACAGACCAAAAAACAACTTGAGTCTTCTCCTCAGCCCACACTGATCCCATCAGCGTGAGAAGTTCAATTGAACTCACTTACAGCAGGCAGGCACACTGTGTCCGCCTAGTGTATCAGTATTAGCATGGCTTGATTCATCACAGGAGATCCACCCATTTTACCAAACTGCACTAAGCTTTTGTTTTTCATTTACTCAAAACGTACCATCAGGTATTTCAGACTGTTAAGTTTCTCTATAAAAATACATTTAAAAACCCACACTTAATCTTTAAAATAGCCCAAATACCCATTTCATGCCCTAGTCAATAGAAAGAGTTTGATGGCCATATTTAAAATAGCATAAGCAACCTATGCACAAGTGCAACAACACTTACCTTGTGGCTGGGGGCACCGATGGGCTCTGAGAAGGCAAAGAAAGGCAGGGCCAGGTTCATGAAGCCGTTCTTGAACGACTCCAGCTTCTGGTGTCCCTGGACGATCTTGATGAGCTCCAGGCACACCAGGCCCACCACAGCGCTTGTGGTGGTGGCGATGGCCGGGATGATCTTACCGGCTATCAGTTTGCTCTGGAGAGGAGAGACAAGTAGCACTGAATTAAATTATACCCTTGGAGAGGAGAGAAAAGCAGTGTTTAATTTAATTATACAACAGGTAGCTCCGACCGAGCAACCTGATTGATCATCTAGACCTTTAGAACATGATCAAATTAGCATAACACCACACATAGCTGTGCTCAAATGAAAAATGCCTCATCACTATGAATACTACAACGCCATTGATCGGACCCATAGCACGACGCTTCTAGCTTAAAAGTGCATGTTAAATTAGCAGCTGTAGTCAAGATCCGTCCCGGTGACAAAGGGTTTGACTTATGGATGTTACTGATCTATTCAAGAGACCTTTTGTAGCCAAGATGTACAGTTGTATTTAAAACAACTGCATCTTAAGACCAAACAGTCCCAGCTGGTTTAGGAAGTAATGGGGCCTAACAAAGATCATGTGGCCCGACCTTGTGCCTGTCCGCAGGTGGGATGTCGTAGTTCTCTGCTCTGAGGTTGGACGCGGCCACAATGAAGTCCATGTGGAAGTTAGAGTCGTCGTCCTGAAGCCCACAGAAGAAAAACAATTAAATCGGCAAGTCTTCAAATGGGCAGGGTGTTGCAACACAATAATTAAGGTTTGTGTACGATGAGGAAGTAGGTGATGGCGTTACCTTCTCAAACTCAATGGCGTTCAACTTGAACTTGGACGTAGACTCCAAGGTGGGCAGCAGCGTCTTCAGCTCCTCCAGTCTCGAGTCATCTGCGCGCACAAACCCACAGAATAGTTAAAGGAGGGACGTATTACTCCCAATGGACCCAATGGTAGAATGCCAACACCCCTTTTAACCGGGCCGAGAACCCTCCGGTGATATTCTGTGTTCTCCGTTCAGAGAAAGGTCTCACCGACTGAGCCGTGAGCGCTATGTAGCTCCTGATCCGACACGTGGATTTTCACACCAGAGCGGGGAGTGAATACGGGTATGTTGATCTCCTGCAGGATCTTGGCCAGGGCGGCGCGGTCCTTGTTTCCGGGCAAGCCGTACGTCTGGGCATACAGGTTAGCTCCTGCCATGATGTAGTCCATGTGTAGTTCCTGGAAGGGTTAAAAAAAATGAATAAAGGAAATGCTATACAAATGCCAAGCAGGTGACGACGGAAGAAGAGGGACGATGCGGCCTGAAGGTCATGCACAGATCTCAAGGCAGTGAATGAAACTCACGTTGTCAGTGCTGAATTCTAGGGCGTGGGGACACCTTTTAGGGCCGGACCAGAAGGGGGCGCCAGAGCTGGTCAGCTTTAAAATCAAAACACAGCTGCATCAATTCCATGCCATCTACAAGTAAACAAGTGATGATAAAACCGTATTTGAACCCTGCTTGAAGTGGAACGGTAGGCGTGGTGCGTACCTGCTCCGGGGGGAAGTTGTGCAGCAACTGGCGGATGTTGTTGCTGTACTGGCACTGCCAGTGGTTGCGGGCCCAGGTCACACAGTCGACCCAGCTGTGGGGGCAGTCCGTTACCAGGGTCTTGTAGACCGCCTCCAGCACCTCCAGGGGCTGAGCTCCTGGAAGCTTCAGGGTACGCTCCATGAACTTGGGGTCTCTATGAGGAAAAGAGAAGTATGAACACACACATTGAGCTAGGGGATGCATGATATCCACGATATCCACTTGCAAAACAAAATAGCTTGCTGGCTGAGAAAACAGATAGCATTGTTCTAAAAGACATTTGACACTATTAGATCGCTGATAATGATATTCAATGACATTTTCCAAATATCAAGGACATTGTGCTTGACATTGGGAAACTGAAACATCGTCCAATTTGTACTCGTGAGTCTACTTTAAAACAAGACTAATCTGAAAGATTGCCTCTTTCAATTTGTACTCGTGAGTCTACTTTAAAACAAGACTAATCTGAAAGATTGCCTCTTTTCAACAAACTGCAGTTAGAAGAGATCAATGGCAAAACCAAATCTATGAAATATAAATTGTGTGTGTTCATTCTATCTGAAACGCCTAATAAATTCAGAGCTCAAGACTAACACTTTCTACTGTTGGGACTGGTGCCACCATCTTTTTAATTTGTTGAAATCCAAACAGATAACCCCTTTTTTATCTG
Organism: Lota lota; assembly: GCA_026745465.1. Classification (NCBI taxonomy): domain Eukaryota; kingdom Metazoa; phylum Chordata; class Actinopteri; order Gadiformes; family Lotidae; genus Lota; species Lota lota. The sequence continues at coordinate 3,391,151 of JACYXH010000175.1, read as the reverse complement.
ACAGTACTGGGATGTCGGACTGACCAAATGGGGATGCGAGAGCTACGGACTTCCTCCACATATAATTTTGTAGTATTTATTTGAAAGCATTTCCTTATTTCTTACAGGCACAGGAAAGAATTACCTCACATCCACATACATTTTGGTCAGTCCTGAGATGATATTAAATGTCTAATGATAAGGCTAGGCCTCTCAGGTTTGACAGTAGGTTAGAATATAAAATGACATAAGCTAAACAATAAGTCTATGTTGTGTGACACAACTGTTCTGCAGGCTTCGCCCTCGCATTTATGTATTGTTGAAGGACCAGCAGGCACACGGCAGTCGCATCCTCTTGCGTTGTTGCCATCGCAGGACTGGGTGACAATAGTCTTCTATACGGCTACAAATAGAATTTCTGTCGAGGCTTCTGCAATATTTCCTTTATTAATGGAAACCTTTGCCAAATGTCACCCTGTATGTAAAAACCTCACCTTTTCATTGCACAGCAACATCAGATTCTACTTTATTGTAAAATACGCAAGTCAAATATATCCAAGCACATATCCAAGCACTCAAGATTCAATCTTGTTGCAGCTAGTCAATTCAGACTTCCATTCTATATTGCAAACATTCTTCTTCCAAACAAAATGTTATCAGTTTGGGCAAAATAAAAACCACACCTAGGGTCTCTTGCTCAGCAAGTGTTGCTTAGCAACAAAGTAAAACATCCCAACCAGCTCTCTGCATGAAAGCTCTCCACTACCGGCTACTGTCTAGTCATGATGGTCTGGTGAGGTGTTGCTGTGCTTCGGCAACTACTCCACCTTGTAATGCAATGTCCACCCCGTCATAGTTCCAACACCCATAGTCAGCAGGATAGGGACTCACGTAAGATACTGCATTGCGTTCTCTGAAGGTTGTTTGTATAGTCCCTCAAACTCATCACGTGCCCACTAAACAGGGAGAGAGGACACAAGTTAGAGAGCAGTGCAAACACCGCTTCAGGGTGTATGTGTGCTACACATAGCCAAAATAAAAAGAACGTATGAAACCGCTAAAACATGACCCCTTTGAAGGGCGTGCTTGCCGCACGTTTTTCTGAAAGCGAATGCAATCGGTGAACGTGTGCGTCGGGTCTACTGACCTGTAGTGTGTGTTCGATGGCGTTGGGGAAGTTCTTGAGGGTGCAGATGGGGATGGACTTCTCTGGAGGGTCCTGGCTGGAGCTGTACGATTCTGTGAGGAAGGGGATGACCACCTGCACGTTGCCCTTGGTGCCCAGAGTACCTGACTCCAGCAGGGGCTTGCGGTAGTACACGCAGCGTCGGTCCATATACATACCTACATACGCGCGTAAAAATGATGCAACACAACCTAATTATAGTGAGCCAAAAGGGGAATTCTATACTTCCACATAAAGTCCTTGAATATGAGCCAGAATAAGCCCAGGGCCTTGATTACACACCACACCATTCAAGAGGCATACATGCAGGTAACACTTTAAATAAAATGCGTTGAGTTGAAAACCGCTTCCTTACGTGCGTCAACGTTATCCAGTGCATTGGCCACGCCATTGAGGCTCTCAAAGAAGTCGTCGTCGTAGACCCGCTCCGTGTCGGGGCCCACGCGGTTCTGGTGCCCCGTGATGTTGAAAGAGGGGTTCATCAGCTTCACCGCCGCCGCCGCAGTCTCACTCTTCATTTTCTGGACAGCAGAACATTTGACGTTGAGGACATTATCTATACGTTCTTTCATAATACGTGATTATAAAAATAAAATAAAAGCCTATTTAACTGAAAACACTATTACATGACATTTAAAATGTTATGACCTCTTTCTGAGAATGAATGCGCAATTAGGCAGCCAAAGTGACTAAAAAAAAATCAAAAAGCCTGACAAAATGAAAAGACAATCAAGACAGTGTTTTGAGGTGTGTACAGCAGCCCTAGATCCTCCAGGTGGCTTTTACAACTACTTTCCTGCTAATTTCTTCATCGTACTTTGACAGCATTACACCTGCTAGCCAGACAAATAGTCTACCAATCAGGAGACTGTTACTCCTGCTTGACTACAACAACCCACACATAACCCTTTGTTTTAGTACATTTTATTGATCCTGAGCCACCCTTCAACTGCCGACGCTTCAGATGCACTTGAATAATACAAATCGTAAATAGGAGGTTAAATGTAATTCAACCCAAAGAATAATATCCCACCAATGCAGGCTGGAACCAATGTGCTCAATATTAACAGTATCATGGAGTCTGCTTTTCATCGCACAGTCAAGACAACAGATTTGATGCTACTGACCGTGACATCACAAGGCCTGAAGAGGAACTGTCTGTTGAGGTTGGACTTCTCAATGGTGTCCATGTCGGTCACGATGACCTCTCCTTCTTTACTGGCCAACCCCATCATGGCAAAGTTCTTCATCAGCTCGCAGCCAATGGCACCTGCTCCCACCTGACGTGATCACATAATGGGTTGAACATTGACATTTCAATAACAGTTTTGTTAAGTCAATAGCAGAGAGAACAGTCAGACAGAAAACTAGTGACAATGGATTCATAAGATTGCTTGCTGTTTTATGTGTGCCGTTATTTGGTAGCATTGTGTTTTAAATGATTATAAATGAAATCTCCAAGTGTTTCTTGGCTGCTTGCCAGACAAACCAGGTATATTTACAACGTTACTTTATGTTCCGTTAAATTGTGATGGGCACTTTCCATTCTTTAAATAGATTACATTTTAAATACACGATTATTCCGCTGGGGATATATATATATATGTTTTTTTTCTTATCTTTCTAGAACACTCCCAGCAACTCCCATCAACAGGACCCAAGCAAACTTGTCTGGAAACCTCACAATGGGCTGACTCACCAGGAAATAGCGCTGCTTGGCAAGCTCGTCCTGCAACTTGGTGCCAAACACTGCAATCTGCCCGTCGTAACGACTGTTCCTCTGAGGGAGGGGGGAGATAAGGAGAGGTGAGGTGCAGTTTCGGTCACTGATTTATTAGCGAGGTTATTGTGTGTGTGAATATTGGCACTTACAGGTGCACACTCTTCCTCTGAGAGCAACACTCCTTCCTCTTCCGCCAGGCACTCCAGTGCATCAAAGTACAGCCACTGCATAATGGGCATAAACTTTCCAGTGCACGCCTGAACAATAAACAGACATAACCACATAAGTAAGAACAGTTTCAAGGGCAATGCAACAACAAGACATGTCGTGACATGCACACAGCACTGCTCTTATACAACCTGACTGATGGGAGGACTGAAGTATTGATTCCTAAAACTAGGCAGGAACGCATTTTACACACTCCATCGCCTGAATCTGGTGTACTGTCCTTTTTCTGTTTTAAGAATTACCTTCATTACTTCCTGTGCAGCCAGCCCACCAATGAATGCATTGACTGGTGCAAGGTCGCCAGCGGCGACGAAAGCCAATTTCTTGATAAGAGCTTCATCCAGCTGCTCCACCTTTGCTGAACCGGTTAGAGAAGAGTTCACCTCCTTAGCCAAAGCTACAACCTCGTCAGCATCAGCCTAGAAACCCAAACAAGCAGGTCAGCATGTTGCAATAGTACTAAATACAATGCAGTGGCCAACGTGGATTGCAGTCATGGAGAGTCAGAAGATGCAGAGTGGACGCTCACCCGGCACCAAGGCTTGGGCAGGCGGCTGTGCTTCTTCTGGTAAGCATGGATAGCCTGGTAGCCCACGTGGAGCTGTCCTGGACGCTCAAACTTGGCAAAGTCTGTTATCATTAACTCTGGCTCAGCCAAGGAGGAGGGGAAGGATTTCTGGGAAGAAACAAGGATTGATTTCATTTTTTTCAAAGCGTCACCATCATGTCACTGTGCCATCTTAGCTTGAAATGGAAAATGAGTCCCTTACAAAGGAAATCTTCTTGGGCATCTTGACCTGGGACACAATTCCTCCTCTCACGTAGTCAGAGAAGCCGGTGGTGTCGCAGATGCTGAACGTGTAGGGGCCTGTGGAACACAACAGACAATCGTTTTAATAATGAATGAATCCAATACATTAGGACACGGAGGAAATAAGTGAACAGAACACCCACGTACCAAGAACCTTGATTTCAACAGGCACGCAACCGTTGAGCTCCGTCATACCCTGGACCTCGGTGAAAGTGACGTAGTCCCCGCTCTCGAACCCGTGGCGGGCTTCGTCGAGGCAGGTGACCACAGCAGCAGCATCCTGTAAAAGAAACGGCACACAGTCGGCTCCTTCAAAAGCTTCTGAGAGAGGTGCGGACCGGTGGTCTGGCAGGGCGAGCAGAGGGACCCACCTTGGTGATCATGGAGATCATGGCGCTCAGAGGCTGCTCTCCATTGGTGTCGAACACCACCATGTCCCCGAAGTCACAGAACAACTGACTGCAAGACAAAGTACACACACCGGAGGCTTTACAGACAGACGAGGTAGAAGAGGTAGATGGATGCTTTGAATGAGGATGACGGCGGACCCCGGGGGAAGGCGCAGAAGTCTTACCCAAACAGCCCCCGTGTGTCTGCGATTACCAACTTGACGCCTTTGTTGTGACAGTACTCTCCCACCTGAAGCTGCTCCTCGAGTGGGGAGTTGGTCAACACCACCACCTAAGATTAAAATGACATTGCATTCAAAGATGTGCCTTCAATCGTAAGACGAAAGGAAAACAGTGTTGCTGTTATACGAGAAGTTAATACCTCAAATTGAGTCAGGTAGTCATTGGTGAGGGATCCTGTGTAGGCGACCACGGGGACATAGCTGTTGAGCTCTGCCAGACGGGGCTGGCTCACCTCTGCCCTGTTCTTACCCAGATCCGCTTCACGCAGGTAGAACTACCGCATAGGAAAAACAAAGACATACCAGGAATACAAAACGTCAATGACGATGAATATTACATTTCCATTAGCATCACAACCAGTCTACTCTACTGCACACCAATTACCAACCAATTTAATTAGGCAAAAATGCAGCAGCCTAAAATCAACTTCAAAAGGGGTCAAAATCAAGCTCGGCTTTCTCTCTCAAGATCTTGGTTCTATAATCATCACGTGGCCCTGGGACAAGCCACCCGCTGCTAAATGTAGGTCAGTGCCGGCCAGTAAGGGCAGCTTCTCTCACTTCAACTGTAATCCTGGCCTATAAAATGGTTTGCGCTACAAAAATGGATGCACACCTGTGAGGAGAGGTCTCTCCATTCAGCGAAACCCTGATCGTGCACGGCGACACTTTTGACTCCTCCCAGAATAACGTTCTTCGCAATCTCCACGCCAAGGCCTCTCATGCCAGAGATGAGCACCTTGGAGTTCTGCATGCGCTTCATGGCCTCGTGGCCCAGAACATAGCTACACAGGAACACAAAGTGTGAGACATGGCCAAAGTGTTTCATTCAACTCAGTTTTTCCACCAGGAAAACAAATACAATTTGTTTTGGGTGGCGTTTGCAGTGACAGACTTACAGTTGTCTGGAATACAGCCCTTCATCAATCTCAGCATCATTGCCATTCTTAGCCATACCCTGCAGATGGACAACAGAGGAGGGTTGTTAGTTCATTCGTTTACCAGTTTAAAAGTCTAAAAGTGTTGCCTGTGCTTGCGTGGGTCACACTTACGTTGGCAGGTGTGTGGGACAGTTCCGTTTTGACAGAGTTTGAGGAGGAGCTGTTGGATTCCGTCTTCGTCTCCGTTCCTGACAAGCGACGCTTCTTGGACAGCGGCGAGCTGGACATCTGTGGTGCACAACCCAGAATTAGCTTCCGTTCCAAAATAATTGCAATTAATCTCCAATGACACACTTCAGCACTGGACAGTTCCTATATTGAGTATTCCATCAATACTTTGTAACCAAACAAAATGGATGGGCAAGATCGTGTAATGTATGTAGGTGGTAACAAAGGTTACCAAATTCGTATGCATTAGCAGGTTTTACAATGAGCTACTTTAACACCTCAAAATTGGTGATTTCAGATTAGATGTTAAACTTAATTATGTTTCTAATTCAAAGTAATAAATTGCATTAAGAAGCTGAAAAGCTTAATTCTACTCCATCCTTTTCATGTTGAAGGGATTTCCAGGGGAGCAGCTGGGCTGGCTCTAAGCCAAGCACAAATCTAGTAGAAAACGAACTGAGCCCTGGGAAGAGACATGAATAGCAGCATTATCAGTCCTTTCATTATCGGACAGAGTTGCTTGTCTGTGTACCGGTATTGTTTATGGCATACAAGGACCGCCTACCCAGTTTCCATAAAACAGCTGAATCATTAAAACTTCACTGCGGTAAAGGCAGCAACACTTCAATGCCTGACAGGTGTAGACGCAATGAACCGTCAAAGCCACCAAAACTAGCACAACTCAGTTTAAGTATTCATTATTTGAGTGCCGTAAAAAATATATATATACACATTTATTTTACGGCAAAACAATTCGACCTGACGCTCATTCCATTAAAGCTAGTAAAAATAACAAAATCTGGTATCCACTGCCCTGAAACTCTGATCCACAAGAACCCTTCAATAGTAAATTATGAAACAAATCGCAAGGCAGGCTTGATAACGAAACTAAGGTTACATTTGATTCCGTAATTGAAACATAAGTAAATAACACCGATGTAGGCCTCGAAAAAGCAGAATTGCACTAAATATATCAATTGAATCCAAAAACTTGTATTGCTGCTGAACCAATTTTGAAAATTAAAAAAAGTAGTAAATGTCAGCGTTTATCTCAGAGTCGGACCCCTACATGCAAGTAGTGTGTCATTAACCACGGTAAGAAATTATTTAGCAACGGATCCGTTTTGGCCCCAATCGGAGCATTAATAACTTATAAGCAGAAACACAGCAGCCTGACAGCTTCTCCCCCAGCGGGTCCAGGCCTCATCCAGTGCGGAACACAACTTTACTGGCTAGCTAGCATCTGCACGCTGCGATACAAACCACCGTCGTCATGATCAACACGGAAACACGATTACTGGCCAATACAAACATTCATAATGACGTACGTCTGATCGGTCCAAAACAAACCGAATTTATGAATTTGAACAAGCCATCTTCGCAAATGAGACTAGCATTGCACCCGCTCCCCATTGATCGGTTTCTTACCAATAATCCTTCCCTGGCCCTTCTCAAACCAAACCACCTCACTCTGCTTATGACGTCAACAACAGAGATGAGGATGATGATGGCGGAGCTTTGGAAATTAAAAAACGTAGTGCGGGGCAAAGAGTCTTCACTATCTTGTCGAGTCACTATGTCGTTTCGCCGAGTCCTGTGTAATCGCGTTGCTGGCTTTGCTACTGCAGAAGGGAACAAAACCAAAATGGCAGATAGAGAGAAGGGGCGGAGGCTGTGACGCAGAAGCTGAGATGCGCACAAGCAAGGGAAGCTGCTGTACCCGCTCCTGTTTCATTGGCCTGTGAGCTCTAGTATGTGTATATCCCGCCTCTGGCAGAGGATGTGTGGCACCAAAGCTTCCTGGTCACCGTAGCTCAACAATGAATTAGAGGATTTCTCTAATGGTAATAAAAAACAAAAACACGGGTTATCATGGACCGCTCTGCATTACAAAAATAGTTATATTCCATGAATATAGACCAGTGGTCCAGTCAAGTTAGAAACCCTAATGTTGAAAACACCGCTGCAAAGCAACTGGCGATGGTTTTATGTAACACGAAAGGTTAAATGCAGCATCTTTGTGTCAGGGAAATTGTCAACCAGACCCCTTTGCAGAGCCACATGGCGTCTTGCAGACTTGGGCCAACTTGCCATTTAATATATATGAAGCTGAATCAGGCCATGCGTGTAGCACCTGCTTAATTGTTATCCCACCATAATGTCGACCTGAGATGTGCAATACGTTCACATCCATGTATAAACATTCAAAATGAACAAGATACCATACAAGCATATCAGAAGATGCCACTGTTACATGCCATGATGATGCTAACTTTATAGACCCAGTCATTTTAGGTTTGGGGTGAGCATTCCTGCAGCAGGAGTGTTGGGGGAGGGGGTGTCTAGCAAATGACAAAGGCCCAAGGAAACGGGCCGCTTGTTCTGTCCACATGTTAGGGGATCCCAGCATCAACCTCACCATAACTCACAGCATGCTTTCAAATATGCTCGGAACGTGATACCTTCCCAATTATTGGCATACAATAACTGGCCAACAATAGTAAACTGATCCATCAGTTAACACAAATGAACCACAATGACTGTGGTCACAGTGGACTTGCTAAAGTGCACTATGGCCAAGTTTTAATATGGTCAGCAAGTTCAGTTATTTACTGTCTTATCGCCAACGTTTGGTTTATCACTAAGTGCGTTGTTGGTCACTGAATGGACTTAGGTTCCTCTAATGTGCACATCTATATTGCAAACCATTACTAAACACTAGTCCCAGCCGAGCGGAGGGTTTAGTTAAGGAGGTATGATGCAGGGCACACATTCCCAGCCGTTAGAAACGCTCACTGCCATGAAATAACCACCTAGTCTCGTTGTCTTCACGATTGCGTAGTTACTAGCCCATGTAGCTTAGCTGAAGAGCTACACAACCAAACCAGCATTTTCTCTGCCATCCCGTTAGCAGACGAGCTAACCTTAGCAATGTAGCTGAAGCTACCACCACCAATACGTTAGCGTACACAAGTGTGCAGAACTTACCACATCCGATCTTACTCGGCCTGATATGGAGTATCAAAAAATACGCTTTGTATTGAAACAAGAAATCTGACAACAAATGTGACAACTCTACAGATTTCCCCAGAAGTCTGACAGGGTGGCGGGATCTGAGTGACTCTCCGTGAGCTGCTGGACGAGTGCCTGCCCGGCTGTTCCAGCACGAGCGTCTCAGGACCACAATTTCAGTTGATAGCAAAGCAAAGCAGCAACATGTGCACGGCGATGGAACAACCTACGTCTATGTCAGGGGTGCCGCTAAACATGTAAATGATTCATATTTAACTATAAAAAATTTACAACTGTAAGTTTTAACACGGATTAATTGTATAGTTTATGGTTGTATTTCATTTTACCATATCTGTATGGGTATATCATATTGTATAGTACAATATATTTCAATAAAAACGAACCCCACACGTAGATATTAATAGACCAGTCTAATACGCATGGACAGATGGGACATGTAGGCATAACTCCTAGCCACAACGGCAAAATCGTTTACGTCGTTGCGATTATATCTGCCGATTTGAATTATGGATGAACTTTGAACGCCAAATCAAATAATAAATGTCCAAAGTAAACCAACACTTTTGAAACTTTAATTGAAAGACATCACAAATACAGAGACACAGGAAAAGAGGAGCCACATACATTTGAAGAAGAAAACATGAGTAATCATGTTACATATCAAAAGAGAAAGACTTTTAGAAAGACAACACATTTTAAAGCTTTAAGGGGGAAACGAGCAGTGCACAGTCCAGGTAACATAAGCCAATAGTATCAACAAAACAAAGTAATGCACACCAAATGCTATGAGGAATTTTAATAGTAGATGGTCTGAAAAAAAATGGAATGGCTGTATCAAGTGTGGATTGTGTCTAAATATGTATATATATTTTATTTATATTAATCATACAAAGCATTGAACATTTTTTTGGCGGCAAGAAATAAAACTTGATATACAAAATGATGAATGTCAAAAGCTCAGAAAGCACAAAAGCTCAATTGATCAGCTGAAATCCTCCATAATTATGTACAGGTAATCTATTGATTCGAAGCTCATGGTTACATGGTAGAGCTAGGAAATGGCTACATCAAGTTTAAAAAGGATATACGTAAAAGACAGGTGATTTGCGTAAATCAAATAAACATGTAGTTTGGCCATGAAAAGGTAAGAGTGATACAGCAGGAAACAAAAAAAAAATCGAGTTATTTACAGTTTGTAAGGGACAAAACAAGTTATAATATATCTTCTGTTCGGTTTATCGCCTTGTTTAGTACAAAAATACTTGTAGGTAATAATAGGCTTTTCACCTTGAATTATTTTAAATTCCATATTTGTATACCATGCCATTTCTTTTATTTCTGTATGTGTTGGTATTGCCTTTCTCTTATGTGTATATAATGAAACCTACCGTATAGTTATGCATATTGCAATTGTCTAATAATCCTTATAATCATAACTCTGTTACAGACACAATACTTTTTATTTATCCACCCTCTGGCCGAGAGAACAATGCAATGCAGTAAAAAGCTACTGACCGGCATAATGTGTATTTTCTATATAAACAATAATAGCCCACAAACAAATCAAACAATATGCCATGGATAACCTTTCCTCAAGAGTCAGATAAATGGGTTAACATAAATGCTATTGTGGATGAGGAAGTGTCAATAGAGCCAATGTTCATGATCGTGTGTGTAGCTCATAGCCTGTGCTTTCTTCATAGTCCCTTGCCCATAGGCATGGCTCTGGGAGACTGGCTAGAGTGAGCAGCTGCCCTTTGCCCATCTCTCTCTTCCTGCTCCCCGCCACCCTGGCCTGAAGCCTGCGTGGGCGGGAAGGGAGGAGGGTAGGATGGAGGAGGAATGGTGAGGTGAGGGAGAGAAGGCAGTGGGGGCCTGGGAGAAGTGGGAAGAGGCGGAGGGGTGGTTGACTGGGCGGCAGCGGAGGGCCGCGCACGAGAGGTCGCCGGGGAGGCGTGCGCGCTCCGTGCGCGTGGCGGTTCGGCGGGGCAGTCACTGATTTGTTCGAGTAACGACGGCATGTCTCCCTCGATCTTCTCCAGCACGGCAGCCATTTGCTTCTGAATCTGCTCGATCACACTGTCCATCTGCCAGTCACTGGTGGTGCTGCTGCTCCCCGGCCCGGCAAGTCCTCGGCCTCCATGGTCCAGCCCCGTCCCGTACGTTCCCACTCCTCCGCTTGCATACAGGGAGCTGTAGGGGTTCCCGTAGACCCCCGACATCCCTAACCCCACCGTGCCAACATCTGGATGGTAAGGGGCTGAATGGCGTCCCAGACTAGCTGAACTGCCTTTTGTGTAAGAACCATGACCTGGTGTTGGGCCAGTGCCTTCGAGGTGATACTCAGCACTATATCTGTCGGTTTTCCTATCATCCCTGTCCCTCCTAACCATGGGACTTGCATCGCTCCTTAACCTCTCCCCTGCGACTACATCCCCGCTCACTGCAGCCTCCACCCCTGGCACGACAGAGCCAACAGCAGGTCTCTCTGCCATTGCTTCTGGGAGTTGAGTCTGACACCAACTCCCATCGCTCTCAACTTTGGCTTCCCCATGTACTGCAGAAGTCCTCTCGGGTGCACCAGCCACTGCAGGGATGCTATTAGTATTGCCATGGAGTGTAGCAGCGATCTTCCCTTTGAGGCTAGGGCCAGGGGAGGCCGTTTTGTGGATCTTTTCTGCATTGGCTGCTGACGAGGGGTCAGTAGTCGACATTGAGAATGGCTTGAGATTGGCAGCCTGTTTATTTAGGCCCAAATTGGCGGCCATGTTCCTGCTTCCATCATCAGCTGCTTTCTTTGCCCCAACGTTATTTCCTCCCATCTCTTTAGGTTTCGGAGCAGAGTTCAGCTGACCAGACTGCACAAAACTTTCCTTTGTGTCTGATGGAGAAATGTCCAAAGAAGGACCTACGCTAATGCTTGTTGGTTCATCAAGTGTGCTACCCTCCCCCTGGGCCATACTTGATGTTGAATTTTCAACAGTTACTTCTAAAGAGACACTACTTGTTGTCACGTCGTCTTCACTCTCCCCCTTTCCCTGGTTCTCACCCTTGCTGCCCTGCGGCTCACCCTCTCCATCTGCTTCCCCTTTCCCCTCCCCTACCTGCACCTCTGCTAAACTGTCAACCACCGCTTCTGTATTTCTCAGCCGTTGCATGAAGGTGGTGACGCGAATAGCTTTCTGCAGATGGGGAGAGAAAGAGAGAGAGAGAGACCACAACTATCAGAGAAAGAGATGGTAATCATAAAGAGTGACTTATTAATAAACAGCTAGCACAAAAAGCTACTTTCCTGTCCTTAGTTGCTTTTAGCGAAGCAACACAGAGAAGCGCTAAAGACAAGCATTTGACAAAATAAATCTGTCAAGGCACCATGATTATGCATGGTGTAGTTTGTGAGGCGTCTTTTATGGAGGGAACTGACAGCTACACAATTCAAGAAGCCTAGGCTTACGAGTAATGGTATAATACCACCCACAGAACCATTCTTTCTCAGCTACCTGGACCATATCAGAGGGTAAGGGAAAATCCAGATAGCAGCTCCCTTGGAATCAGGAAAGCCATTTCTACACTTACCTGTGTCACCAATCACACGATGGCTTAGCTGCGTAAATTCGTAAGGATGTCAAGTATGTCTTGACTTGACTATAACACTGAGGCACAGTATGGGGCAATGAAACAGGAAAACCAATTCAGAGGAATGACAGAGGGCCAGAATTGCTTCAAAAACAGCATCCCAATAGTCCACCGTGGCTTTGTTTGGTCTTGTAGACACTCAAATTGTCCTCATCTTCACTTATCTTACATGAGTTATCAGGCATGAATAGCCTTTCTCTATGTTTACCATTGCCATTTTGGTTTCACAAAAGGTTTTCAGTTTTCGATTGGTTGCAATAGTTGTATAATAATAGATGAGTGCAGACGAGGAGCAGGGAAGGGACAGAGAAGAAGGCCACTCGGAATGTCTGAGTATTATCTTATGACGATAAGAGGGGGCAGAGTGGATGGGACTCTTCTGGGACAGGCTGAAGTAGCAGTGGGTTTGACCAGAGCTAATGAAGAGAGCCTCACCATCTCCAGCATGATCAATACACCTCTACATCTCTGTCAAAGGTAGTATTCAATGGATACATTTTTGGGCGTTTGTTTTTCCTGTGGTCAGTAAATTATAGTCACTATTGTATAGTTTGCTAGACAACTAGGCATTACTATGCATTGCATTTCTGTATTGAGTCATGCTAGGCTGATTGTGAGTTTCTGCCCGCACTCTGGCCTCCCAGCCTCTCACACACTGAGCTACAGTACCTTCAGCTCCTGGGAACCACATGGAGGGAGAGAGCAGAATGTTATTATACTAAGGTTATGTGTGCTATTAGAGAAGCATTAACATACTCGTTAACTCATCGTTATCCATCATCGAAAACTCCAATATCATCATTATTCATGATAGCCTCTTTCTATTACACCATGTGTCTTTTGTAATATCTGCATAGTAAAAAGGTACTTTTGTACTGAATTGCACATTAGGATAAGAGCAGAGAATATAGCTATGATGAAATATAAACCAATCATCATTTTCTTCGATGGGGACATTTCCATCATAGTTAGTATCAATATTTCTCTGCAATTTCATACTGCCTGCCCCTTCCTCTTTTCCCTGGCACCTACAACAGTTGTACCTGCTCTTAGTTGTTATTATCATCTTTAACTGCTGGAGGAAGAGTAATATCTATTAATTCTTACCCGCCACTTGGCTTTGGCAAAGTTCTTCTCAAACTGAGCACACACTCCGTCTTTTAGATTCTTCTCCGAAGCCCCATTGCCTGAAATCCTGACAAACAGGGCACAGAATTATTCAAGTAAAATGTGTCACATTGATTGAAAAGGAAAATGTGTTAGTTGTATGAATGATTATGCATGAGTGTGTGAGTGCGTGCTCACCACTCATGCCACAGTGCGTCTTGTGCTGTGATTCTTAACATTTGGTCCACCTCCATCAGTCGACACACAAGTTCTTTAGCTAAAGACAAGGGGCAAGAAATAATTCTTGAATTCTCTACGGAAGTGTACACAATATGAAATAAAGTGCTAATGACGGTGTAAAAATTTCAACAGCCCCTTAACCCAAAATGGCCCTTTAGTGCACATAATGAACATCATCTCAATTGTCCTTGACTAATTTGCAGAGTAGAAGTTAAGTAGCAGCTACGCAAACAGTTTCAGTTGTATTTTTATTACTCAATGCATAAAGACTGTACCAGCAGGTGAGATGTCATCCCAGTATGGAGTGTCAAACTCAAACTCGCCAGCAACAATGCGACAGAAAATGATGCGGTTGTGTAGATCCGTGTTTTCCTCTTCTGTCTCATCATAAAATGGAGGGTTACCTGATAGGCTGAAACAGGAAATGAAGCATTGATCATATAAAATAAGATTACAAAAGTGAATTTTCTATCATATTTTTTATCTATTCAAATGAATTGGGAAGACTTTGGTGTTGTAACCATGATGTTGACTTACAGTATGTACATAATAACACCCACAGCCCAACAGTCCACAGGGCGGCCATACCGGTGTCGTGCCACCACCTCAGGAGCTAATACAAAGAGGGAGGGATGGAACGAGACAGAGAGTCATAGGCACACACCACACACACACACACACACACACACACACACACACACACACACAAACACACACACACATATATATATACACACACACACACACACACACACACATGGACAGGGGTTTAGCCTAAGAATACATTTTCACACTATTATGCCACATTCATCAGTCTAGCCTGCACACACCAAATCCCTCCATATCTCTCTTCACCCAAGGCCTGTGCCCTGATTCCTTATTGATGCTTCCAATGACTCGGCTATGAATGGCTGCCCTGGCCCTTAATGGGGGAGGACTGGAGCCAAACAAACTCAGCACAACACTCCAAGCTGGCCTGGCATGAATCTCCCAGTGAGGCAAGCAGCAGACATGGACAGTTTTTCTAGCGACCATCTGACACGTCAGCACAGACAAATTTCAAAAGTCTTGTCTGCTGGGGCTCTCAAAGAAAATAAAAAAGTTGAAGATGTTCTGAACAGAAGTCAAAGCACAAGGCCAAGAAATAAACAGAAATTAGTGCGAGAGATGGCGGGGGAGATACGCATGACAGTGGATTGTACCTAGATATTCTGGCGTTCCACAGGGCTCCGTGATGGATCCGTTCTCAAACTTAGAGAGGTAGAAGTCTCGCAGAACCACTTTGTTGTGGTTGTTCTCTGTGTAGTACATCAGGTTCTCCAGCTGGAACACAAGGGAAGGCACATACACACACACACACACACACACACACATACACACAATAAAATATGCTTCAACCCAATCTCCGATATACAGTGCATGAATAATAGCCCTCCAGTTCCCGTTCAGCTGATTTTGCAAGAAAAATGTGCAAAGGGTTTAAATCTTATTTTAATTGCACTTATAGTGCTTGTTTAATACTTTCCTTTAGTTGCACTGTAATTGTTCCATTTAACAAAGTTGAGTCCGGGTTATAGGAGGGGAGGTACCATTTTCTACCAGTAGGGGGAGGTTGAAACCTGATAGTTTCTCTTAATAGGGTGAAGATGTGTGTGTGTGTGTGTGTGTGTGTGTGTGTGTGTGTGTGTGTGTGTGTGTGTGTGTGTGTGTGTGTGTGTGTGTGTGTGTGTGTGTGTGGGTGTGTGTGTGTGTGTGTGTGTGTGGGTGTGTGTGTGGAGCATCTATCACTAGACTAGAGAACAGATTACGACTATTAAGACAGTGTCTACTCCCTTGTTAAAAATGTTAACAGTAAAGTAATTAACTGAGGCAACTGTGTATTGCTTTTACCTGTGTCCTTAGAGAGGCTGTTGACTAATTACCCAAAATTGCTTTCTGGGCTGAGACAGGAAGAAGGCATCTCAAAAAAGATTTTTTAATATTTTAGTATTTTACCTGCATAACTTGCATAATCATTGATTGGAACAAATGCAATAATAAAAGGCAAATATAGAATGAAATAAACACTACATATAAGCATATATAGTATTAAAATATATTAAAGTTTATGGTTAATTATAGATTTATCTCTCATGTAAACAGGGCAGTAGATAGATACATACATAGATAGATAGCCAGACACACACATACCTTCAGGTTCCTGTGGACTATGTTGAGAGAGTGCAGGTAGGCCACAGCTTCCAGGACCTGTCTGACCACGTTGGAGGCATCCCTCTCTGTGTAGTTCCCTTGATCCAGAATCCAGTCGAATACATCTCCTCCCGTGGCCCTAAACACACACACACACACACACACACACACACACACACACAGACACACACACACACAGACACGCGCACACACACACACGCTCACACACAGCCACTCACACACAAATGCACGCACACATGCACGCTCACACACACACA
>JACYXH010000175.1:3320000-3372500 GCA_026745465.1 Lota lota | reverse complement strand
TCAGGATCATGATCTCGTTCTTGGCAGCCTTGCGGACTTTCCTGCCATCTTTCTTCAGGAATTTCTTACAGACAAACACCTTGTCTGTCTGTCTGTCCTTGGCAAGGCACAGCTCACAAAACTCCTTCCTGCACAGGAAAAGAAACAGATAGATAGATGAATATATATATATACTGTATATATATCTATATCTATGTATAGATATATATATAATATAGATGTAAAATGACATGTAAAATTGTATGTTTCAATATAACACTATCTAACATCTAGCCCTCAGCGTGGGTTTTGGCTAATTTAACTTTCATCCTCCCCCGTCACAGATTCTTTTTCTGAAAATGCTAAACGGTTAACTGGGCAGACGATAATGGCATAACATAGTTGATCAATATTGTTAGTGCTTATTACAATTCTCCAAAACACTAGTGGCTGTTTTCTCTACACACTATTCTCTTTGAATTAATCAGCCCTTTTTTGCATTAAAGCAATGCACTGTGTGCGTACGTGTGCGTGTGTGTGGGGCGTGCATGTGTGTGTGTGTTTGTGTGGAAGTGCGTGCATGCATTCGTGTGTGTGTGAGGTGAAGTTGTAGATAAGGTGCATGGGAAAGGGGTAGACAGAGAAGCACCAGAGAGAATCCCACCGCTCTTTGAAAATATGTCCAAGAGATTCATTTGAGCAAGATAGAATATATCAGCTGAATTAATTATACTCTACTGCCTTTGCCTTTGCTCTGATGACCAACGTATGTGCAGACAATTGCTTTGGTCATCTTGAAATATGCTTCTCTTGAGTCTACTAACCGCTGACCAATTCATATTATGTCCTTTACTGGACCTTTTTATCATTTCATGAGTCAAGCCATCGTCTATGATGAAAACACATCAGATTTGTTCATAAAGAGGACAAAGCAGTCAAGGAAATTATGGAATTTTGTATCACTGCAGCCAGACAGTGGAAGAAACTCAATAAAAAGAAGAACCTGAGGCTTCTGATTGGCCAAAGCGTTACTTACGCTCTGAGGACCTGTCCGATCTCGTATTTGTCAGTGACATCAGACATGTTGCTGTAGGTCCGCCCATCTCGCAGGGCAAGGCACCCAAATGGCATGGCGGCATCCACCTAACAGGTGAACATGAAGCCATGAGAATAACTTACTATCAAACTCTGCAGGTATTACACATCTTAAATCAACACTTTAATGAATATGCATAGAGCTAGTGAAAAAAAGCCCTAAAAAAATTCTAAAACAAATCTGATGCGTTCGGAGACTGCAGTTGCTACTGTCTTTGAAGCGGTCATAGAGAGCCATTATTAACACCACAAGATGCATCCTCGGCACGCGTTCCCCCGGGGTCCTGCCGCTGTTTGTGTGCCAGTCACCCAAAGAGATGCTAAGCTTCTCGCTAAGCTGTTACCCCTTACTCCACTAAAGTCAAACGTCTGTTCAGTCCAAGTTTAACTTTTAAGTTGAAAAAGGACCCCTAAATGTGCGGCCGGGGCCCTAAAAGCAGCTGTCTGTCCTCAATGTGCAATCACTCCAGGGCCATGGATGACTTTGACAGCATGGGATTTTAATTGCAGCAACTGCTTGTTTATTTCTCTCTTTAGTTATTTATAGATTGCGTTTTGTGTTTCATGTGCTTTTTCTGTGTCTACGTGTGTGTGTGCATGCATGTGTCTCTGTATGAGTGCATGTGTGTGTCTCTGTATGAGTGTAGGTGTGTGTGTGTGTGTGTGTGTGTGTGTGTGTGTGTGTGTGTGTGTGTGTGTGTGTGTGTGTGTGTGTGTGTGTGTGTGTGTGTGTGTGTGTGTGTGTGTGTGTGTGTGTGTGTGTAATATAACTGATGTAGATGACGTTGCCAGAAGTGATTCTGACCTATGTGGGAAGCGGGAATGTGGAGAACTGTGTAATCCGTATGCTGGCCGTAATCTCTAAACCGTAGTCTCTAATCCGTCCACCTAATCCAGACATCTGGGAATGTGTGTTTGTGTGTGTATGTGTATTTCTTTGTATGTGTTCGTGTGAGGGTTTTGCAGGTGTGATTTCTGCATCACATGTGTGGACATAACTAAAAATGTGGGAATGGTCTGCAACTCTATGTAGCATACTATTTTTTTATTTATAGTAAAGAAGAGCACAATTGTGTGGTGTGCTGGGTAGACCTGTTTAGATATACTGGAAGGTTACATGAAAAATCCAAATACGAAAAGAATGAAAAACAATAGTTTTATAATATTGGGATGTTGCTGCTATATTACATCGAGAGTCTAAGTATTCGTTTTTTACTCATTCAAAAGATGGTGTAGACGGTATTCAATACAAACCATTAACAGTGTGTTTGTACTGAACAGGTTTTGTGGCCTTCACACAAATCAACATCCATTTCCTTGTTGGAAAACTTGGTTTTATTTATAGTTGTCCTCCTTCTTTAGGGCACTGAGGGAAGAGTGAACTGAATATAATTTTCTCCCAGTGCCTCTGAATCTGTAGCTTAATAGGCAGTTCTCTGTAAATGACATAAATGTAAAGGGTACATTTTATAATGTACCTTCCCTGCAGGCATAGCTGGATAAATACATTTACACTTTCAGCTTTATTTAATGTCACACTAATCAAAACATGTGAATGAGCTATACTTTGGTTGGCATGCAAGTGTCATGCGAAGATAAGCAGAGAATCTTTATTTATTTATTTATAATTTATTTATATATTTAAACATAATGAGGCATATACCTGTTCAGTATTCTAGAGAACAATTCTCAGGAAAATAAACTAGACATTCTGGTTGTTTACTGTTAGTAGAACAGTCTGGCCTATTAACTTGAATTGTTGACTTGAAGTGTGTTTTATTGGAAAGACTGAAATGATAAGTGGAAGAATAGCAGGAGGACAGAGATGAACTGAGCCCTGCACATCAAACTCAGGTGAAAAGAGATACATGTATATAAAGCAACGGCTGTGACAACGGTGAAAGTGTGAAGCTCAGAAATTGCAGAGGCAGATTTCCTCTCAATCTCACAGCATCACAGCTTTGTGTGAGTGAGTGTGTGTGTGTGTGTGTGTGTGTGTGTGTGCGTGAATGTGTGTGTGTGTGTATTTGTGTGTGAGTGAGTGAGACAGCATGCTGTCTGTGTGGTAGAGTGTTAAGTAAAGTGTAAGTTGATACGACTCATTTTTACCTGTGTTTCAAGGGTTGTCCCCAATGTCAGCAGATATCCAGAGACATGCAGAAAACTAGGACAGGATCGCAGTAGAAACAAATGGTCTATTGGCATGCAAGTGATTCATGTATTACTATTTGTATGGTCAAATGTAAATGAGTTAAGACACATTCATTACCCACAGATCATGTTTGGCATGAACTAATGTTGCTACACTGTAATTTAGTTTGAAATGCAATTTGGGTCAACTTTACTGAATCAGCGTTACTAATGTAAATAAGAACACAGCATTTGATAGTATACTTCCATTCATGGCCACCACAGATGGCGGACACATCGGTGAGGCAAAACACATGGAAACTGAAAGCTACAACTGCTTTACTGTTTGGGGTTCAATGTTCTACTGAACAAAAATGCTAGACTTCCCTCTTGTTCATTTGAATGGGCTTTTCATATGAGCAAGTTGAGGATTTTTGTTCAGTAAAATCAATGTTTTTCACCTGATCTACCCTCATACGATGCCAATCACCATAAAAAGGAACAAAATATCCTTCTAACCACATATAATGTAGCACCAAACTGTAGATCGTCCCAGTGGGGGATGTGGCCCTGCTGTATGTCTGATGGGAGGCCTTTGATTTGATTCACCTCTATTTCACCGTATGGAAGGTTTAACAATACAGTTAAATATCTCGCTGACTACTTTGCACAATGGCCACGGTGGATCTTCTCTGTGTTGTTGCTTAGCGAAGTGGTCAATGGTTTCAAAGATTTCACAAAATGGATACAGAGAGAAAGACCTCATCCAAGCACAGAATGCAATGCTCAACATGTTTTAATAATGACCCTGCCTTTATATCGCGATAAAAACAAAAAACACAGTGAGAGATGAATCGACTTCCTAGCAATGCGACCGAAAGTTACCCATCATATTTTTTTCAGGGACACACAACAAAAAGGCAGAGCCTAATATGGGATATTCATGAAGCTGTCAGGATGAACGTGTTGTGGCGAATGATGTGTGAGGGTGTCAGTCTGTGTTTGACCTCACATTACTGCTGCTTGTGTGAACAACAAGGCTAGCTATGTGGGACTGCCTCACCCGAAATACATGTACATGGAGACGTACACACACACACACACACACACACACACACAAACACACACACACCCACAAGCTAGCACATACACACAAGCTTGCATGCAAACACACACACGCATGCATGCACGTACACGCGCACACACACTTACACACACACACTCCCACACACACATCCCCCGTGTGCACAGGCACACTTGTGCACAGGAGAAAGTGATCACACACAGGCACGTGATGCCCTTCAATGTGTTCTACTGCGAGCGTGAACAGGACACGGAAGCGCGTGTATCCGTCCCTCGTTAGGGTTTCACACCACATTCAGCTTTAGAGGAGAGTCATAGATGCTTCGACCGACAAAGACACAGCGCTATTATCTCTTTAACTAGACACAGTATCTGGTTTTCACTTGAAAGCTTTGCTTTCTTCCTCCCTCTCGCCTCTTCGCTCTCTCTCTCTTTTCTCTCTCCTTCCTTCTCTTTCGATTCTAGCCATCCCTTTGCTCTCTCTTGCTTCCACCTGTTTGATTGACAGCCGTGGGAGAGCGGTCTATCTCTGGCCGTTGGTCAGAACCATATGCTGAAGCGTCTGTGTCCTTGTACAAGAGACAAAGGGAGAGAGGGGGTGAGAGAGAGAGAGAGAGAGGGGGTGAGAGAGAGAGAGAGAGAGAGAGAGCGAGAGAGAGAGAAAGAGAAAGAGAAAGAGAAAGAGAAAGAGAAAGAGAAAGAGAAAGAGAAAGAGAAAGAGAAAGAGAAAGAGAAAGAGAAAGAGAAAGAGAGAGCTAGAGAAAGGGATAAAGAGTAAGAGATAGAAAGAAGGATAGAAAGAGAGAGCTAGAGAACGGGATAAAGAGTGAGGAAGAGAGAGGCAGAATAATTCCTTTTTGAGCAAGAATCTACTGGAACATTAACAAAGGAATGAATCTAGAGTTTAAGACGCGTACCTGTTATTCACACACACACACACACACACACACACACACACACACACACACACACATACACACATACACACAGAAACAGGCACATTAAGAATCACAAGTACCAGACTCTGAGTCCGGTCTCCAATAATAATAGCATCATAAATCACAGAGCGGATGTGAATAGGAAATTTAAACCCAAAATGCACATTCAGGCAAAGAGCGTTCATTGAGTTCAACATTTGTTTGTATTTCGTAGTGTATTCATAAAGCGTTCAGTCATCGGTGTTGAGACAGGAGGGTGTGATGCTGAGGTAGGGGAGCTGTGAGTGTCCCCTGGGACCTACGCCATAAGCATAGCACGGCTTGACTGGCAGATGAGTGGAGGAACAAAAATAATCATACCAATGGTGAAAAGAAAGGTGACAAAAACATGTGGGAAATGAGCCAACAAGGACACAAAATAACGTACAGCTTTTAGTAAGAGGCACCAGAGAAAGGAGGAACACATGTTATATTGCTATATACATCAAATGACATTTGATGTACACACAAGCACACACACACACACACACACACACACACACAGACATACCACACATGTAAAAATGCATGCATACACAGATGGGCACAGTGATCCATTTGTTTATATGGTTGGTATGACTTGCGGATTAATATTTTAAATGCTATATTACTGTTGAGGATGTATGTGTGTGTGTGTGTGTGTGTGTGTGTGTGTGTGTGTGTTTCCATTATATTGGCTGTTTTCAGCATTTTCTCAGTATGGGGTCTTCTCTGAACTTGTTATAAACAATTTATTTACAGCTCAAAGGAGCATATCACATCTAAGCCTCTGTATGTACTGTTGTTTGTATTGGTGTTGTTCTAGTTGTTCTAGCCATGTGTGTGATGGATACGACTGTGTGTGTGTGTGTGTGTGTGTGTGTGTGTGTGTGTGTGTGTGTGTGTGTGTGTGTGTGTGACTTCAGGGCATGCACAAAGAAACAGGCCTAATAAGGAGACACTGAAATGAAAATCCATCACATCTGCCCAGGAAGATGAGATGAGAGAGAGAGAGAGAGAGAGAGAGAGAGAGAGAGAGAGAGAGAGAGAGAGAGAGAGAGAGAGAGAGAAACAGAGATAGACAGAGAGAGACAGAGAGAGAGACATTTCCAGACAGTAACACACACATACATAAAACACACACACAAACACCTCAAACATACACACACACAAACAAACACGCTTGCACGCTCACTCGCACACACACATGACCTTAATGCACCAAACCTATGTCCTCTTCCTGCGTTTGTTTTGTAATCTGTCTGGTTACTTTAGAGATCCTACAGCCTCTCCACTCTCGCTGCTCCCCTCATTAGAGGAGCGTGTCTACGGGGTCTGCACACTCTGCACACTAAGTATCTCCTTAGGGACAACAACCACAAACTACCAAATTGATTGGCAAGCAAAAGTTTGGTGTGTACGTGCGTGTGTGTGGCTGTGTGTTTAAGTGTGCGTGCTTGTCTATGTGTGTGTGTGTGTCTGTGTCTGTGTCTTGTCTGTGTGTGTGTGTGGTTGTGGACTCGCCTTTCCAATATCCATCTGACAGGCTTTCTCGTCTCATACCAGGACAGCCAGAGGCAGAGCCTGCAGGAATACTGCCTCACACGCGCACACGTGCACACTCCTAATCACATGCGAGCATGCGCGCACACACACACACACACACACACACTTAAGCGTGCGCAGATACACATGAGCCCCCCCCCCACACACACACACACTTAAGTGTGCACACACACACACATAGGATCACACACAGTCTCTCTCTCTCACACACATAAACACACACACATCTACACAAACACACCCACCCACACAGTTTCACAAACAGATTTTCTCTCTCTCTCTCTCTCACACAAACACACACACACAAACAACCACAGCATTCAAACCAGACAGGGAGCTACAGAGACGAGAGAGAGAATAAGAGAGAGACAGAGAGAGACAAAGAGAGACAAAGAGAGACAAAGAGAGACAAAGAAAGACAGGGAGAGCGACAGAGAGAGACAGAGGTTTTGGAGGAAAAAAATACATTCTGGACACAATTTCATAAAAAGCTGTTGCATTAAGCACCAAGATATACTTGCGACATAAAGCTTTTCGTTTAGCTACCACTGCAGGTCTTTCTGAGAGGCCAATCATAAAAGAGTACAGACTACATAAAAACTATTGACAAATCGAAGCTCTCTCACACTCTTTCTTTATCTTCATCTCTCTCTATCTTTCGCCAGCTAAGCCTATTCTTCTTTCTCTTTGTGTGTTCTCTGT
This sequence comes from Lota lota, assembly GCA_026745465.1. Classification (NCBI taxonomy): domain Eukaryota; kingdom Metazoa; phylum Chordata; class Actinopteri; order Gadiformes; family Lotidae; genus Lota; species Lota lota. Next base: position 3,364,989 of record JACYXH010000175.1, on the reverse strand, counting down.
TCCACCTGACCGGATCGTTCAGACCATAACATCTCCTGCAGAAAAACATTGTTGACTTTATATAGTTCTCCTAGAAATGAGTTACAAAGAGTTAGAAAGATAGCATAGAACCCTACTGTAAAAGAAGGGTTGTTTGAGTGCCCTCTTGTCTAGATAGCTACAGCAAATTCTCCAGTTCCAACACCAATCAATATCCCTGTGGAAAGTTCTCCTCTCTCTTATATCTAACGCACATGCACATGCACACACACACACACACACACACACACACACACACACACACATTCAAGCCATGTTGCTTGGAGGGATTCGTTAATCACGGTAACCCTTTTTATTTTTTAACAACCGTGCTTGTTGTGTCTTGGCGCTGAGTGCCTCTCCAAACGCTGGACACGAGCATTTATTAAGGGCCAAGTTCCCCACACACATACACACACACACACACACACACACACACACACACACACACACACATACCATTTCACCTTCAGAAATACTGTGTTCATTACTGGAGCACAGTGTCTGTCGACTACTCAGACCCAGTGAGAAATACCCAGAAAGCTCAGGCAGAAGTGGGATGATGTGAATTAGGTCAGTTTTGCTCCTGGGAAAAGGGATAGAGGAGCGAGAAAAGGAAGCGAGAAAGAGAGGAAATAAGCGTTTAAGATAAAACAGAGAAGAGATGAACGGCAAAACAGTAGTTCACAGGCACACGTGGGATAAAGGAGAATGACCAAATGATACGTATTTGGTCCGTTCCGGTGAGAAACATGACACATACGTGGAAACACACAGCACACGCTTGTGGGTGGCAGACGTGGAGATACACTGGCAAGAGATCCTAAATAAAAACCAAATCCATGTTGAATCCACAGGGACAAAAAAAAACAGGGAGTGCGAGAGAGACCAAGAGAGATAGAGAGGGAGACAGAGAGAGAGATAATGAGAGAGGGGGAGAGGGAGACACTGTGAGATAGAGATAGCTAGTGTGAGACAGAGAGAGAGAGAGAGAGAGAGAGAGAGAGAGAGAGAGCGAGAGAGAGCAACAGAGAGAGAAAGAGAGAGAGAGAGAGAGAGAGAGAGAGAGAGAGAGAGAGAGAGAGAGAGAGAGACAGACGGACAGACACAAGCTCTGTGCTCTAGTAAGGTGAACTGCACCATTTCATCTGATTTCCCCATGTCTCCTGTGGTCACATGTCATCCTTTGCACCTATAGGCTGAAAATGAGAAGTTTGAGGAGTTCAAAGATGTTTGCAAAGTGTTGCTCATGCAATTATATGGTATTGCTATATTTGTGTGTGTGCACGGACATTAACGTGCATGTGTGTGTGTGCATGTGTGTGAGAGAGTGTGTGTGTGTGTGTGAGTGTGTGTGTGCATGTGTGTGAGTGTGTGTGTGTGTGTGTGAGTGTGTGTGTACATGTGTGTGAGTGTGTTTGTGTGAGAGTGTGAGTGTGACCCATACTTATGCATGTATATTATGCACGGTGTGTTGAGCATTTGCCTGTCCAGTGACTACACGCCCCCTCAGACCAGAGGAGTTTGCCCTTCAGCGCCACAGTTCCCCAGCATGAGCACCAGACCATAACGTAAGCCCTTCCTGACTCTGACTGATGTGTGGAGCCAGGATCTACCACTGCGGGCAGCAATAAACTCTCCGGGGTCATGTCCCGACGTCTGACTGAGTAGCGAAACAGAGGCCTTATGAAATATTAACCAGCTCTTCTTCCGATTGGACTTGGCCTCCGATGCTTTCCCTCCTTCCCTGCATCTAATTCTAAAAATCAAACGTATTACTTTACCATCTGTTCGTCAGAATGGAGGGGAGAGAGATGCTATGCCGGGGGGCGGGGGGGTGGGGGGGGGGGGGGGGGGGAGTGGGGATGTGGTATAGGTAGGCGTAGATGCTAATGTGTCCTCGCAGACAGGAAGTGAGCAACAGCCCTGTGAGTTTGTCTCTGTACAGGCGTCTCGTAGGCAAACACAGGACGAGTTGGATTGCTTGCTGCTGCTTTATTGCATTATCTTTGACTCTGTGTAGTAATGAGGCTGGCAAGGGGCCATGACTAACACTACTAATAACAGGAAGGATATCATTCACCAAAACACTGCACTACACAAATCAAATAACACTAAATACAAACACACCCATGCACATATGCATGTGCAAATATACAAATAAAGTGCAAAGATATGTGCACATTTATAATCACGTAGGTCATGATATGCACAAGCATCTCATGAATAATTCCTAGGGTGGTGTACTTTATTACTTCGGTTACAAACTATATATTTACCTTAACTTGGATCTCATTAACATGTGAGATGTGAAAGCTTTACTCATTAATCCTCATGATCAAACATTTAAAATCCTTGACTAATTATCTTTGTGGAAATATGGATTAATGTTGTGAAATAACTGGGGCTCGGTGTGAAGTCGGAGAAGATGACACATCTGAGGAAGAGTGAAAGATGGAGTGAAGGCACAACAAAAGACAGATGTAAAGATCAGAGGGCGCATAAGTGATAATTCCGTGAGAAAATAATCTGTGTCTGAGTGTGTGTCTGCATCTGTATCCATGTGTGTGTATGTGTGTCTGTGTGTTTGTGTGTGTGTCTGTGAAGTGATTTTGTGAAACATTCAGTGTGATCGTTGACTTAGAGAAGTGAAATCCCTACCCTGGAGAGAAGGGTATGAAAGGAAACATTGGAGGCCGAGGAAGAGTAGAAGGAATAGGAGGAGGAGGAGCAGAAGGAGGAAGAGGATGAGGAGTAGGATTAGAGGGAGAAGGGGGAGGAGGGGGAGGTGGAGGAGTAGGAGGAGGGTGAGGAAGAGGAGTGGGAGGAGGAGGATGAAGAGGAGGAGGAGGAGTGGGAGGAGGAGGAGGAGTGGCGAGAGAAGTATGAAGAAGAGGAGGAGGAGTGAGAGGTGGAGGATGAAGAGGAGGAGGAGGAGGATGATGAAGAGGAGGAGTGGGAGGAGGAGGAGAATGACGACGATACGGACGCAGACAGGAGAAAAGAGAGGAGGAGGAGGAGAAAAGGAGCAAGGAGTGGCGAATTCAGTTTTTGGTCACCAGGCTGCAGGTGTTCACAGCCCTGGGCTGAGCAGCCGGTGTAGGACTAATACAAGGCCTATCTATATTTAAACATTGTGTGTGGGTTCACCGTTCGCACCTTATGCATCCAGGGTACCTGCAGAGCATGCTGGGAGTGGGCTCATGGACCACTTCATCCACCATTTAGCGTTTACCAAGTTAACGTTTCTTGGACTCTCCTTGGGAACTGTAGGCAAGCGTGAATACAGATATACTTTATCACGCTTTATTGATTATTTCGGACTCAAACACACGCACACCTGCATGCTCATGCCCACACACACACGCACACACACACAAACACACAACACATGCACGCACACACACAGACGGCCACATAAGCACAATCACATACCCACAAAAACACACGCAAACACACACACCCACCAATACACACAGACCCACACACACCCACACAGACACTGCAAGGTCAGAGAATGGGGTCAGCTACTGAACTTGGGGGACTGCATGTCTTTCCCAAGAGTCCTTCAGAAGGGGCAGCTGTGGCCAACAGAAGGGAGGCTGAAGTTGCCATACCACACAAAACGAATCACTCCGCCGTGCGTATTGCCAAACTTAGGCAACCACAGTATACTGAAAAGTGGGGCAGTGCTTTGCTGCTAGCATGGAAGGTTCCACAGCAGAAGGCAGGGAGGGGCGCTTTAGTTTAACGTCAGAATCTGTCTGTTTTGTGGTTGAACTGTTGCATCACTGGATCTTTCCCCCCTCTTGTGCCTGGGGCTACACAAACACACAAACTATAACACATATTATAACACACACACACCATAACAAACACACACACATACACTATAACACAAACAAATACACACACTTTAACACATACTATAACACACACCCATACACACATACTATAACACACACACTTTAACACACACATACATACACACACACACACTACTAGAGTCTATAAATATGATGTGGAGGTAACGTTTGCCGTCAAAAGTAGGCGGATTATCTGGAAGCAGGTCAGAGCAGAGGCAGAACACACTCCAGCTCTCCTCTTATTTAGCTTTCTTTCCCTCCTCTTTTTTGATTGCTTTTATATCTCTGTCTTTGCTGAGGTCGTGTTTGACAGTGAACGTCTCCACAATTCAATACCACTGTGTTTGACACACGGAGTTATTTCTAGAACACCTGTCACCATTTCTTTGGGATTGCATAATTCAATTTTTTGGTCTCCTAAGGATTCGCCACGGCCATGTGTGTTTGTTTGTGCACTGTGTGTATCTGTATACTTGACAGTTGCTTCTTTGCATCGTGTGTGCGTGCCTCTATGTCTGTGATATGTGTGTGTGTGTGCAATGTGTGTGCAATGTGTGTGTGTGTGTGTGTGTGTGTGTGTGTGTGTGTCTATTTGTCTCTATGTACTATTTTCGGGAGTGCAAGAGTTTGCGAGTTAGTAAAACCAATGTGCCATTTGGCTCCACACTGTTAGTTTATTACGGATGGCTGGATTAATCAATGCTCTGTGTCAAATCCACTGCCCCGCCCCTCACTCTTACCCACATGTAAATGGAGGGAGGGAGAGAGAGAGAAAGAGAGGGAGCAAAGGCCAAATAATAGAGACTGATGGAGATGTGGCATCAGGAGAGGGATGAGAGAGAGATAGTGATGGAGAGGTGGAAGAAGGAGAGGGATGAGAGAGAGAGAGAGAGAGAGAGAGAGAGAGAGCGAGAGAGAGAGAGAGAGAGAGAGAGAGATGGAGAGTGATTGAGAGGTGGCAGGAGAGGGATGAGAGAGAGATGGAGAGGTGGCAGGAGGAGAGGGATGAGACAGAGAGATGGAGAGAGAGATAAAGAGTGATGGAGAGGTGGCAGGAGAAGAGGTATGAGAGAGAGATGGAGAGAGATAGAGAGTGATAGAGAGGTGGTAGGAGGAGAGGGATGAGAGAGAAGCGGCTTGATTTCTATTTCATGAGTCAGTCAGAGTGAGGGTGCGCCTCATGAAGCACCTGCCTCTCCCTCTCCCCCCTCAGTATTAAACCCATCCATCCTGCGAGAGGGTGAGTTAAAGGAGAGGGGTGAGGTGGTAGAAGGGTGATTGCGAGAGGCAATGAAAAACCGACGAGAGATGGAAGAGAAGCTGAGAATCTATCTTGTCTGCAGTTATTTCACCTGTAGCTAGCTAGCTAAAATGTTTCCTTGCATAACCCTAGAGCCTAGAAGAAGAACACCGGATCAGTGATCCATGTTTATTCCGGTGCCTTCTGTGGTTCAGCGTTTCTCATGATGCGCTTCCCATTCATTCCTGCTGGAGTGTTGGCCCAGCTGTAGAAACGCGCCTTGTTTAGCTAGCTAACTGAAGCCACACACATAAGTCCTGCTGTTTGTTTGTTTACCGAGCCGGCAGCTTGGAACATGTGAAGTGAACGTAGAATTAAAAAAGAATACAGTTGCAAATTCGTTAAATCCATTATTCTACCAAATCAAAATAGAATAACTACAAACTGGAAATAATAATAATAAATAAATAAATAAAATATATATTACGATTAGGCTATCACAAACATGTCAACGTGCAGGAAAACCAGTTTCACCAGAGGAATCATAGATTGTTTGGCAGTCGCCATTACGAGCGGATGGAATCACAGTAGAGGCGCCAATAAAACAGTGACTTGTTGGACTCATCTTTACAACAGCTTGGGGTGTTACATAAGGATGACGAAACCCAAACGGTAGAGAAATCACCGAAGCCTGATGACAAACACAAGAAGGAAGTTAAGGGAGCTGCAAAACTGGTCACAAGGAATGAGCGAAGATATTTTGGTTTTGTTTAAATATTCTCTGTGCATATTTATATATATAATTATTATTTTTTATATTATATATACACACACGCACAGACAGATGTAATTTGGTCTGATTATGTCTAAAACATAGTACATTTATGCAGTTTATTTCTTTTCCAATTTCTTGCCCACATCTCTACTGGCCCAGATAGTAGCCCAGATTCCCGCTGGAACTCCAAGCGCTGAGACGGCCATGTTTGCAGACTTCTGCTCTGTTCACTTTGACTCAACATCTGGGGGGGGGGGGGGGGGGGGGGGGGTAGAATCATTGATTCAAGCAGCCTGGTTAAAGTGGGCCAGGTGAAGCCAGGTGGCGCACACTGCTCTGGGTTCCCAGAGGACTGCTGTACTGGAGCGGTGGACGACACGCAAGGACTCTGCTTTCTTCCCTCCCTTCCTTCCCTTCCTTCCCTGCCCCTCTCCTGTCTCACTGAAGGCCGCGGCAGCCATTCACGCTGGCGCCTGCCACTGATGGAGATAAATGAAAGCGCGGGGGCGCCCAACCCACGGAGAAAATATAAAAGGAAGGAGAAGGAAAACACGACAGCATCTGAGAGGAGGGAAAGAAAGAAAAAGGAGGACGGAGGGAGCGGAGGGGAATGAGAGATGTGTTTTAAAAATAATGAGTGGAAGGACATTGAAAGACAGAGAGGGAGGGAGGGAGGGAGGGAGGGAGGGAGGGAGGGAGGGAGGGAGGGAGGGAGGGGAGTGTGAGTGAAAAAGGAAAGATGGAAAGATGATGGATGATGATGTGAGGAAAGGGAAGAGATACATACAGGTTGTGATAATAGATTCCAACGTAATGAAGTATTCTTCCTGTCTCCCCCCACACACACAAACACTTTCCCCACTCTTGCCCTCCTCTCATCTGTCTTTTCTCTGTTGAATTTGATTCACTCCTCTTTCACTCCTTATATTTCTTTCAATTTCTCTCTGCTCTTGCATTCATGAGCAAATGAAGATGGGAAAGCTCATCACTAATTCATAGTTTCCGACTTAGAGTAAACCACTACTCCAAAACAAAGTGCAGAAAAACACCTCTTTTCCTTTCATAGGGCTTCAGAGTGTATCATGGGTTTTATTGTTGGTGATAGCCCGCCATGTCGAGAGGTCTGAAGAAAGTTGTAGTACTGTAAAATCCTAAACTAACTTAAATATACCGTAACCTAGGCTATTGTCTCGCATGGGAAACACTGTGGCAGTTTCAAACACAACATTGTCTTCCCATAATGACAAATCATTTCACGATTAATAAATAAACAAGGACCACACCACCATTAATACTAACAAAAGAACATTGCCAATGTAATGTGATGCCACAATGTTCAAGCCCTAGTGTGAATAACCATCCTCCTTGCTCCTCCCCTGATATTGCTGGATTCTGCCTGTCTTACCCACTCCATCTGTTTGCACACACACACACACGCAGACACATACACGTCACACACACACGCACACAAACACATGCACACACACACACACACACACACACACACACACACACATGCACATAAACACATGCACACGTATATGGACACAAACACGTATATACACACACACATATGCATGCACACACACACACACACTCACACTTGGACACACACACACATGTAATAATTTTCTAAATGAGAGAAAACAAAGGGTGTGTTGTACCACACTATGTGAGTAGCAAACACCCTGCGCCACAACTCATTTGACCTAACAACACCCTGTAGGGGTTCAGCATATTGCACGTTGGTTTGTTTTTGTTCTGCTCATTTACAATGTTTTACCCTGGCCTGTCATTTAACAGCAATAAGAGAGATTTCATGTGTTTAATTTCTCCTGTACCATGCATGGTTCTGGCTATCACACTCGAGGGGGGGCAGGACAAAACAAGATTCACTTCTTTAATATTATTTTGGATTGTTGTTGTATAAATTATAGTTTGTATGTGTGCGTGTGTGTATGTGTATGTCTGTGCGTGCGTGCGTGCGTGCCTGCATGCGTATGTGCGTGTGTGCATGCGTGCGTGTGAGCTAAGGCAAGCATGCGTGTGTGAGTCTGTGTGTGCAGACAGACTGGCATAAAAAACAGATGGACAGTAAGTTGGGGGGGGGGGGGGGGGGGCTGGGGAGCAGGGCTCAGCTGGGTGACTTTGGGGAGCAGATGAGGAAGGCATGGTAGGAGAGGAGAGGAAGGCACCGGACGAGCATGAGGTATGAAGGGCAGAGCATGGGGGAAGGAGCGCTCCAAGACAGCACAGAAGAACAGACATGTGCTGCATGTGCCCTGGATACAAGCACTCATGAACACACACACACGAACACATGCCCACATACCCACATGCCCACACACACATGCACGAATACACACACACACAAACTCAGAAATACACACACACACATGCAGAAATAAACACACACACAAACACACACAGCTTATCCTGAAGCAAATCCTTATATAACATAGGTAGTCAGATACACGGATGCTTTTAGCTGAGGGATTTTGTTCTCTCTATCGCTGCTTGCCCCAGCTGGCACCATTCTCTCTAACCACTACCTACCAATGCTTACCCTTCCCCAGACCCTTCATTATCTGTAGCAGGCTGGGGCCTGACATGCCAAAAAAAACCACCGATGACACCAGCACTATGCCCAGGTCCGCAGGCTCCTCTGCATTAGGCTCCATTATGGCTCCGCTGTGATGGCCCACGGGACCTACTCCACTGTGTCCCCATTCCGGGGTAGGTCAGGTGGGGAGGCTCGTATGTCTCAGCTTCCTCTTTAACATGCACCATGCAGATATGATGACAATGATGATGATGGTGATGATGAATTGAGGATGATGGTGTGAGGATGATGGTGTGAAGATGAGTGGAACGCAGTAGCAACCTACGGTTCTGGTTCATCTGTGTCACGGCAGCAGAGTGCTTAGCGGGAGGCAGACGTTGACACAGAAGCCTGGGAGCGCACGGTGAGCCCTGCATTACGAGCATCTCATAATGAGCCTTTATGGAATACCGTTGCACTGTGATGGGACAGCACTGGCCGCATTGCACCAACATTCACACCGACCGTTCACCGGGTTCGCCATTGATGAAACCATAAATCTGTTAAAGGATTTCAAACTGTTATGAAACAGCGGGAGAAACCGCTGTCTGGGAGTTATCCCAGACAGAAAGACAGCCTTCATTAGTCAGCAGTAAAAGTGAGCAGCCCCAAAGAGCCTTTTTTTCTGCTCTGAATATTACATTACAGCAAACATGTTCATCTTCCTTAATCTGTTAACAGTTTTCCCTCCAGTTGTCCACTTTTACGAGAGAAAGCCCGCAAGTTCCACATGGGTGAGGTAATTTCTTTTTTCATGCGGATGTTGCAGATTCTTTGCAACAAATCAGCCAATGCAATTGGAGATGGTGAGAGGAAATCTTAGATTCAACATGTGCTTTGACCACAACGAGAAATAAAACTCAATTAAATATGCGATGAAGGGACAAACTGAATTGGACTTCAGTGCATAGCTGGAAAACACTTTTTTCAGGGGGGGGGGGGGGGGGGGATTTTTGCCTCACTGTTTGTGCCTTCCACTGACTCAGAGCAACATAGTGAAAAATCATTGGGATTCACAATGAGAGAGAGGTAGTGTGGCTTTAACCCATCAACCCGAATCTATTAGTCCGGGATCGATATTTGACACACCCCTAACCACCCCAGTAAATCTGGAGACTTTTTTTCCTGGTTTTCCAAATGATCACACAGAGACTTGTGATCATTCTGTCCGTTGTTCTCGTTTAACGACAGTGACTTTGTCAGCATTTTAAACCTTGTGTTGACTTGCTATAAACCATGGAGCACAGAAGCTGTGGAACAGCCTCCATATATGGAGGCCAATATAGTCATTATCTGGCTGACCAGCAAACCAAGCCAGCGCCTATCCCCTCTTTTGTGTCAAATGTTTAGAAATGCAAATAGCATAAACGAATGAATGACTATATAAACAACCACATAAATAAATAATGTAATCTCACACAATACACCGACATATCGCTGACGTGACCATTGTTGGACTGCTACTGTTCCATTTTGTACTGCATTGTCTGTTTGTCTGCTTTGTCAGGAGAGCGGTAGATTTGCTGCATGACATTAACTAAAACAGTAGACAGTACACACATCAACACAGAAACCATTGGAAACCTGTTGTCCATTAATTCTAATGAGGGATCTAGGGATGAACTCTGAAGCTAACAGGTGGAACTAAAAGACAATGTCTGCCGAAAATCGAAGAAAGAGCGAGAAAGGACACACACACACACACACACACACACACACACACACACACACACACACACACATACATACATGCATACATGCATACATACATAGGTAATAGAAACAGACTGTTCCTGTTATGTAGTCTATTTCAATACTACTTTCAGTGCCAAGTGTTCAGAAAGGTGTTAAATGTGAGAGATATGGGGCATAACACCTGGGCTATTGAGTATAGAGAAAATATTCCCCTCTTTTCATCTGCTTCTTTCAATGAACTCAATGCCCTGCATGAAATTACACAGTAAACAAACACACCATCGTCTTTTTGTTTATCACCTTCTTACTATTTATTGTATTTTCTCTATTGACTATTTACTGTAATGTAGAACATGTTAATTAGGCCAAATTTAGGTCTAAGTGCTGCCAATGCAAAATGTAGATATGGTATACTGTTATATATACTGTACTATACAGTTGTATACTATACTATAATCTATACTGTATAATACGTTTTCTACATCAAAATATTTAATAATTCAAGAACTATATATAGTTATGCTGTGACGGGCAAATAGCCTCAAACAAGTTTAACCAAAGCATTGAATGCAAAATAATTATCCCGCTTCATACAGCTCTACAACATCTCATCCACCTGTACCTTACAGTGAAGCCTACATTCCAGTATTCTCCCTGGTACTTACGTTAATTATCGAGTTAGATCAAGTGCTGCATCTCTTCACAAGTCTCAGAACCGATCGCGCGCGAGGAAAAAGTGTGAGGTTAGTGTGCGTGCTTTGCCTACATCAACAAAAAAATAATGGGTACGTTTGACTTACACAAATAATTATAAATAACAATTGAAAATCCTCCCCCCGCTGTCCGCATCCAGATAGGTATGTTCAGTTGCGAGCCATATGTGTATCCCGTTTGACTCCACGCGCCTAGTCCAGTCAGACTGTGGCTAGCAAGAAATGATTAGGAGCGGCTGCTTTGATGTAGACGACAACAAGCACTGTGAAATCAACAAGTTCGGCAAGTTTACGATAGATTTCGTCGTGTTGCGTTGCAAGCCAGCTTGACTTCAAATTAATTTTTCATTTTGAGGTAGCACAGTTTGACATACAATTTTGCTTCTCAGACTGTAAACTATTTCACCATGGCTGAAATCTTCCAAGAATCATTATTTTCTTTTATCAAACATTTTGCCTTCTAAAGGCTTGACTGACATTGCGCATCTACAGCAATGCCCATCTTTGTTACCTTTTTTCTGCTGTCATAAGAATCAAATCGAGATATTTGGTAACACCATCATGTTAACATGCACTGACTGGGGCGACACGCCTTACCTAGTATTGGCGCAGATATCTGGAACCGTGGGTGCGTCTTTGGAAGCGCTATCCCAATTAAAGAGGAAAAACTTTGCTTCCACTTGGTTTGGTAACTTGAGGAAAAACACTTCGTAGGCTCAGCATTCGATTCGGATATCAAGATGAAAAAGGAACAACAACAAAAAACGAGTGATATATAACGGTGATGATAACTCTGCAGCTCGTGCTCTGGAACGACTGCTCTTCGCTGAGAATTAGTTTGCTCGTTTTAGCGCGCGTTTCGACTGCTCCCCTCCCTCCTACTCACTCTCTCTCTCTCACTCAGTGTCTCCCACCCAGGAGAGAGAAATAATCGGCCCTTTCATCTCCCTCTCTCTCTCTCTCTCTCTCTCTCTCTCTCTCTCTCTCTCTCTCTCTCTCTCTCTCTCTCTCTCTCTCTCTCTCTCTTTTTTTTCCCACACACGCTCACAGACAACGAACAATACTTAAATGTAGCCTTTTTGTAATCTGAAATTAATAAGAGATCGATAATTCATGGAGGCTCCAACTGTTAGCGTCCCATTCTCCGCTTTGACAGACACTCACAGCTGTCGTTTCAGGGTTTTCAGTCTGTACAGAGTGCAGGGCGGCCAGAGGATTGCTAGGGGTCGGGATTAAAATGCAGGATTAAACATCAACTTTCATCATTTCATTACGCACACGCACGCACACACACACACACACACACACACACACACACACACACACACACACACACACACACACACACACACACACACACACACACAAAACACGGGGGAAAAACGTCCAAGGACAATGACATCACTGTTTGGCAATAACACAGACACAAAATTATGGACTGTGTGTGCGGCTAGAAAGAGAGCGAGAGAGAGAGACAGATAAAGACAGAGACAGATAAAGAGACAGAGAGAGAAAGAGAGAGAGAGAGATGGAGGGTTTAATCCCCTGACCCTTCACCTCCAGATTGATGGACAAATTCCCTTAATACCAACTCTAACCCGATAGACTCATAAAGAGGATGGCAGAGGACAGACAAAGGGCTTCATATGTTGAATACTGTACATCTTTGTGGACATTCATTAGGTAGGCATACCTATACGCCGCGTTGCTCCTCATTGAAATACAAATTAACCTATTTGTGCTTCTGTGTTTGTTAGTGTGGGATTTTGTGCCTTTGGGGTGTGTGTGTGTGTGTGTGTGTGTGTGTGTGTGCGTGTGTGTGTGTGTGTGTGTGTGTGTGTGTGTGTGTGTGTGTGTGTGTGTGTGTGTGTGCGCTTGCGTGTGCACGTGTGTGCATGTGTTTGACTTGCTGACAGATGGTTACTGTATGACGCAGGAACTAACTACTGTGTTTCTGTGCGTCTGTGGCCGCTCGTGTGCAATCCTGGTTGGGTACAGAAGGGACGCGGGAGGGAATGTGTATGCAATGTATTTGTGGTTGGGTTTAAATAAACAAAGCAAATGCAACAGATGCCTGTTCTTTCTTTCAGCACACCTGAAAAACACACTCTTGACTACACACACCCACTTGCACACTTGTACAGTTGTATCGCAATGTTACGTGGACCTTTTGTCCACTCGCTCCAGTCGACTCTTGCCCACACATTCACTGAGACCTTGAGCTCACTGCCGCTTTATTCAAACCACATTCATTGAAAGCTTGAGCATATGTTTCTGTCTGTGTGTGGTCTGTGTCTGTCACTAATATATCCCTTCAATGTTTTCATATAATATGAGTGCTTATGATTTTTAGACACCAATAACAAACACAATTTGGACCCATTTGTATTATCCTTTAGAGCAACCGGCATTTTAGTTAACAAGACGTGCGTGACGACGGAATGAGTTAATCTCTGATCCAGAAGTTCGACACTGCTAGTATACAGTATTACAGTAAAGTAGTCGTTTTACTATTAGTATTACTGTATTACTATTAGTATTACTGTACTACTAGTACAGTAAGTAGTAGTATTACAGTAAATAGTAACTTAACAGCGAACAAAAACTCGGCCAGCACTGGTAACCTACACCTTTCCAGTCGCCAGGAAATGTGCAGGTTACCAGTGCTGGCCGAGTTTTTGTTTGCTGTTGGCCAAGGAGGGATACCGACAATAGGAAGACGATGCTATCGTTTTAGTTATCAGACCTCTTCTGGACCCGAGATTAATGGTCAGCCATGTCACGTTTGTTGTGGTTCCGCTGGTCAGGTTGTTTCCAGTAGAGACCCATTCCATGTAACGCACTTCACAGATCCCCGCCCCCCGCAACATTATTGGTCAAAAATACATTTGAAGTGAAAGAAAATGAAGCGCTCCGTTCACCCTGATTTAAGCTTGTCTGCCATCAGACTTCAGATGTTAATGTAAAGTTTGATTGGTGAGACTAGGAATGAGTAAGTGTTAAATGCTGAGATGAGGAAGAAGGCGTGCACTGGGATCGTTTGAGAAATCATAATAGCAGTAATAGAAGCTGACCCCGGCTTTGTGGAGTGGAGAGCAGTGGAGGAGGAAAAAATGACATTTACCATAGCTATACCTCCATGGTCTGACGTCTTGGCTGTTGGCTCCCCGTTGCCTTTACCAAGGCAATGGGGAGAGTGGTAAAGATGTCTCTATTGTACCATTAAGGCAAATTGAGAAAGCACACTGAATTTGAATTGCGCCCAAGCTTTGAGTACTCTGTGCAAACATTCCTCTTGTGTGTGTGTGTGTGTGTGTGTGTGTGTGTGTGTGTGTGTGTGTGTGTGTGTGTGTGTGTGTGTGTGTGTGTGTGTGTGTGTGTGTGTGTGTGTGTGTGTTGCCAAATGTGCCATTCGGATGCCGACAGACTTCAAGGCCGGGAGCCATCAAAATGGCCGCCACTCCCGGCTCTGGCTTCTCCTTCATTCATTCTGTCACTTGTTTCTGCCTTCCTCAAATCACCCTTTGCCATCCATGTTCTCTGCATTCCTGGCATTTTCATTTCTGCTGCACTCGGTTTCAGCCACTCAGAACCCTCCACAGGCCTTTGCTGTGTCTTGGTTCACCTCCACGGTTTCCAGATTTAGAAACCTCAAACCTAGATTTCAACCTGATAACAGATACAAAATCAGTCACGACCACATTTTATATTGTTAACTAAGCTGATCTATTTTCTAATATATGTTTTCGTTGATTGTGTGTGCCCATTATATGTGTTTAGACGATGTATGTTCAGATGAATCATAAGTAGGTATCTTGGTGCCCACCTATGTTCTAGCTGTTGAAATACCAAGGAATTGTTGTGTCTATCATACTGCACAAGGTTGATACATGGATTTGCATGCAAATATACTCTTTACAGGCTTAATTTAGGATTCAATCCCCAGCAGGAATACGCCGTACCCTTTCCCGGTATAGTTCAAATCTGCCAAATAATATAGTACTATTAGTGGGTGTGAATATCAACTGTTTGAGCTCATTAAATACTAGTGCCAACATGTTCACACACATGCATGCACGCACGGACACACGGACGCACGTGCACACGCGTGCACACACACACACACACACACCAGTATGTGTCTTTCTGGAACATCTACCCCTTCCTTTTGTCGGAAGCTCACCCTCCCTCACTGCCTCCGTCGTTCCCTTGTTCCTCCCTATCCTCTCATCTTTGCCGCCCATTCCCTTCTTTTCCCTTACTTTTTCATCCCATATTTTTTCATCCACTTTTCTAGTTATTATTTTGCTATTTACGCTTGTTGTTAATATATGTCTCTCCCCCCCCCCCCCCCCCCCCATTCCTGCACCCCCTCTCCTCTTTGTTCTTAATTTTGGGCTCCACGCCAGTCATGGTTATAGCATCACTGTTAGCAGCATGGTAAGCAGCAGGTTGTAATTTGGGCCCTCCCCTTTGGAGGATGCAATGGTGAGAGAGGGAAAA
Source organism: Lota lota (assembly GCA_026745465.1). Lineage (NCBI taxonomy): Eukaryota > Metazoa > Chordata > Actinopteri > Gadiformes > Lotidae > Lota > Lota lota. The sequence continues at coordinate 3,349,577 of JACYXH010000175.1, read as the reverse complement.
GAGAGAGGGGGAGACAAGAGAAGAGACATGAAGAGAGCTGATTTGGTTTGACTCTTTCTATTTTTGGTGTCACTTTCAAACCCTTGATTCAATCCAGACAATAATACATTTAAAGCTCCCATGCCACTTGTTACATAGGAAGATACAAGAAGGATTTCCACACCTTCCAAGTTAGCCATTATTGAATTATCTTACATAAACTGAAGCACTGCCTTTTTGATGTGCTAGTGGAATGAATGACCATGGATACAACTCCTTCATGCTCAATAGGTTAAACGTGAAAAGAGTGTAGCCTACCTAAGCACACTTTCTGCCAAACCATCCACACAATATTACTTGTGTTAAATCAATTATGCTGTCCTTTTGGGAGATTTAGTCTCACATGCGTAATGAAGCAGTCGAGAGTTGGCCTAAATTTGTTGAGCTATATTTGCATTGAAATGTAGGCCGGGCAATGCCTCATTGACTTCAACTTGGAGCAGAAAAAAAAACATACAATTGAGACCATACAAAATAAACTGGAAGAACTTATTTAGCATTTTCAATGCATATATCTCTATCTTAACTGTATCTTAATTTTGCTCCAATTTCCCAATTTTGGACAAAGACATCTCAGGTAAACGGGAATCGACCACAGGACTATTTAGGGAAAGGTTGTGACAGCAGAAGGTAGCACTGTTTTGAAGTCTCTTGTGTAGTCCCAGAAGTTTGGGCCACATTGTTAATTGCCCAAGCCACTGAAACACGGAAAGACTTGGTATTTGTTAAAGGCAGAAGGCTTTCTGTTCTGGCACCGTTGTTGTTTCTATTCCTGTCCTGTTGGGTTATCTGTGTGAGTGTTCTGCTGCTGTCTCAGGCCAAATCCGCAGGACACCGGGGTCACCAATTAGAGAAAGAGAGCCATGCAGAAATCTGCACGCCTGGGATACAAAAGGAAATAGGCAAGAGCACTAACTAACACAGTCAACATGTTTATGCTCATATCTTCATGTCATATCTCACTTTTAACAGTGTGTGCGTGTAAGTGAGTGTATGCCTGTGTGTGTGTGTGTGTGTGTGTGTGTGTGTGTGTGTGTGTGTGTGTGTGTGTGTGTGCGTGAGTGTGCAAATGTTTATGTGTGTGTGTTTATATAAGCAGTGTGAAATTTATTGATTGGTTGATCGGATCTTTCAGTGGTCTTGTGTTGCTATTTCAGGTCCATGAGAGTGAACGAAAACCGAATACAAGAGAACAGAAGGTGAACTGGTAGAAGCTGAACAGGATCTCTCCAGATTCCTGAGGTCTTAATGATGAGTGCCACTAAAAGGATGATGTACATCATGTCACTTCCTCTACCTCATGAGGTGTCCAAGGTCACCCACAAAAAAACAATTATCCCCTGAACTCTGTAGACCCGGAATGTGGTGGGCAGGAAATCAGCTGTTGTGTCAAAAATGGAAAGACTGACGAAAGCATGCCCTCCTTCAAGACCCTTAATGCACTTGCTGTGTTTTTCATCACGGTGATGATGGAAAGCAATGACTGGCCCACATGCTATGCCCTTCTGTTCTAGTCTTTCACTGGCGCACTTCCGGTCTCCATCTCTGTGTGCTCGCTATTTTCCAAGTCTTTTAGAGGACCTTCGCTTGTTCAACAATGAATAGGCCTACCAAGAACACTGATTAGTTCCACCAACGGAAAGAGACCATATAGAATAGAAACGGGAATGTGCCTTTGTTGTGCAGCTCTTCATTTTGGAATGAGTTACCATTTTGTTGTATAGATTGTGTGAGCATTTGGCTTCTAACTTGACACTTACGATTTACATCTTTCCCGGCACATACTGTTATGTTCACTTGTCAAGTGACATCAATCCCTCTTCACCATCCTAGTAAATATTTCATAGCTTGTTGTTGTCGAATATCGTTGGAGATGCGGCCGCCCAGGGAGCACCACTAGATACATTCTATATCCACTGGTTCGTGATCTCGAGGCCTGATTTGATTTCAGGCGGAGTCTTTCTGCCATCTGGTGGTAGATTCGAGTTTGAAGCTTTAAAATGTTTTTGCCCTCTTCACCTTCACTGACAACGTAGCCGTTTTATGTCATTGCCTTGGGGGGGGGGGGGGGGGGGGGGGGGGGGGGGGGGGGGGGGGGGGGAATTATAGGATTACGATGTTGTAAGATAATCGCCATTTTATAGTCCTATTCTAATGTCATTCTTTGACCTGCAATCCCTGGAAATTGAAAGATATTATTTGCTAACATGAAATAAGTGAAAAGGGGCCAATGCCCGTATTCATTATTCCCAGCATGCTTTACGTTTGCGTAATACTGATACAATTTAACATACAACGATAGGTCGACAACTTAAAAAAAAAAAAAAGCAATACCTATGTGAATCAATACGTCATACAATACTTTTACTTAAGAAGAACAATACAAATATGCACCATAATTTAAAAGGTATTGCCTGAAGTGAGGGTATATACACATACGCCATCCATGTACTTCTCCGTGGGAGGAAGCTCATTGTAGAGGTTACACACAGAGTGCTAGTCACTCGACCAATCACCTCGGGGAAGGTCTGAGACAAGAGCCAATAGTTGCCCTAGCAGGGTATCACCTGATCCTGGTGAGTGGGTGCACAGAAACATTGGGCAATAGTGTGTTGTTCTCACAGGAGAAGCTAGATGGCGTTAATTCTCAGCGCCACTAGTGGATGTAGACACACTGCCTTGGAAACACTTACGGCTGGCGAATGAGTGCGATGGATGAGGTGGAGCATCGCTCCAGAACCCAATTCAGACTACTCTCCCCCCACTTTTCTTCACAATACACATGAAATCAAATCTGTAATATATATATATTTTAACACCTTTATTTTTAGTAAAACGTAGGTCTACCGATATGTATTATCATTGCTGAATGTATTGCCATGGCAATGCCTTTTTTGAAAACCCTTCAAAATCCACAGTTGGATTCAATGTAGGCCTCTTACGTTTATGTTCCGTTATATTCGGCCAAAGGTGGTCTACTTAGATTGCTTATCATTGCTGAATGCTGAAATGGCTAACCATTTTCTGAAAACCCTTCAAAATCCATAGTTACATCAAATGGGTGTAAGTAGTCTTATGGGATGCACGTGAATTGTATTTTTCGTAAAACATTATTTATTATTATTTATGTTGACACATATCTGGCACAAAATGGTCACCTTCCATTGTGTAACGTTACAGCCAACTAACGAGTCCCGTCACAAATCCAAATTTAACTCTTGGTGTTGGTAGCGTTTTCCTGACCTGGGGGTATGGCCGGGCCACAACCCCGCTCTGTAAAACAGGAAGAGGTTTCTGTTTCTATTTGACCCAGTTATAGAGTATTCGTCGAATACGTGTAGGGTTTCTCATTGGTTCTGGGGCATGAGGCCGTCTGGAGTTAAAGCTACAAGCATCACCTATAAACCAAACAGCCGTAAGGGAGAAGCAAAGGTTGAACTGAAGTGCAATGAAAATATGATATATTAACCGTGCCTGGCGCTGCCCTAGTCCAGAATAAATTCTAAAATATACAAGATGATTATTTCACTCAAAGTTCATTCTATTGGGGATGTAATGTTTGAAATTCAACTATTTATTTATTTATTCATGTAACGTTATCCATTTATCTGTGTTGACCTACACAAATCATTATCCAAATGGCTAAATATTTGCATGCACTTAAAGTGCTAAGTGAGATTAATTTATGATTATTATATATTTTTTATAACAGTGGCATGCAGCAAATGGACGACGAGGCCTACAGACTATTGAGTTATTTCTGATTGGAATCGTAGAAAAATAATAAAATCTTATTTTTACTACAGCAAAAGTAAGATGTACAATTCACACACAACTACTGAAGATAAACAGGAACACGCATTCTCAATACGTTGATAAATCAAATATTTGAGATACTTTATATAGATGACCATAATCTCAAACGTAGCCCTACATTTGAGTCAAAATGTGTTCTGAACACACTAGCGGGTTTAAACAGTTCGCCATCCTCACTAAATGCCAGAATGCCGTTAACTGCATTTTACAGAATTTCAATTTGAATGCCGCACTCTTGGTTTACAACGAGACGTTTTACGGTCCTAATTTAAGAACGGGAATGCCCAAGAAAGAAGAATAGCATATACCACGCTAAATAAAAATAGTTTATTCTGCAACATAGTAAAAATAATAATAATAATCTGACTTTAGATTTACATGTAAAGTTTGTTCGGCTATAGAAATGTCGAACTTCTGGATCCAAAATAATCAGCAATATGCCAGGCGACTGATTCTGCGGTATCCCCCGCCACAATATCATTTAAAACAGCGACTGTATCACAACAATGATGATTAACACACAAATACATTTTCAAAACCAAAGCCAATGAAATCCCACCGTGAGCAACTTTAATATTTAATATGACACGGCCAACGTAAGGTAAAAGGCAAGATAACATTACACTTTTCAAAAAGAGAAACATCTTACTTAGATGTTTTTTCATAACGTTATGATCTTGTCATAATCAGGACAGGCTTAGGGAAGCCACGGACATGTGTGTTTGGACAGACTAAAAAGTGAACTGGTTTAAGGTAACAAATTAGTATAGGCCTAAAGTTTAAAAAGGGAATAAATATGCTTTTTAAAATATATCCGGACTAGAGTGAACATGGCAGATCTACAAAACAGACGCTTGACATCCATCAAAAAGTGTATGCTTTTTGGTAACAACGATGACCTACACGAGTTGTGAGGTAAGGCACATGGCCACTCCAGTGATAAGGCACAGAAGATAATCATGGTAGCATTAATGGCTTAAAAAAGGGATAACTTGTCCACTCAGGTGGGACTGCACCATGTGCGTCCTGACCCAGCGTCAGGCTCTCCTGTCCTTATTACCTAAGATGATATAGAGTTCATTGGGTAGGGATCTGCCCTACCGCATGGGCATGGATGCTCCTTACATGTTGGGAGTGTGTCATCACTCACTGTATTTTGTTATTGAGCTTCCACGCTACACTACCACATTTGAGCTTAATTCATAAAAACTAGTATATAAGAAAAGTATAATATCTGTATCATTCTTGGATTAATATTGAAGTTATATTTAAATGTACCTACAGGGATACATAAGCTAAATAGCCTATACATGTAATTATATTATAATAATTTTATTGTATACAATTTAATGAAAAGTAATTTAATTAAATGTATTAAAAAAATGCCTTTCACTTTTTACGGCACTTAGTATTTCAGATTCTCCGAAAATAATAACCCATAAAGCCTTTAGACTTATCATCACAGATGTGCACATGTTCAACTGTCTTAGGCTAGCATGCATGTGTGGAAGGGTCAGGAGGGTTGGAGTTGTATAACTTTGTTATTGTTTATGTGCTAAAAGACAACCTGCAGGTGGTCGTTTATACAGTGTTTATCACTGTTTCATTATCTAACACACTAACACCATTCAGTCACTGCATGTTTGAGCCCGCTTTTATGCAGATATACTGTAGATCCACATATACATGCACTAGGCCTACATACATTCAGTACATGCATACATACACATGTACATACATATTAACATACACCCAGACTGTACATACATACATCCACATACATAAGTACATACATACATCCATACATTCATACATAAACACACTTGAAACAATGCACACATGAGTCCACGCATGTGTGCGTTTCCTCTCCAGACTGTTATCATTCCAGGAATGCTTGTAAGAGCTGGATTCTCTTGCCCTATCCGCTACACGCGAAAGTGTAGCGGATAGGGCATCCAGGGTATCAGGTGGATTGGTCTTCCATAAAAGAAGATGAGCAAGTCCCCTTGTTCAGCCGTCTCCCTTCAGAGGAGGAGAGAAGAGGAGAGGAGCAGAGGTGAGCAGTGGCATATATGGGCTAATAGACGAGTGCACAGGAGTGAAGGACATAACAGTTGGAAGAAAGGACACTTTTTGCTTTGGACTTGGTCAAAAGTGTTATTATAGTGAAGCCATACAATGATGAAACCTTTATTTTCTAACAGTGTTGCAGATCCAATGTTAGATATGAGCAGAAGAGTTTTCCATGGGACTTTTTTCTTTTTTTCTTCCTCACAGAGGGAACATTTGCAGACAACCAACGGACAACAACAGACGTCTTTTGTGTGTGTCTGTGAATGTATGTGCCGTGTGCAAGTGTCCAGCATGTCCTTGTTTGTGTTTGTATGTGTGTTGCTTTGCGTGTTGATTGCAGACACTGCATGTGAATGCACACTGAAGAACCATACTCTAATGATTGAGAAGAATGAGTGTGAACAGTGTGTCCTCATAAATACTACTATCTGCAGTGGCTATTGTTACACACAGGTAAAGAATGTTTATTATATTGAAATGTGCTATTTATATTCATTAGTTAATGAGTAGTGCTTGTTTTGGAGGATGACACAAAGTGAACTTGTCTTTAAACTTCTTGACATTGGCTAGAAAAAGCTAGTTAAACATTAGCTGAATAAAAACTGTGCTGATGTAATAAATACAGTAGGCCTACTGATGTGCTATATACTAACTTTTCAGACTGAAATTATTTCACTGTTAATCCATATTAAGTCTCTTATTCCTTTGATTGGTTTTCTTTTTATTTGAATTTGAGGATTTGGCCTCATTGTGTACATGACAATACTTGAGTACAGTACAATACGTTTTGCAATAATCCAATGATATCAATTCCAGGACACCAACTTCAGAGGGCGAGTGGGTAAAAACTTCTTGATACAACGCGGCTGTATGCCAGGCTCTCTGGTGTATCGGACTGCGAGGCTGGTGGGCTGCCCACAGAACGTCAACCCTGTCATTTATTACCCCGAATTCCACCGCTGCCAATGTAGACGCTGTGACAGGCGCACACACCACTGTATCCGAAAAAGCCGATATCCATTGAACCGGTGCCGCAAGATTCGCCACAAGAGGAAGGGTAAAGACTCGGGCACATTTGTTACAAGTGCAAACAACTTTTCAGATTAAGAAACAACTGTAGCTAATACCATAACTCCACAAGCATACTGTTGGGGGTAATGTTTTGCATTCAATGTTCTTATTTCTGGTGTCACTATTGTATTTTAATGTGATAGACATCAGAAATCCGTAACTTACTTCTAATGACGTAATTCTTGGGTATCACGGTGTGCATTTAGCATCAGAAAATGAAGTTTCATGAAATCCAATGCAATCTCACATAATTCAGTCCATTAATTTCCTTCAAGCTGATTTAATGGGTTGAGTCACTTTCCCCTCCTGGATACATAGCTAAGCGGGTGACCAATTACTGTACACTCAAGTGGCCAAGCTGTGGCCATTACCATACACTCACATTACAGCGATGGTTTACCAGGAGTGAGAAGTAGTGCAGTAGACCGGGATAAAGCTTTAATTAATGTCCCTACCATGACTTGTGGCCACACTCTTAGGTGACGGTGTTTCTGACTTTGAGGAAATACAAAGTGTCCTGAGTGTTTCCAAGACTCTACGTTTGTTTGCTGACTTAGAGATGGGTATATAAATATACCTTTTGACCTTTTCCTGTCAAGATATTGGGTAGGCGTGCAGTGGATACACACCCCTGTGAAATGTTGTTTGTTTTTAGATCCTGTAGTCCATCACATTAATATTTCCAACAGTTTCCAATTTAAAGAATGTTTAAGTATTAACCTGCATCATTTATGAACAGCGCGCATAAACGGCATAGATATTGTATTATACTGCTTATCTGTTAATGACAAATGACAAACATATGCGTACAATTACATGCATACATTTATCATTTCAACTTTTGTATTTTCAATAAAGCATTTGGAAATCTGAATACAATTTTGAACTCGCTGTGTCATTTGGTTTCCAGTCTGTTTTGGGATTCTCAACTGTGGTCTAATTCAGTCATTCCAAACCTGGGCTCCGGGCCCCCCTAAGACAAGGAGGGCGCCAGAGATCTCAAGGACCAAGCTGCATATATTTTGAACCTTTACAAAGAAAATTTACAATTAGATCATTCATTAAATACATTAATTCTAAAAATCCAACAAAACATCAACAAAATATACTTTTGTCATTCTATAGCAGATCTACGGAAGAAATAATATGTTAGAGGGGGGAAAGGAAAACTTTTTCGGACTTGGCTAGTTCAACTCGGGAGTACAAACTCCCAAGGACGCTGTACCGTCACTCTGCAATTGGAACAGCACCATACTCGATGACGTCACCATCTGATCTCGTCTTGGCAATACTCGGTTATTTTCACCCAATAAAACGAAATATGATATAAAACACAACCATGCCCTCTTTTCGTTTTAATTAAAAAAGTATTAGTGTATATATGTAGATGTTCCAAGATCTGTAGCCTACATGTAGAAAGTCAGTGGCGGGGAAAATATTGTAGAAGGTTGTTGTGGACGTTGGTGAATGAATGACAATCAACATCAGACATGAGAAAATTTGACAAACATGCGTTCAAATTTATCAGAATAACTAACAGTTGTGAGTTTTCGCCATTGCCGTTGGTTGTTGCGAAATGCATTCTGGGATGCATTGGCTTTCCCAAGTCGAGAGCTCCAGATGCGTCCGAGCATGAACACATCCGGGCATTTGGAGTGTACTTGGCTAGATGCATACTTTTGAATGGAGCACTACTTGGGCTGCGATCCACAAGAATTGAGCCATGCGTCGTACGATTTATTTGTACGTGAAAGCGGAACCAAGCCACCTCACCCCGCTTTTTATAAATCCTATTTTCTTTCCTTCTGGGGCAGGGCTGTAAACGCACCTTCAAATCAGTCTCAATAAGCCTGTCCACCCGTCCAATAAGAGGACAGGTGTGTCTCATCAACACTTAATCAGCCGGTGAAGCGGTAACGCAATATAGCATAGGTGTTTAACCTTTAGTAATCTAATGCAAACCTATCAGTGGTGTTGGAGTTTCGTTCTCATTTAAAGAGAGGGAATAGTTTAATTTGACTTTCTTAGTTGCATTTACACATGTAACACACAAAATGTAAGTTGCATTTTAGCTAACGATGGCAGCAGGTATCTCAAAACAGCCTACCTCTCACGTTGGCTACGTTTCATTAGTACTATAGTTCCACCTCACCTCAGCCCTCGGTATGACGTAACCGCATGTGTAGCATGGAGGCCACATGGAGAGCAGAGCGAAAGTGAGCGGGCAGGAGCGGGGGATTTAAATGTTATTTTCATTCCGAACTACTGTCAACTACCGAACTACCGCCAGTTACAGGCTGACCGCAATACTGCTTTTTACAAGTGATCAGAAATCCCTGCATACTCATAAATTGGGCTATACAAGGTTGACTTTACGACAATTGAGTGGAATATATGCAAATCTGTTTGTGTACTTACATACGCGACAGGTTGGCATTGCAATAAGTAAATTGCTTAATATAATCATCACCCTCTTCGTTGGTAAGCAACCAGAGACAGCCGTACATTACTGCAACCTAACCATGTATTTATTTTTTCTTGCACCAAATGCAAACCCGCAATGCATTGTGGGTGATAATCACATCTGGAGTGACTATATTGTTGACTCTCATTACTCCGGGGGTCTTTCTCACCACTCACGAGGGCATGTTGAACGACTAATGAAACGTAGTCACATGGGAGAGCACTTCCCATGTGGTTCTATCAGTCTATCTTGCAAGATCATTTCTACTTCCCATACACATAATTTCCTTTTAAAAGTCTGCACTCCAGCTCAAGAGGTGGTGCAGCTGCTAACATAATATTGCCTGACTATTATCATTTTACTAATAAAGATGATCGAAGGCATACATACGAAACAACTTTTAAACTTCACACACCAACTCCTAGGTATTGTTTGGTAACAATGACAAAATAATGATTAGCCCACGCTCTACGAAAGAGGTTTTAACTTTTACCAACGAAATGAATCATGATTATATAAAACGTTAGGTAATTTCAATCAATTACTCTTCTGTGTTTGAAACCTATGTTTTTACATAATGCATATACAATACATTTAATAGGAACCTTTGCTACCGAAAACATCACTGAAACGCTGGTTCTGAAAAGTATACCAAGTCTTGCAGTGGAACATCCAGAACCCCCCGCCCTTCTCAAATGTTCTTGGCTGGTGAGTAATTGTGGGTGGAGATTTCTGCCGCTGAAACGGCAAGGCTGTGCTTGCCTATATATATAAAGTCATGTCCCGCTGGAATCTCGCCTTGCTCAGTGTCTTCCAGGGACTCTCAGTCTGCTCTCCCCCACCTGCCTCCGCCATTCCGCCGACAAATTACAACTTTTAACAGAAACAATGGCCCAGCAACAACAGATCAGGTAGAACGCACCTTCTTACACAAAACTGCTGCAATGATCAATGAATGACCAATATTGGCTGAATGCATTCCATTGCATTGGAATCATTTATTGCTTTGGTGTTTTATGTTTTTTTCATATGTGTCAGTTATTATAAAGTTGACATAAAGTCACCACAACACGTATACTGAGATGGTCTAGTCCTGTGATGGTTCAACACGTAGCCTAATGATTTAGTTTTACTCTCTGGTCAGTTATTTTTAGATGCCCAGATGCCTGGAGGCAGTTTTTGCCATTTATCACTGGACTACACTGACCAAACATGATGTAGTCATACTGGAGTATCATTATACATTTGAATGTAAAATATACATTATTATATTACAATATACTAATCTTCATAGATATAAATATGTTTTTGTGTCCATTCTTGTCATTTTCTTTTTATGTTGGTGTGAAACCATGTATCTCTCTCACACACACACACACACACACACACACACACACACACACACACACACACACACACACACACACACACACACACACACACACACACACAGTACTGCTCCTGATGCAATGTTTTGTAAACATGGATGTGTGTACAAAATAACGTGCATCCACAGCCTCCCAGCCAAGCTGATCAATGGAGGCATTGCAGGCATGGTGGGGGTCACCTGTGTGTTCCCTATTGACCTGGCCAAGACGCGCCTGCAGAACCAGCGCAATGGCCAGCAGGTCTACAGAAACATGTAAGAGACAAACAGGCTACAACGTGAAGTGGAAAAGTACCAGTGTAATGTTGGGCCATTGAATATGAGTCTGTGTTTTGTTGTTGTTAAGGTTGGACTGCCTGATAAAGACGGTGAAATCTGAAGGGTACTTTGGCATGTACAGAGGTAAGTTTATGCGTATTCAGGCTTTACATTTAATCTGCCACCTATCTGACAATAGTGAAACATATAATAATCATGTTAATTACTGTAGCTTATATTTATAATTGCTATTTCTAATTAATAATACATTTATTTAATTATTTAATACATTTAACTGTTGGCCAAAGTTAACATTAGTCAGCCTGGAAGTTACCTTTTTTGTTTGCTCTATTATATAGAATAAAATTAAGATTTGGATCCACTTTTGCAAATGCTTCAAGCTGTTGTTGTTTCTTTTTAGGAGCCGCCGTGAACCTCACGCTGGTCACCCCTGAGAAGGCCATCAAACTTGCTGCTAATGACTTTTTCCGCCACCAGTTAAGCAAAGATGGGTGAGTACATTAAAACAAAAAAGGACACACACACATCGTTTTCTTCCTATTTCACTCGCTACGCTAACCCACCCCATATTGTATTTATATCCTATTGCATTTCTATGCATTTAGTGGCAGGCTAACAGTGTTGAAGGAGATGTTGTCTGGCTGTGGTGCAGGAATGTGCCAGGTTATCATCACCACACCTATGGAAATGCTCAAGATCCAATTGCAGGATGCTGGCAGGCTAGGTAAGTAGCTTATTCAATCACTACACAGAAACAAGGACAGAAATTATATATTTTTTTATTACCTGTATGAATCAATATTATTGTTACTAAAATAAGGATTACTGTTTTTTTTTCCTCAGCGGCCCAGCAGAGGGTGATTCCCAGCATGGTGCCTGCTCTGAAGCTGGGAGTGGTGCTCAGCCGCTCCTACAACACCAGCCCCGCGCCGCACGTGGTCCGAGTGTCCGCCATGCAGATCACCAGGGAGCTGCTCAGGACCAAGGGAGTCCCGGGACTCTACAGAGGGCTGGGGGCCACTCTGATGAGGTGAGTCTATTGAGCTGGCGCCATTCTAGTTTCAAGGGGAAAAAGATTTGTGATCAGAACTTTGTTTTATATCTACGGCTGTGCTTGACGCTTTTTCCAGGGACATGCCGTTCTCGATGGTGTATTTCCCACTCTTTGCCCATCTGCACCAGCTCGGACGCCACTCGTCTGAAGACACCGCCGTGCCTTTCTATTGGTCGTTTGTGTCCGGATGCTTAGCCGGTTCCATCGCTGCCGTGGCTGTCAGCCCATTCGATGGTAGGGGTTGCACACAACATATTTGCTGAGATTGAAAGCGATAGATATAGATATATACAGATACAGCGATATAGATAGATGGAGATATATTTAGTCTTCAACTGACGTAACCTCTACGTTGTGCAGTGGTCAAGACAAGGCTCCAGTCACTCAAGAAAGGAGCTAACGAAGAGACCTACAATGGAGTAGTGGACTGTATCAGGTAATACACTCTTATATATTCTCTCCCGAGAAAACAGACAAAAAACAACAAGACGCAAACTTTCTTACAATGTTCTTAGTGTCTGTCACTGAACAAATCGGAATTATCTTTTCCTGACAGAAAAATCATGAGGAAGGAGGGCCCCAGGGCCTTCCTGAAAGGGGCCAGCTGCCGGGCGCTAGTCATCGCCCCTCTCTTCGGCATAGCCCAGGTGGTCTACTTTTTCGGGGTGGGAGAGTTCCTGCTGGGGTACACACCTCAGAGCATCTGCTCTTCGTGAGCACGCCCCTTCTTCCTCTACTTCCTCGGCAGGTTGACAGGCAGCTATGCAATGGGACTAGCTGTGGCCCTAGCTCATGACTTTTATGGTTTACTTTACTTTTGTTCTCTTTTGTTTAATGCTTATTGTACGAGGCTATTGGTGCTGAAGGGGTCTCACTAGTAGTTAAAATGGCTTCAAACCCATGCCCCTATGGCATGACACGCCATGTTTAGCTCTTTGTTTTGAAGGAACCTGCCTTTGCATGTTTCATTTGTTTGGGGGCTTATTGTATGAAAGGAATCATTGTTCATTTCTTATTTTCACAGTTTTTTCTCAATGAGGGATTGGGGATTCCAGCTTTTCCCAAATGTTTCTTGTTGTCAGGATGAATTAACCGTGGCTCGCTGTGCTCGGTTTAGCTCCTTACTGCATATAACCGATATCTATTACCCCTGATGTGTAATGCCATCCTGTGTAGTCTTTGAGCTAATTCTAATTTAGTCACCACTACAAGCTGGGGTGTTAATGGAGAGATGGAGGAAGTATGCCATGGGTTGTTATTACAAAATAAAAGCAGAGGTGGCAAAAAAGCTCTCAAATCCCCAATCCTGTTTTAAAGGGTTACTGTATGTACTGCACCTGGCTATCAATGTAGCCTATCATTTATTTGTACATAGTGGGGTTTTTTATACAGTAAGAAGACTTGACAAACAAAAATGTCTGTTATGAAAAGTCAGAAGAAAGCGTAATGTCTATATAGCGGTAATAACAGTTCCAGTCAAATATGATCTTTTGACCAAACTGGACTCTATATTATGGAATTTTGTTAGAACATACTTGAAAGCTTTGAGAAAGTAAGATTATTCCCAACCCATGCCAAGAATGGTGGGGAAAAATGTTCATTCAAATTTTTCGGATCCTGTTTTGCTATGGAGGGCTAAGTAAACATTTATTCAGTTATTCAGTATTTGTGTATTCCAATTAACTGGAACACATTAAGCAATTCGATTGTTCTGCCAAATGATGTTATATTATACATCCTTTTTAAGCATTGGTCTTTATGTTATTCGGCAAAGACTTTGACTTAAAATTTTCAACCAAAAGGTTTTGGGGTTTGTGCTCCACTGTCTTAACAGGCTTGAATAGTGGAATAAACTTTTATAACGCAACTATTTTGTGTCTATCTCAGTATTCCATATTCACATTTCAAACAAGTAAGTCATAAAATAGAAAGTTTGCCTAGAATTAGGTTGGAGGCTAAGCAACCGGTCGAGACAGGAAGGCTTGTCTGGATTGAGCTTCAGGCAAAAAGTATGATGCAAGTTCAGAAACGGTTGCACTCCCTATCCGCTGTTGTACCAACGGTATACCTAGGGGGGAGGGGGGAGGGGGCAGATCAAGTGCACATTCTGCAGCAGGGAGTAACCCTAGCCTGTACCATCTTGGCGTACCTGCTGGGAGCAGCTGTCTCGCGGGCTCAAATTCAGAAACGTTAGACCTTGACGATGGTCCCTCACGCTGTTGAAAGTGAAAGTATATTTTAATCAAAGATCCAAGTCAGCCGGTCTCGTGACTTTTTGCTATCATTGGGGTAATTGTTTCAGGCAACAAATGTAAGCAATCATTTTAAGGATGAAGCTACCAAATGTACACCAAAACTATTCACAAATTTGAAAATTTTATTGTAAAGGATTGTTAAAAATGACATCTAGGATAATTCTCTCTGAGTGTGTGTGGAGATGGCTGGGTTAACCGGTGCACACTGATTACTCAATGGTCAGGTGTGCTCACAGGTGTGCAGCCTCATCCAGCCCCAGAGTCCAATCAGACTCGGCCAGGTGAGGCTGCTTTAACCAGCCATCATCCACACACACTCACACAATGCTGCATATTTCATATTTCGCGGGTGTAGGTTCAATACAAGCTCAGCTTATCTGGCCCATGTCAAGGCTTGTTCATTAGTTAGATCAAGTAATAAACGAAGCCCTCAAAATATGAAGTGATCATAGAAAGAAAACTGAAGATAACAAGGAAAAATGACTACATCTGGTGTGAAGAAAACCAGAGGAAGATAGATGACCTGTTTTTGAAAAATATGTTTAGTAGGCATCAAACAGCAATCTTCCTGAGAAGCACGTAATGCAGAAAAAAAATCAATCCAACACATTATCAGTCACAAACAGCATGGTACAAAACAACTTCAGTCATGACGTTGAAACATATAGGCTTACATTGAAGGAACACAATATGAATATACGGATTGGTCGGTTAAATATGCTAAAATATCATGAATCAATCAATTCTTCTCTAAGCCAGTACCGATTCTACAGTGTCTGATTTCAGCGATTAACTACACCTGCTTGTCTGATTGCTGGCCTACTGGCAAACATGTCTGTATTCAGATATAACTGGTAACCTCATATTGAAATACCGAAGTAACCCCAACATTCATCGGCAACGAGGATTCCAGATACCACGCCTAACATTAACAACGTATAAGTTACTATGACGGATAAACAAGACGGGTCATGCTTGGTACCAAACAGAGAGAATTCTAAGATCAGTCTTCGAAGTTGTACTTCCATTAGATCTGTTCTTTTGGTCCAAGAGTCAGACCCATCGGTGTATAAATCAACCCCCACAACAAGAACAAAACAAACATAAATTGAGGGGGAATAGATCCACTCCTGCTACATGTTGGGTATGTGTGTCAGTAAAAACACAGTCCAACCCTTCAAACATATGTACACTATAGCTACGTCTACTTGCTCTGTCAGTCATTTTTTCTAGCTATGTTCTTTTTGTGAGTGACAGCTTGTCAAACGAAGGCACACAAAACTTCATGTCAATATCCTTATACTATTCACTTCAAGCTTGCACCTACAAACAAAGCATGTTAAATATAGAAAAAATTTGTTCAACGTATTGTATTAAACTACACACAATTCACCCATATTTACATAAATGTGCCCTGATATTGGTGCTGTGAACTTTGACCAGGTTCAGATGGAACCACAATCTTATATTTTGTACACGGGATGCAATGAGGCAGGAAAGAACAAAGAGGACATGCACAGACAAATACTGCCTGCTATGTTTTTGTACTGTATTTTAGATTTTTTTTAAAGGCTGGGCTTGTGTCCCTGCAAATGCAAAGACGAATTTAACTTTTTGCTGTCATTGGGGTAATTGTTTCGGGCAACAAATGTAAGCAGTCATTTTGGATGGATGAAGCTACCAAACGTACACCAAATCAACTATTCCCAAATTTGTATAAACTGTAAAAACTAACTGTATTGGCAAAGTGGTTACAGTGGTTGTAAATATTGTGATTAAACACAAATCATGACAACAAAAATTATTTAAGTTACTTAGAAACATTGTGGCATTTCTTTACTATTGAGGTTAGGTTAGTGATCAAAGCACCAGCATTTGTAAAGGGTGGTCTATTGGCCGCTATCCCTGGATCATATAAAAGTTTTTTATAGATGTTTACTTCATCGTGCAGTAATTCACAACAAGGTCTGAAAGGACAGCAGGTGGAGACGTCCAGGGCTCCAACGCAGATCAGATGACCTCTCTACTGTTACGAATGGCACAGCACAGCACCATGCTGAATATCATCCCAATGATCTAGGGAGCGAACGACACGACTGTAAGGACATCTACACGGTGACACACAGGAAACAGTGTGCACAATGGCCAACTTTATTGTGACAAAACTTACTTGACTTGTAAGTTGTGTGGATGTGGGTGTCTGTGTCTGTGTGTGTGTGTCTCTGCTAATGTGTCAGTATGTATATGTCTGTGTGTGTGTGTGTGTGTGTGTGTGTGTGTGTGTGTGTGTGTGTGTGTGTGGGGGGGGGGGGGTCTCTGTCTCCCTCTATGGGCCAATGCTCACCATGACACCAGCGATGCCGATGCCCACGTAGCCGATGATGTAGAGTTTGCTGTTGAAGAATTCTTCGATGCCCGCCTCACAGTCCTGTGGTGAGACACCCATAGTAAGACAAGAGGCAGTAGAGATAACTTAGCAGAAGCAAGGCAACAGACTAAAGCTGGGAAGATATTGAAGCATTAATAACCATGAGGAAAATAGTGCTCATAGATCATAACCTCTGCTCATGTAAAGTTCAAGAATCGCCTTCATCGCAAGCATCCGTACATTTATGTGAACTTCATGTCCAGTGTGAAAATTCATTAAAGTTCCACCAAAATGTGATACAAAATGTGGAGAAATGATTACATCTCCATTTTAACATTACAGCTTCTGCTGAGGATTACGATGGGACAGAATGGAATTCAATTGGATGTGAAACTGGAATAGCCACCTTGCTCTCGCTTAGAGAGTCACTGCAGGGCACAGCTTTGGTTCCACAACAGTTCAGCTATGACAAAGAGAAGTCAATAGGACATGAATACAGCATATAATGACATCATTACATTTCCTTTCATGCACAAATTAAATATGAATTGATTCATTGTCACTTTCTTTTCCCCAGACCTACCACTTTGTGGTATGAGGCGATTAATGTGCTATTGTTGTCGTCATTGTACGTTTTGGCATAGAAGTTCTGGACATCTTCGATGATCTATATGAGATGAGGAGGGAAGGAAGCAGTGAATTCATGATGTGAAGTTAACACAGAAGTACATTAAAAACAAGTGGCATTTTAACCAGAGAGAATGCACATACCTTGTCTTTGTTAAGGAATCCAAACACTCCAGCCGCAACTTCAGCCCCGAATATAATCAACAGGCAGGCGAAGAACTGCAAATGTTAAAAACAGATATGTTATTTACATACATATATATATATATTAAATGTTTTGGTTCATTTACTGTATTTGTGTGCTGAAGTTCACTTCATCGGTGAGTGGCTACGTTCTCTCTATCTACAGTTTAATGTTGACTGAGGGTTTGGTCCTCACTGAGCCCAGAAGACACTGAGACTCCCGAACAGCCCCGCAGCAACCGAAGAAGCCCACCAGCATCACCAGACTGCCAGCGACGATCAGGATGTACACCCCTGAAAGAAGGAAGAACGGTTAAAAATGAAAAACCACCACTATATTGGGCATCTGTTGACCTGATAGATTGGCATCAGACAATTTAATTTACACGAAAAGGCACAAGGGGGCAGCATAGAACCAATGTGTACCAATTGAGTCAGTCCATGAATTGCAACAAAAAAGTGAGTAAATAATTTTTGTCATTTCTTTTCTGTTAAAAGAACCCAATGGTTTGTGAATATCGAGTTGCCTAATGGCCTACTCTGGGATAGCTGGGAGGGTATTGTCTTCGCCACACTCGGGTTCCCCTGGGCTGCCATTAAACTGCTCATTAAGCGCACAGCATTCTGCTGGGAGGATGTGGGTACAAGCTAGTTCATATGAGGCCCATCCACTCCCATTAGTGAAGCCCGTTACTAGGCAACGGCACTGTACGGCACAAGGTGATGGGAGGGCATTTTATCCCCCAGGTGGGGATGTGCTCAGGTGAGGGTTTTGATTGGACAGAAAAATTAATACGATGACAAGGGATGCCAGATTGAACAACAATCCACTCTGGTACAAATTGAAGATGATGTCATCATTGTATATGGGACGATGATGATAGGTAGTTGCCATCTTGAAGTGTAAAATGATTAATTCCACAGTTACATGGCATGGAATTACAGCTTTAAAATACCATCCTCTCGTTTTCTGAGCCTACTGTGTGTTTCTCATCAGATAGGCCCAACTAACACTATAATCTAACTAATACTATAATCTTACTAATGTTTATTTTTGTCCTAGTTTTCTATTCAAGTGTGCTGTGTGTGCCCCTCAACCTTAAAACTGTAACAGCATATGATCTTTAGTGTTGTGAGTTGTGTGTGAGGGTGGCTAGGCTGGGCTCCATATGGGAGGCAGACCATGGAAACTGTTGAGTGCTCTCAGCTGCGTGTCCACAGGCCTGTGCTCTATGCGGGTGACAGTCCTCACTGTCAAAGCCATGTGCAGCTCGGCTCTCTGAGGACCTGACAGAGAACACCACACACCTTTCAAAGTTACTGTGATAGGCATGCACGCGCGCACACATGCACACACATACACACACTCACACACTAACTTTACTGATAGACTTTAATATGTTGGTCTTATTAATCACTTGACATCTTTCACCTTTCACTTCAAAATCTTTCTCGTCCATGTATATTTCATGCTCCATAATATGTGGCCGTATTAAGTGTGCTCCGATGCAGTTATTCGGGGACACCGATTAACTTGAGTGACGTTATCCCTGTTAGACAGACAGACAACTGTGTACGTCATAAACTATTTCCACACGGGACGGCTGCCATCGTTCTTTCTTCTATGTCACTTTCTAAAATACACGCTTGTACGACACTCTAATTCTGGTTCCACGAGCCTCAGCCCAGACTCTTTCATTCAAATTGGGCGTTCCTTTTTTTTTTTATCCACTCAACTTTATTTCATTACTTTGGTTGCGTGTTGTTGTGTTTTATAACATGGTGTTTGCGTGTTCTCACTGTCCTGTCCACTTCACTGGTTTGTGTTGAGTTCTTGAACTCCTTGAACACTTTTCAAAAGGCCTGTGGTGTTTGTGTGTACTTTAGGTCTACTTATGTATGCACTTTGTGCAATTTGATTTCCTGCTTCACGCCAACCACATTAAGTATTTTTTGAGAGAGAGAGAGAGAGAGAGAGAGAGAGAGAGAGAGAGAGAGAGAGAGAGAGAGAGAGAGAGAGAGAGAGAGAGAGAGAGAGAGAGAGAGAGAGCAAATGAGTGTATGGAGTCTACTCTGTGGTAGGAATATTTCCACTGTCATACAGACAGTTTTATTCAGAAGCAGAGGTGGTTGCATGGAAATATGTCAATAAACTGTTAACGGCGGACCTCTACGGACAGTAAATTTTGGCATCATAAAATCTAAAATAACTTTTTATTTTCCACATAACAAACAACGGTGATCTATGATCTTAAAAATCTAAACGTTGGTTGTAAGGGTTTTAAAGTATGAAGTGGATGGATTTGATGCCAACACAGTGATGGACCAAACACAACCTTCCCATGAATGTTATACGGTGAAACCATAGGGCTTCTTCTGATTCCAAATAGAAACTGCAGTTCTATTTGGTTTTCAGTTATCGGTTGCCAGACCGCCCGCTGCTCACCGATGAAAAATGTCTCTGGGGCCCCAGCTCCGTTGAGCAGGGACACCGTCTCAGGGTCGAAACGCAGCCACAGCCCAACCGACAACACCAAGGAGCCCATCAGCTAGGGAGAGACAGGGAGAGGAGTGGTTGAAACAGCATTAATACACACTTATTGTTATGTTTTATGATTATTATTTCTAAACATGACCTCCTTTTGAACCAAAAAAGTGATTATATATATATATATAGAGAGAGAGAGAGAGAGAGAGAGAGAGAGAGAGAGAGAGAGAGAGAGAGAGAGAGAGAGAGAGAGAGAGAGAGAGAGAGAGAGAGAGAGAGAGAGAGAGAGAGAGAGAGAGAAAACAACTTTGGAAGTAAAGCTACAGTAGTAATTTATTGTAGTAGTATTTTCATCATATTTGTTGAAATTTACATCTCGACAGCGATCAATAAATCAAATGCTCTGACAAAATTAAATAAAATCTGGTATCTGTGGAGCCCCTTTGGCCGCAGGCCTGTAATAAGCCATTCGGCACAAATGAAATGATTGGATGGCCTACCAACCTACCCTCTATTGTGCACTCCTTGCTCATTACCGGAGTCTTCCACAAAGCTAGGCAGACCTGTTGCTTAACTTAGCGAGCTAGTCGCACAACGCTTTCTCGTGGACTCGTACTCCGCAGTAGTCAGGCATTTTGCGTTCATGTGTTTTGGGTGAGTGGCTTTGGAGGAAGGCCTGATGGGAGGGGTGGGATTTTTTCCGAATCTAGCTTACTCTGGCTGGTTTCAACAAAGTTACCTACCCCATGTTTAATTACATATTTATTAAAGTGAAACACTACATCAAATAAATGGGCCTAGCAGTGAAAGACTCTTTTCTTTTCCTACATTAAATAAGCAATCATGGGGCAAAGTTTCCTCTCTGACCCCACCATTTCAATAACATTTAGATTGTCTAAACAAGATAGATTGGGAAATACGGTTCAAGGTACAAAGAATAGTAGGCTATTCCCAACCTTAATGGCCGTACAAGTGTGAAACTATACAGAGCAACGTGCTGGCTCCTTGAATGACCACAGACAGCATGTCATGTACATGCAACCTCCAGACTACCAACAGTGAGGATATACCCCCTTCTTGGCAACACGCAGGCATGTCACACCTTGGTCCTAACCAGAGCCTCATGTTTGGTTGGAAATGTGGTTTAAATGTTGCTCATACTTTCCCTAACTCTACTCCAGCCTTCAACACAAACACATAGACCCACCACAATGTAGGTATACCAAAGCACAAACATAGCTGACGGGGCTGTATTTACCAGTGAGAGTTACAGTTGCTTGACGATGCCACTCACAAACTGTTATTTTTTAAGCTTATGGTTAGCAACCGGCGCTACTTCCAGTTAAAGCGGCCTGAATATGGAAGAGGCTGCCCCACTTACACATGAATGCTGAGCGTTTTTACTGGTAGCCACCAGCCTACACTTGAGCCGTTCCCATGCCCTCTCTGGATAATCCACACTGAATAAGCCTCAGTCTGGGCTTTGCGGTTTGATGAGTGTGTGTTTTTCTGTGTGTGTGAAAGCAATAAAAACCATGGTCCAAAATGGAAAAACATTTGACCCATGATTCATTTGTATGTGTCCCATTCCTGGGAATGTAGGTGCCCTGGCTGTGTGTTTTCGATCCTAACCTTTTGGCTACAGAAATGTGCCAGAAACACTTGAAATCATGGCATCTTCAAATTCTGCTTGTCTTCTGATTTGACATCCGACTTGTCCGCCGTTCCTCTCTCTCACCGCCTCTTCTCTCCCTCATCATCTCTCTCTCTTTAACCTCTCCTTCCCTCCTCTCTCTCTCTAGACCTTTACTCTCATCTCTCTCATCACCTCTCCTCTCCCCTCACCTCCTCTCTCTATACCTCTCCTCTGGTCCTGTCTCTCCTCTCCCATCCTTTCCTTTCACTGTCCTCCCCTCCACCCTCTCACACATTTCTAGAGGTCACCATCTTGGCCTCAGAGTTTAACTGAAGAAGAGCCTGTAGCCTTAATGAAAAACATTTTGAATGGATAGTGAAGGGCATGGAAGTGGACTTCTATCTACTGTCAAGTCTTGTGGATTGAAAATGCATAGGACACCTAAGACCATGGGACGCCTAAGATGGAAATGACATATACTTTAGCACAATAAAGCTATAAAGCATGATCAGAGGGCCATCTGTGTACATTGAGAGGTCCTGGCAAAGTGCTGCCCTGGTTAACCTGGTTTATTTTCCAGAAAACTGCATTGCAGTAACAAAGCATAAGGAGTATGTCTAGTATGTAAGTGTAGGATAATAGCCTCTGACTGGTGTAGGTTGCGGATGTAAATTACAATTAAACCATCAAACAGTGGTTGTAATGTGGTCGTCCATTATTCCACACTAGTTTGTGTACTGCTAACTAATGGAGAAGCAGGTGGTTGGATAGAGCCAGGAGCACTTTGGGTCTGTGCCAGCCCCAATTAGGCCTATATTGCTGTTCACAAGTCCATACAAGGCCTCCCTGATAGCCGTTGGTTGCAGTATCAAGAGGAAGAGAGGAGACAGTTTGTATTTAATTAGCACTTACATCATCTGGGCAGCAATTATTGAGCCTTGTCCAACGGTGAACTATAGCAAGGAAACAGTGAACTTAGTGCCACTTAGGAGACATGTTGTCCCAAAGGAGATATTAAAACCCCTTCTAGTACTCACCCCACCCCACCCTCCTCTCCGCCTTCTGTCATACGCCTTCAGGCAGACACAAGCCACACCCGTCCCTTGTCCCGCTACATCTGTCCTTCTATCTGTTAACCAGACCCCCCCCACCACCTCCTCCATCACTAACTACATTTCTCCTTCTCCCCCACTCCCTCCCACTCTCTCTGTAGCCAAACCGTCTACACCCTCATCTCTCCCTCCCTCTCTAATCAAACCTCACAGCCCCCATCCATCCCTCCCTCTCTCCCTCCCTCCTTCCCGCTCTTTTTATCAAATTCTCCTACCCCCCCATCCATCCCTCCCTCCCTACCTTGAACCCATAGGACAAAGCGCCAATGTCTTCTATGCGACTACACTTTGGCACACAATATAAGAGAGAGGGGGAGCAGAGAGACCAATAAATAGGGTGGAGTGAAAGAGGGAGAAAGGGAGACAGATGAAAAGAGAGTCAGAGATCAATGTTGTTTCTTCGGGGGGGGGGGGGGGGGGTGGGGGGGGGGGGGCACCAGTGTGGTGTCTTGTTCGCTGATAAGGCAAAAGCAATACACACTGATAGAAAAATGATCATCCCTACAGTTCTATGGTTGGTTTATAGAAGTGTCTTTACTCTGTAGGACTTGGTGTTGTTACATTGCTGTTGAATAGGCTTTTTTCACATTTCCATCAGGATAGGGATTTGTTCTGTTGTCCAAGTAGTTTAGACAACAGAACGACAGTTGGTTTGAATGCAATTTGCTTCATGTAAAAGAGAAGCAAAGACCAAAGTTCAGGCCGATTCTTTGGAATATATTTCCAAGACCTGGTTGCGCTATATTGACAGTGTACATTTTGAGATATAAAAATATACACACACTCCTTGTTTTCACTAAATACAGAATAAAATCCAGGAACTAGACCTTGATGTTCATTGGACGGATAGCTATGAGCATAAAGTATACAAAAGCTTAGCCTGCATTTACATTCAATGACAGTAAACAAATGTTGACGATGAGAATCCCGCTATCCCTGACTCAACACACTATGTTCCATGATTAAATATTTGTCCATTCTGCGACCTCACCGTGTGACTATAATATATGTCCTGAATGTATTAACTCATGTTTTTGCTCTTCTCTTATTGTGACGAGCATTTTTGCTGGTGTGTTGCCAGAGCAGCGGGTGTGATCTCTGTAAGGGAGACCAATGGGTCATTGGTTTGCATGAAGGGAGTTGTACTAAGAGAGTTAGGAGTCAGCCCTGTTGCTGTTGCCGTCTACAGGCTCTCTGCTGCTTCATGGCGACTATTTGTGGGATTCACGTGGGATTTGAGTCGAGAGCCCTCCCCCACACCCGCCCTCCCCTCCCCCATTCTCCGTTCTTTTGTTACCCTCATCTTATCTTCCCTCTCGGCCGCGGCTCCACCAGCAGGTCGGGTGGGGCTGGTTGGCTGGTGGGGGCGGGGGGAGCCGAAGGCCCAGCGGGATTGTGATGTGATGTACTTATTACGAGTGGGCTGGTAATACAGGCGGAAGGAGGGATGGTGTGTGTATGTGTGTGTGTGCGTGTCTGTGTGAATAAGGATGTGTGTGTGTGTGTGTGTGTATGTGTGGGTGGCGTCAGTGCTCAGTTGTGGCTGAAGGAGTGCAGAATCAGAAGAGAAAGTGGGGAAAGTGCAGGAAACACAAACACACACACACACACACACACACACGCAGGGCTTTCATCCTAACCTTAATTGGCTTTGTTGCTATTGGGACCTTCAAGGGGCAGCAGCTTATGTAAATAACTTTATCCAAATGTTTGAGCCAGCCCATGTCATACATCAAACAGGCATAAAGGACATGCAGAGCCAGCAGACGAATAGCCTTCTATCTCTGCTCCACTATTTTCTCTGTATCTAGGTCAGGTTCATGCCAACTGTCCTGCTTAACATAACCTCACCAACACACACACAAACACAGACTCACACAAACACACATAAACACACACACACAAACACACACAAACACAAACTCTAGCTCACTTAATATCTCACAGGCTCTTCCGGCCCTTAATACCTTTTTTGCCATCTTTTCCAAACATTCTTTCACCACCTCACTTCGGTCATTTAGCCACATCACTGTGGACTCTGGGATTCTGTCCACATTAATTTAATCTCTCTCTAGTTTCTCTCTATCTCTCTCTCTCTCTCCTCACAGAGAAGCTGTGTCAAACAAGTGTGTTCTTCTGTTAGCTGAGCCACAAGCTCAGCTTAGCTGAGTTTGCTGTGGTCAAACAGACATAATATAAACCACCCCGGGTTCGCTCCAGCCCTCTGACTCCCTGATAGCACACTGATAGACAGCCATCCAGCCAGTCATCCAGCCAGCCAGCCAGCCAGCTAGCCAGCCAGCCAGCCAGGCAGCACCAGCAGACACTGGGGTTATGCTATTGTCCCTTGGGTGTCACAATAGATCCATTCACACCACCACGCTCACACACACCGCCTGATCTACTCCGCAGATGGTTAAGTCTCTCTCGCCACTATGCCCCTCCCCTTGGCTCTTACAAACACACACACACACACACACACACACACACACACACACACACACACACACACACACACACACACACACACACACACACACACACACACACACAACATGGACTTCCTTTAAATAGAGCAAACACTTTGGTGTGGCTTGCATTCAAACCCACAGAGAGAGTGAGAGAGAGGTTTCCCCTCAACTAAAATTACTTTTTTTACTACAAATGTTTTTTAAACTACAAAACCGGTAAACATTCACCAGCCACTTGCCCTCATGCCAAAGCTCTCTCACACACACACACACACACACACACACACACACACACACACACACACACACACACACACACACACACACACACACACACACACACACACACACACACACACACACCTGGCACTCAGGTCTCTCTTGATATCATTCTGAATATTGGCTTGCTGGCTTGTAGCGAACAATATGTTTGTGACATGTTTCACAGGCCTGAATGGACATTTCTTTAGGATATCCTCCATTAAATAGCAACGAGCATTTGCACAGTCCCATGCCACAAGGAGGGTCGCTGGTGACTTCATGGGTCTTTTCAGTGTTGTTTGTTTTAAAACGAAGTCCATTTGGCGCCCGGAGTGAGCGCCAAGAGTTATGGTGGTTTGCATGTATATCGCTCATGTATTATCCTCCCTATGTCTTTCACTCTACCTTTCCTTTCGAAAGCACTTCATCGGGAAAAGGGGCGGATTTTCCTTGTATGGAAATTCTGATTTGAGCCCTATGAGCCAAAACGAACCCACTCCGGTTGTCATCCTTTCCGCGCTACTAAGCACATGCCAGGCGGCTAAATAAAGCCTACTCTACTGTAGCCTACTAATAGACAGGGCAAACAGTTTATAATCTCTATCATTCCGACTAAACACCGGACGAGTCGAGTGTTATCTTTCGGTGCATTCAGACGGACTGTAATGGAATAGCCTGCATGCACTTGCCGCACTTCATTCAGTCACACAAGTCCCCTCCACTACCATCACTCACCAGAGAATGTCGGACACACTTACCCAGAATATGAAGTTGAAGACGAACAAAAGATATTTCACACATTTCATTCCTCCTTCCACTTTCCCCATGTTTGCTGAGTTGTTAGTGAATAAATTCCACGGTGTGAAGCGATTCTGTTATTGTATTGCACACAGTGCAATAACCTGTCACCCTGGTCACAACACTTCGCATCAAGTGCTGTCAATTTCGACAGCAGCAGCAGCCCCAAGCAGACACACACACGCGCGCGCGCACACACACACACACACACACACACACACACACACACACACACACACACACACACACACACACACACACACACACACACACACACACACACACACACACACACACACACACACACACGCCCACTCTCTCACAATCACAGACGCACACACACTCACACACAAAACACCGCAGGATTCGCTCAGAATCTTTCCAGACCGCCCATTTCATTGATGTAGGGGGGTTTGGAGGGGGATTTGTGACGGTGCGATTGGATTGGCCCGTGCACCGAGCATCCTTTTCATTGAAATAATATTAGGAAATGTCACAAACCTACAGTACCTACCTAATATTGATCAGCAATGCAAATAAAAATGATTAAAGTGTTATTTTTTTCTCTAAAATATCGAAGGTTGCAAATATTTTTCCACGAGCATGCGCATTAAAAATTTTGAGGATAATCTAAGATAAAAAAAACGATCCATTGTTTTAATGAACAGGTTTCCCACTGACATTTACGACATTTCATAGTAAATTAAGCCTACTCAATGTTAATACGTAACAGTAACTGTTCCTGGCAATGCATGGTTTGGAGGCCTACGTTTCTGCAGTTAGGCCGAATTTAAACGTTGTCCTATCAATTTAGACCATCAGCACCAAGCATCGTTACTTTTCAATAATATGTTCATTCATTGGAACAAAAATAATATCTAATCCTTTGCTGAATACCCAAAATGCAGTCCACGAGCTCTACCGTTTGGCTTCAGCCCCTGTAGCAGCATAGCTGAACTCCACCTAACGGTGTTTAGAGGAACTACAGCCTGAATTAAGAGCTCCAACTAGGGACAACTAGGGCGACACGGAAGTTGACGACAACGTGTCACTAAAGATGGTCTTCCATATGTTGCTGGTGTAACCCAGGTTAGGTTGATCCATGAACCTTGAGGTTAAAAAACTTGAGCTGGGACCTCAGTGCTACTGTCCTGAGGTCAGTTGAAGAGATACACTCCAAGCTGTTCTTCATTCTGCTGATGAGCATTGTAATGCCTGTAGGACATTGTTGATTTGGAGCCAAAGGAGGAACTCAACACAAGCAAGACACAGCACAGAGAAATATCTGTATGAGCAACATCTGGGGTACACACACACACACACACACACACACACACACACACACACACACACACACACACACACACACACACACACACACACACACA
The DNA here is from genome assembly GCA_026745465.1 of Lota lota. Lineage (NCBI taxonomy): Eukaryota > Metazoa > Chordata > Actinopteri > Gadiformes > Lotidae > Lota > Lota lota. Next base: position 3,321,807 of record JACYXH010000175.1, on the reverse strand, counting down.
CACACTCACCTTTAATAACCTATATTGTGTTTGTTAAGGTGACTTAAAAGCGTTTTGAATTCTTAACCTACACAATTTGGAGCAAATGCATATTGGTAGTCAATAACTAAGTAGTCACTATCAGTAAGTCACTTGGGTTAGACATGTCAGAAAGGACTTCCTGCACCCCTCAACAAATGGTTATGTTAGAGCTATTGTAGGCGTGTAACACGCCATCACACATACTGTCTCCAGGTCCATCAAGAGGCTAACAAAATAAAAGCTAAATAAAGATCTGGTCAGAAATGTCCTTATAGAGTAAAACACTCGTCTGCCAAACAAACCAGGGAGCTACACAGTTAGGAATGAAGCGGTTGAGGGGGGACAGACATGCATGTGACAGTAAGAAACATGCAGATGGATGTATACTTCAGTTGTTAATCGATTTTCTTTTTAAATTCTGACTTTAACTTGGTTGCTGTGATGGGTGTTAAAACGCATTTTGCATTGCTGTTGGTTTTTGTCCCATTACTGAGGAGTGTGTGTGTGTGTGTGTGTGTGTGTGTGTGTGTGTGTGTGTGTGTGTGTGTGTGTGTGTGTGTGTGTGTGTGTGTGTGTGTGTGTGTGTGTGTGTGTGTGTGTGTGTGTGTGTGGGGGGGGGGGGGGGGGGGGGGGGGGGGGGCTACTTTCTGCCAGTGGCCCAACGATGTGGTTTGGGCTACTGGCAGAAACACAGAGAGCGAAGAAACACCGCTCATGTAGAGACTACTTTGGCATAACACCTGAAATGGGCCGTCACTGTGTGTATTTGTATTCACCACAGATTCGGTGATGATTGTCGTTATTTATTGTGAAGGATTGTCATAAGCTACAAAAACGACGCACTTGTACACACATACAATGTCTGCACCTTAACCACAGACATTTTGGGATCGGAACCACTTCGCTTTTGGTTTGGAGTCAAACACGCAGGCACGACATTTCCTGCCCATCCTATTTCCATTGAAATTCAGAGTGCATGCCACCCTACCCAGTTACGACTTCAGTCCTTATGGCTGCACTGATTACATGTTTAATGAGGAAGTAGGAAATCCTGTTATGACTGCGTCGCTGATTGTCTGTCTGTTACACCAGTATGTTTAGGGCCTTTTGTGTCTGCAGTTTGCGGCGCTTTTTATTTTATTTTGAAGACACATTGTCTTGTATTGATTGTAATACATTGGTGGTCAAAACAGGGTATCACAGTAAGTCAGCCCACTGATTTAAAGTGTGTAAATAGCGCCATCTACTGACTAATGTTTATTTTCATATTTGTTGGTTGACAAATCATACTGGTCCTGTTGACCGGGGTTGGACTCCCTCCTTGTACTTATGAATCATGTAAACAATTCACTTTTTTTTAATGTCTTGAATGTTACTGATAAGACTGTTATCAAATCGATCTGATCCATAGATTATAACCCAAGCAATAGTTGATACAGTTGATATTGCATTAAGAAAAGGGGATGTTTTAAGACAAATATATACTTTAAAATAGATTTTAGCTGAGAGAGAGAGAGAGAGACTTGGTAGAAACTTCTGTGTTCTTGTTTTGTCTGTGTTTGTAAGGGAGACTTGTTCCTTTGCCAACCCAACAATAGTAACATCGTTGGGTTGTAAAAGCCTCCTTTCATTCCCCATAGTGCTAGTGCTCCTTAAACATCAGACATGGGTGATGACAGCAGTAATGTGGCATGCGGTGCAACAATCCATCATCTTCCCATACTGAATCTGTATGGTTAAAGTATAAGGCGAAGGACACTCAAGTATGCGTCAACGTCAATGTCTT
>JACYXH010000175.1:3277500-3315000 GCA_026745465.1 Lota lota | reverse complement strand
AACAATGTGCTGCAGGACTACCAGGGTCAGAGCCCTGCTGGATCATAACAGTCTCTCTCTGTGTCTCTCACACCCTCTCTCTCTCTCTCTCTCTCTCTCTCTCTCTCTCTCTCTCTCTCTCTCTCTCTCTCTCTCTCTCTCTCTCTCTCTCTCTCTCTCTCTCTCTCTCTCTGTTTGTCTGTCTCTCGGCCTCTCCCTCGTTCTCTCCCCTTCCACACCCAGATAATACTGCGTGTAATAAAAGAGACTTGCCCACGCACAAACCCCCACGCACAATGGCATGCACACACATACACTTAATGCACCCGGGAGAGACGCATCTTCGCAAGTGGAACTCGTTCAGACTCTGGAAAAACCTCTCCACTTGTCTTGTCTGTTCATTGACTGGTGTGCTGTGACAAATGTAATGCTGTTGGTTTAGAGATGAGCGCTAGCCCCCTACGATGTTAGCATCATTTGTATCACTCACACTACTATATAAATACCATTACACCTTTACAAACATCCTCCAATTCAATGTTTGTTACCAACAAAAACAAGGTTTGTCATCAGACATTGCAATCTGTGTGTTATGTGAGCTTCCTGCTGTAGCAGTAGACATATGAACTACATCAAACATTGTATAGGGCTTGTAAATCGCTACTTCACATAGCAATGACCGCCTCCATTTTGGAAGCATAGGAGCAGTGGAATGTTAGCAATTGTGTCCATGTAGTAATGGATTTTCTTGTCATTGTTTAGTCATTCATCTGGAAATTAATTTGTGATTATGAGAAGACAATGTTGTGTTTGAAACTGCCACAGCGTTTTTCATGTGAGACGTGGCAAAACAACGTTTAGTTTAAGTTTATTTAGGATTTTATGGTACTACAATTCTCTTGAGTCCTCTCAAAACGGACTACTACTACATCCCCTGATGCGTTCGGATGTACAGGCTCTATATGTGGCCTCTTTTTACTCCTATGAGCATCTTCTGATTCGTCTCACATAGTCCTGACCTCGGCAGTTAGGAACAGTGAGAACATGTTATGTGATTGAGAGAGTAAAGGAACGTTTTGAAAGGTCTATCCACAACAGCTTGTCTGGCAATCAGAAAGGTACTGGAGAATCCATTACGAAACTAATGAAAGATGCACCCCCTCTTTCTTCTTATGATGTTTCCCTGTAGTTGGCTTTTTCTAGTCTGACGAATTCTTTTTGTTGTCAAGTGGCGAAGTAGGCACTCAGGAGGATGTTTACGAAGCGGACTTCGCGGGAACTCCAGCACTGTTTCTCTGGCCAGCATCAGCCTCCTCTCTCCCCATGATCTGAGCTTGTTTGTTATGGTGAGAAAAACCATTTCGGGCAAGGCCCTCCATTAGGTAAACAAGCCGGTCAAACGAAACATAAATAAATGTCCTTGCCATTGGGTTCTGTTGCCCACCTTGGAGAACATGGGGTGCAAAACATTGCGGATAGTGTAGATAGAGACTAAGTGCCTTGCCTAAAGTCATAGGAACTATCTGACTGATGTTGTCTTAACCAATAACCCCCAGCAATACCATCATCCAATCTTCTAAATCCACGTACTTAACCGGTTAATGCGCACACATGCATACTGCCGATTCATGTGGTTTAAAAACACAACCAAACATCACCTGCTTTCATACCAAGGTTAATTTACAATTGCCATGGCCTCTTGCCATTAGTCATCAGTAAAAGGCCCTGGTAAAAGATGGCACACACACACACACACACACAAACACACACCTAGCACTCAGCGATGACAGAACCCTACACTTATGAAAGGGTTGGAGAGAGGCACAATCCACGGCAAAGAGATGAGGGCAAAGAGACAGCGAGAGTGCGAGGGAGATGGAGAGAGAGAGAGGAAAGCAAGAGAAAAGAGCAAGGTAAACTGAGGCTGCATCTCTCTGGCTCTTGATAGCTGTTCTGGTCACCTCACTCACTTCCTATTTTTCATTAACATAATTCAGGAAGGAAAAGTGCTCAATAACCAAAAATAATTGCCAAAGTGTCGTGATGCTGTTACTGCAGAATTAGAGTGGAAGTATTTAATTGGTTGAGCTCTGGAGGGTTATTCATTCATGTCTTTCTGTTCATTTAATGAACAGTGTGTTTGATGAAATCAAACACACACACTCACTCGCATTTATGCACGTCTGCAAGTACGAATGTACGAACGCACACACACAGAGGCGTTTAATATGATGTCATCATGTTTTTATAACGTGACACCGCTGTCACTTATCTATTCATCATTTGATTTACTAATGAAAACACTTATTAATGAAACTCTGAAAAACATATTTGTTTGCAATCAATATGAAAGCACTGTAAAGGAAGTCATCAACGTGAGGTTAATTAATCACGTTTTTGTCACGGAAAAATGATGTCATGGAGTGAGTTAAAAACCCACTTAAGCCTCTGATAATTATTGTCAGTGGCGTATTACGAAATCGCAAGCCTACCAATAGCCCTGCGGCTCTCCTGGCAAACCCAAATCCCCAAAGTCTTCTAATCTATTACACTCCGACGTTGCATCAACATCCTTCTCCAACATGGAAGAAACACTAATTCCTACTTTGAGTCCAATCATGTTGTTATGCGCCCAGGATAGAGAGCTATCAGTGGTACAAGAGCGAGCAGTTAGTAATGCTGATGACATCAAAGGTATCTAAGAGTTTGGCCCTACAACATCAGTGAAGCATTTTAAGTACTTTTTTGTGCAATCCAGAAAATGAATTATCTGCGGGTTTCTTTTACTGGTATTTCACTTGCTTGCAAATCATGATTTTGTTTGACATAGTTATGAGTGATAAACATGCAGCATCACTCAAGTTTTTTACAGGCACAAATTACACTCTGAGTACTGTGTTGGTAAAGAGACGCATCGTCTCTTTGCTAACACTCATATTTCATATCTGGCCGAGTACATCATTGCTTAAATACTGTATCATTCCTCTTGAAATAAATACATGCGATTATATATGGAACATAAACATTTGCTCTTTGGAACCGAGTTATGGATAACTAAGACTGGAATAAAGCTTGAACCGCCACTTATGGGTCTCGATCATTGTGTAGAAATGTTAACATAAATGTTTTTAACATTCCACAAAAGTCCTAAACATTTCTGTTTCTTCCCGACATCGGTACGCAATGAGCAATTTTCTTCCATATGGAAAAAAAAAACATATTATTATTATATTATATAGTTTTGATGCCAACCAGAGAAGGCTGTTTGAATTTGGGAGGTGCGTAATTGCAGTAACGTGTAAACAGGTGAAAGCAGCAGAGTAGACTCCGTCCTGTCCTTTCCTCTGCTCCTCCATGTCCGAAGGAGGGCCATTTGCTAGGGGACCCAGCACCTGTTGTGCATCAGGGAGCCTTTCACCAGCAGGCCTCTGCTGCCCAGGGCCCCAGCTGGACGGCAAGAAGAGCCGAGAGGAGATGGGACAGACAGACACCAAGTGACAGAGTTCTAATTCTAAAGAACTAGAACTCTCCTTATAATAACATAAGAAAAGATTCCGGATGATAACTGACTCCGGATCGATAATGTAGCATTGCAAGAAGACACAAGACTTTTGTCTTGAACTATATAGGGTCGACCAAGTATTTTGAATCAACTGGTGGGGTTTTGCACAACTAAAGGTGCAAATCGTAGTGGTGAAAGAGTGAACCTGGAATTGTCCTTCCCAATTGTATATAATGTTACTATATAATGTTAATTATATAAGTGTGATGTCCTGGAATTCTGAAGTCCAGAATCTATACAGACCTCTCTCTCTCTCTCTCTCTCTCTCTCTCTCTCTCTCTTTCTTTCTCTCTCTCTCTCTCTCTCTCTCTCTCTCTCTCTCTCTCTCTCTCGCTCAATATATATATATATATATATGTTTAATAAACTCCTGCCGGGCCATCTTGAGAGCATCATCGGAGCAGGGAGGCAAGGTGAGGAACTAATGGGATGGGGCTCTGGCATTGAGCCAGTAACACAGGTCGTCGAGGATTATTAATCACATGTCATTTGTTGTTACTGTTTCCAGTTGTTCTCTGCAGCACTCCATCCTCAGGCCTTTGATTCCTGAAGTTTACTGTGTGTGTATGTTTGTGTGTGTGTGGGAGAGAGAGAGAGAGAGAGAGAGAGAGAGAGAGAGAGAGAGAGAGAGTGTGTGTGTGAAAGAGAGAGAGTGTGTGTTTGTGTGTATGTGTGTATGTGCGCATATTTGCGCTGACATGCAGGTGCAGCACACTGCTCTCTTGGGTCTGATATAGCTAACATCTCTTTGTGTTTGTCTTTGTAGAGTTGCACAACCAGCGTGAAATAGAATCTACTACAGCACGAGATTGTCTTACTGGAATTTTTACATTTCCTTCGCCTTAACATAATCCTAGACAGATCTCTCACTGGGCTTGTCTCCTGATTAGGCAGCATACTACCAAAAAAAAAAATACCCTGAATGAACCAAACAAAAAGCAAAACATCTGCAAAACATGTGCAAAATGCATCTTTAGATTCTCATTTTAATGTTAACACTATGTTGTGGACCTTAACTAGAGGCCAAGATGATGTAACCATGTCATACCAATTACAAATGGGTGTGTGTGTGTGTGTGTGTGTAGGGGGTGTTGAACTGTGCGAAGATCATATACAAGCCCAACACAAAAGGATTTGTTGTTATTTGCTCAAAACCTCCAACCTTTAGCCCCTTACCCCAATAAAAACGGTGCTTTTGATCACTGCGGGTTACAAATAATCGGACGCCGCTTCAGAAGATGGCTACTTAACGCTCCTAAAGCCTGCCATTTTGGATGGAAATTCACTGGCAATAGCATTTCAATTAGCATTTCCCGAGGAAGGAATTGAACTCTGGAATAATAATAAAGAAACCCCAAAAACGAGTGATTTGGGCTCCCCATATGTCTCCACTCTCCACACCGTCGGGCTCTGTTTCCAAGAGAGCAGACATCCACGTCTTGTGTTTGGAGGAGAAGCTATACTCCCAGATGAAGAGGAGGGAGCAGAGTGGCTTGGTAACCCTGAGCTGAGCGCACATCAAAGTGCCTGAACAATGGCTTGGCTGATGCGTGTTGGAAAATTCTAGAAGAAGCCAACAAGCGGTCTGCTTTTTTAAGTCTTATTCTCGTTTTTACTCATAGCAAAACCACCTCCCCCAATCCCACATCTTGTTCTAAGCCCAAACATTGAGATTATTTTGGGAACGTTTGTAATATTTCACTTACATCTTTGTCAATCTTATCTATCAAATCCTACAAATATGAAAACGAAGACCGGAATACCGTTTTTTTATATTCTCAGTCGTCTGAAACACTCTATGCGTGATGCAGCCTGAGGGAAACCGAATCTTGGCCAGACGATTGTACCAGTCACTTTGACTTTGTCATGACACTCAGCAGAGCCATGGCCACATAAAACCTCAGCATATTTCCCATTGTCATCTAATGTCTTACTGTAATTATGAGTAAGTATTGATCATCATAGAAATATTGAATCCTTCTGGAAATTGGCAACTGCATCCAAAGTAAACAGCATGAGGACAGGGAGAATGGATTCAGACATAATTGCATTTGGAAGAAAGTTGCAAAACCAAAACAATGAAGCCCTTTGTTGACTCTAAAGAATTGTGACTTTTTAAAAGTGTATCTTTCCCCATCTTGCTACTTTTTCCTTCAGAGGAAAGACACTCATTTGTAATTGGTTAAATGTAACAAATTGTGGCTCCCTCAACTTTTGATCTTTTGGTGTTTTCTAAGAACATAACATAAAAGTAACTGTTTATCCTATCAATACAAATGATTGAACTATGTTTTTTTCCACAAGGCACATCATAAACCACAACTTCATGTCACGACTACTGTAAACTTGACCTGCCCCCTCCTCCAGAAAACAAATATGAAAATAAAAATCCATGCAATATAACTCTAAGAAATCTACACTTCATGTCGTTTTCCTCCTACACTTCCTTACCGCACTAAAAGGGGGAATCCTCCATAGTGCTAATGCTGACAGCTGATCTGATAAGGGCCCCGTTGTTCCAGAAGTCCATCGCCCCAGGCTTTAGGGGTCCCTCCAGCATTTGAGAAAAAACATGACAATCACCGAAACCTCAACTGGCTCTTTTTGTCTTCTTAACCTCATCCTCCTCCTCTTCCTCCTCCCCCACCACCTTCTCCTCCTCCCTGTCGTAACACCTAATTCAACCAGGCCCCTTTTTATCTCTGCTTTTTCCTGGTTGCCCCACCCTTGTTCACCCTGAGCGGGACGTGGGTGGCGGCGGGGCCCATAAAGGCAGGATGGAAGTCGAACACAAAGATGAGCATGTTTTCCAAGGCCATTCTTCGTTAATTTTTCCATTTTTTATGACCTTGACATTAGACAATCTTCTCATGGCGCAGGGTTTGTGTTCTTGGCGTTCCCGTGGAAATAACTCTCCCCCCTGCGTGATGAGAAGCTCCCACCGAGGAGTTGCGGTGGGGGGGGGGGGGGGGGGGGGGGGGTGGGCGTTCTGTCCCACAGGGATGTAGTTGAGGTGGGAGGGGGGATACAAGTATGCACTGTTTGGCTGCGGAAGCAGGCGAGGACAGGCTGAATGAAGAGCAGGCCGTTGGAGACTTGCAGGGATGGGGAGAACCGAAGGAAAGGGAAAAAAAGGCTGGGTGGCTGGCTGACTGGGTGGGTAGAAGAGGGGAGGAAGGATCAGATAGAGAGAGAGATGGGCAATGAGAGGCCTCAGGGAAAAGAGTGCAAAAGATGTAAGGATGGAGCAAATTTGAAAGAAAAAGGAAGAAAGAATGAAGAGGGCCACAGGAGGGGCAGGATGCAATAGGGAAGAGGTGATGGACAGGGGTGTGTCTAGCTCTGGATGTGTGTCGGAGTGTCTGGTTTATAAGTGTGTGTGTGTGTGTGTGTGTGTGTGTGTGTGTGTGTGTGTGTGTGTGTGTGTGTGTGTGTGTGTGTGTGTGTGTGTGTGTGTGTGAGGAGCTAGAGGATAAAGACTTTGTGGAGGTAGAACAGTGTTTTAGGAGGGAGATAAGAGATGGGGGAAAAGAGCTTTGTCTCAATAGCTTTAGCATAAACTGCACAGATGTTATCGACTGCAGAAAATCTCCTAATAAAACCCCTCTCGCCTGTCATTATAATGACACTACTGCATTATGAGGATATAGGAACTACTATCTGTGAACATAGTTACAATAATAAGTACTGTCTGTGTGTTTGTATGTGTGTGTGTGTGTGTGTGTGTGTGTGTGTGTGTGTGTGTGTGTGTGTGTGTGTATTTGTCTGCCCACATTTGGTGAGACCCATTTCCAATCAGGCACACAGTTTGAAGGCCCATCACAATTGACTTAATATAACTCACTCACCCTTTAAAAGTCAATCAATTCCATGTGAAGTGTGTTTTAACTCTTTTTTTTAGAGCGTAACTACAGCCTATAGATTGCGTGTCATGTCAGCTACCTGTTGTTCACCGAGTTAGCGTTGGCATAGGTATGACTCACCCAGGTGCATGTGAAGTCAATGCTAAGGTAAAAGTGTATGAGTAGACAAAATATGAAAATATGCGCTCAGATCATTCAGGACACCAATATTTTCCACTACGCCCTGTCTGTCGTTTGACAGTAATCGTCTTTTCTCAAATGCTATGAGCATGGACGTGGGCTGGTGTACAGAGGTAGAGAGCTACATATAGTTAATGCGTCATGCATTATTAGAATTAGCCTATTATGGGATTTTCCATTAAACACACGGAGGCCACGACACTGAATTTCGGAATGGCTGAGCTAGCCTTGAGTTATTTTACAAAATACTTTTTGTATAAGAAATAAATGCACTTGCATATAAAGGATGATTATTTATGTACTTAAAGCTAGGGTAGGAAATTATTTTACAAGCTTTTTTGTCATGTTTGTTGAAATTATCTTAACATCCCAACAGCAATTAAGACATCAATACTCGGACACAAAAAAGACAAAAATCAGGTATCTGTCGCCTGTAATAAGCACATCCAATAATTACATGCATTGAAATGATTGGATGGCCTACCGGTCTGTCTACCTACCTACACGGCTACCTGCGCGCTCTCTGCCCTTGCACTCATTGCACATGACTGGAGTCTTCCACAAGGCTAGGCAGACCTATTGCTAAAGCTAGCGAGCTAGTCACAGGTTTTGGGGGAGTGGCTTTGGAGAGAGGCCTGAAGAGAGGGGTAGGATTCTTTATGCTAGATACTTTCGAAAATCTATTTTACTTTGGCTGGTTACTCTTAGCTTTAATAACTTTACTTAAGCATTGCCAAACCCTTACTATACATAATCATTTAGCAAAATGTTCTACCGCTACAAACACTGGGAGGAGGTGTGAGAAGATCAATGTTATTCTTTTCTATTCCAATGTTGTGTTTGGTTATTGCTCTCTTTACTCTTACAGAGGATGTCAGCTGGGCTTGTCATACCCTACTGTGTGGTCTCTTTCTCATTTCTGTCATCTCTCTCTCTCTCTCTCTCTCTCTCTCTCTCTCTCTCTCTCTCTCTGTCTCTCTCTGTAGCTGATGTCAACCACCTGTCTGCGTGGGACCTCCCAGTGCCATTCTCTGTCTGTTAGCGGGACGCCATATTTACTGTGCCAGTGAAGATATGGTGAAAGAAATAGTGTGGTTCCTCTCTCTCTTGTTGTGTGTTTGTGTGTTTCCATCTGTTTGTACATGTTAACATATAGAAAAGAATCATTGTGTTAACTTTATTTCTCTCTCTCTCTCTCTTTCTCCTCTCTACTCTTTCCTGGCTTTCTTTCTTTCTTTGTTTTGTCCCTGTTTCTCTGTTAATATCCCTCTACCCTGCTCTGCTGTGTCACTGTGTGTGTGTGTGTGTGTGTGAGTGAATGTGTTAGTGTGTCTGTGTTTGTGTGAGTCAAAGGAAGGGGTGTAGATTAATGTATATTTACCATGAGAGCCAATGCACAACCTGAACAAAGCATCCAGCAGAGAGAAATGGCTTCCTACACGAGATCGCACACAATCCATAGTGACTATAGAAAACCATTCAACCTCTGGCACTAACCTAAACACAACGAGTTGACGGATTAAAGAGATTGTTTGAAGGTATGGAGGGAGGGAAGGCTGGCGGTGGCTTGTGAAGTGGCTCTCGGTCTCCAGCAATACGTTGGTATTTCCGTCTGGTTCTGACAACCGTAGCACAAATACTTGGTGAGAGAAACACACCCAACTCGTATTCATCCATCACAGCTAGGCCAGAAACGAGCCAAAAAAACTCTCCATGCATGCTCAAATTGGAGCAATTTGAATAAGTGCACAATCGGACACGTCACGTATGTCCTTGGGGCTAAGGTGTGTGCGTTTCCAACACAAACAAGTAGACTGTATACATAAACACACACGTGTCGGCTCTGCTCTACTCTTTTTTGGTTACTTAATTATATTCAAATTCAAAACAAAATGATGTACATTCATGTAGCTTATAAAAGTAAAATACTTTGTTAATCTTTCTATCATATATTTTGTGCTGCCAAATAATATGCAGTACTCTCGCCTGTCAATATATCAGCTAGAATAAATCAATATAAGAGAGGGTGAAGAGAGAGACAGAGTGGTTTCATGTCCAGACATGCTGCAATCAACCACTCATGTAAGAAAGGTTTAGAAAGGAGTGTGTGATCACATCAACACATCTCCTCCAATTGCACACACACATGCACACGCACACACGACCGCACGCACACGCGCGCGCACACACACACACACACACACACACACACACACACACACACACAGCAGCAGCAGGGTTATTTTAACAGTTCAAAAGCAGTCCTTTTGTACAGTAGTTAATCAGACACTGTGTCTTCACAACATCTGGCCATAGCTGAAAGTCATGGAAGCATTTAGCACGCAATGGGCTGACATGTCAGTGCATTTATCTGTCATTCTGTGCCACTTTATTAAGGCCGTGCAGACATGCATGCACATATGCAACAGAGTATCATGCGTGCACATTTGCAGACATGGATACCGACACAACATACAAGGATGCAGACTAACAATCCCCTGTGAGGAGGGCTGGCATCTGCCGGACATTGATCCTCAGCAGACCGTTGGACTGTCTGACTTTCACTTCGCCCCTACATGTTGTTTTGTCAGAACATGGAACCCATATAAGGCCCACATCAGAATGCATGATGGGATTTTTTTGTTGGCAATATTGAGAGGACTCATGAGACTTGCAGCACTGTTAATCTTAAATCAGCATAAATATACCATAACCTAGGCTTATGAAAACTTTGCCACGTCTCACATGAGAAACACTGTGGCAGTTTCTATGCTCCCATAATGGCGGTGGTCAAGTAAACGTCGCGATGTTCATGCCCAATAGGCACAATGACGGTGTTTACTTTTTGTTTTGTTTTGGAAGCACTACAAAGTGAGTTACATATGGGGATGACGAAGATACAGTGAGTTTCAACACATCTCCAAACAATGGAGTCCAACCTCAGCAAATTACCAAATTCAAACAATGTTAGCTTTGATGGAACTGAACATATTTCTTTTGAAACGTTGGGGAAGGAGTTGTTTGGACATGAAGCTTTCACAAGAGTTAATGCAGAAACTAAGGTTGGAGTGACATTAATATATGACTTTTCTTCCCTCTCCTCTCCTGCTAACCCGTGCTTTGCTTTCCAATGCCTGTCCTTTCCTGTCCTGCACTCCCCTCCTGATAACCCCCTCTCCTCTCCTCTCTTTCCCTCTCTCTTCCTCTCTAAACTTCTCCCCCATCTTCTAATGTTCTAATGTCCTCTCTCCTGTCCTCTGTCCCACTGAGGAGTAACCTGTGGTTGAACTCTGATCTTCCTCCACAAAAACCGACTCTGTGCCTGCACTTTGACCTTCCCACCTCTCCAGGCGACTCTAGACAGAGCCCTGCAGTGTCTTTGGTTTATCACAGACCTTCTCACCCCCAGACCTGGCAAAGTGATCTCCAATGCCGTATGAGATCCTGACCAAAGAATACTAGTTATTTTAGTTCCTGGATCCAAGCCAAGAAAGGAAACATTTCAACTAAATATGTATACATTAACAACATTTGTAGACATAATGTTTACAGTGGTAGATGTGTGATATGCAATATATACTCATGAAGCCTGATTACTGTTATAGTAAATTCTGTGTGAGCCAGATGGAATTAGGCCATAAATACTTACCTACAGGCCATACATTAATGGCATGAAAGACCTGGACAACAGTAACATTGCTGTCCAGGTGTCTGACGCAACAAACTGCAGTCTAGACACTGTTTGTCATTGTGTTGGTTTCCACTTATTATTGTGCCCTTTGGCTGCTGTATCCAAATACTGGCAATACAGAAGAAAAGGAGTTCCGGCTGTAAAGCTTTGGTAAGAATTTTTGTAAAATACATATGTAAAACACAGGTATGTTGTTACCTATAACATTTCCACAGAGATCACCTAACATATTCATGCAACTATGCATGCTTACATGTCATGAACTCTCTCTCTCTCTCTCTCTCTCACACACACGCACAAACAAACACACACACACACACACAGACACACACCTGTACACATGCGTGTGCACATACGTGCACAAACCTACACTGCGGCTAACATAGGGAAAGCTGTAATTCAGCTTCAAAGAGAAACCTGAGAGGGGTCATGAATAATCACAGACATCTTTGTCTGCCGGGAAAACAGCACTGTCCATCTGGTACATACACACACACACACACACACACAACCAACACACACACACACACACACACAGACACACATGCACACACACACACACACACACACATGCATACGCACACGCACACGCACACGCACACACACACACACACGCCATTGTATATGTTAAAAAGCTTCACATGCGCTAGATTAGCTTGGCCTTTTTCGTGTTGTTGCACCTTCAAGTAAGAGCTTCAACAAAACTGTTTTGCCAAATATATTCCACACCATCCTGTCTTACTGGACAGGGGCAGACAGATGCAGTCAATGTGTGGATCTGTGTAGGTTCTACAGTAACTATAGTCCATACGTGTACCTATGTGGGTTCTACAGTGTGTATAGTCAGTGTGTGTATCTGTGTAGGTTGTAATAGTCAATGTGTGCATCTATGTGTGTTCTACAGTATGATTAGTGGGATGCCCATCCTCTCCTCACTTAGTCTGCAGTGAGGAGACCAACCCTGAGGTGATGAAACACCGTGCCAGCCTCTCTCCACAGGACACGCTGGCAGTCCATTTAATGCTCGTAAACTATTTCAGAGAAATCTCCCCCCCCCCCCCCTCCCTCAATACCCACCCCCACCGCCCGCCCCGTAACCCCCCAAAGCATGTCGTCTCCCGGGACAACTTTAGTACTGGGCTGTTGGTCAAAGTTTTGATAAGTTCTGATTTGTTTATTTGACACAGATGTGCGCAACAGACACAGTACAGATGTGTGCGTGTGTCTATGGAAGAAAAATAAAAAAAGGCCTGAGAGGAAGAGGAGGAGGAGGATGATGAGGAGGAGGAGGAGAGTGGTCCAGAAGACATGGATGATTTAGCATCTGGCATTGGTAATAACTATTTTACCATTTACGTTTGTTCCATTCATAAATTACAATAACGAGACACACACGCGTTGTGAAAGTTCACAACTTCCATGATCACATTGATGTGTTTGTAATACACACTAATCTGATTGTGTGTGAGTTGTTAACCGGCCACTTGTTTGAAATGTGTTTTTCTTGGTATGATGTTGTGACATTCCTCTCCTGTCAAAAGCCTGCAAGGAATTCCCTGGTAGGAGTGGCAGGCATGAGGTCTGTCTTTAGCGCAAAGACACGCACACACGCGCACGTGTGTGCACACACGTAACCTCAGCAACATATTTTGCGATTGCAACTGCGATCAACAAAGTTACAGGAGGGTCACTGAGGCATGTGTAACATGAGTTTTGAATTCTCTGAGAGAGAACGAGAGAACGAGAGACAGTGAGAGAGAGAAAGAGAGAGAGAGAGAGCGAGAGAGAGAGAGAGAGAGAGAGAGAGAGAGAGAGAGAGAGAGAGAGAGAGAGAGGGGACAGATCAGAGGTAATTGAGGAAAAGTGAGGAAGACAGAAAGAAAGGCAGAAAGAAACTAAGAAAGAAAGAGAGAAAGAAAGACACTGAAAATGTTCCCAGTGAAATGAAGAACACATGGATATATAACTCTTTGATTTTCTCTCTCTCTGTCTCTCTCTCTGCTCCTCTTCCTTTGCTGCTTGCCACCATAATCTATAATCTATTATAATCTATAATCTATTATAATCTATAATCATTTAACTAACCACTTACACACTGGAATAACAATCGTCTCTGTACAGCAACAACACAGCATCAAGCTTATGTAAACTCATCCTTGAAGTGAGAATTCTTGCAGTGCTGTGCTCTGTGCTGATGTCAACAGGAATTTCCACCTTCTCAACTGCTACTCTAACTGGTTGCCGTTTTAAATTTGCGACAGTCTCCACTTTCACTTAATGACAGGAATGAGGACGCCATGAAGAGACTATTCTCAATCTGAGATTCAAGCGCTCACCTCAGAAACCTAACACAAACGGACTCATTAAAACACACACACACACACACACGTGCACACACAAACACACACACACTCACATACATACATACAGACATACGTGCAATACTTACCGCCCTGTTAGTGTCGCCTCTGTCAACTCTCAGAAGTGAAACTTCCAATGAAAGTGTGATATATTCCACCCTCACACAACTCTTCCCAGTGGCAGGATTTATCCTAAAGTCCAAATCTCGCTCCTGCTTTTAAAGCTGTGAATCCTGGTCTGGGGCCATCCACTTTTGTCTGTCTCCCTCCCACACTGGATTGAAATGGATTGTTCTAAAAGTTACGAGAGAGAGAGAGAGAGAGAGAGAGAGAGAGAGAGAGAGAGAGAGAGAGAGAGAGAGAGAGAGAGAGAGAGAGAGAGAGAGAGAGAGCGAGAGAGAGAGAGTCCCATAGCTGCTCCCACCCTCACCATGTGGACATCCTCCAGGTCCTAGAGCCTACCTCGCTTATTTTATGTCCCATGACTTAAGGTCCTCACAACTCATGTGTGGAGCCACAGCTACACCTCCCACCTCCCCATTATGATGCTCATTCAACTTACCGTCCGTACTGTATCTGTTAGCAGGGGGAGGGGGGCGGGTGGGGGGGCATAGAGGTCACCAAGCTCTGGAGATGATGACCCATCTACTATAAATGTATGTATGTACTCAATGACCATCTTCCATCCAGCAAGACGAATGACTACCTCAGTCACCTTCATTAATTCAACTTTCAATAGTTGTATTGAAATCTGCCCTAACCCCCCTCAAAAACGTAGCTGGCGGTGGGACCAGACTAACTAATCAACTGACGACCAGCAGAGAGCGTTAACAAGCTCCCCACAAACACATGCCATCACAATTGAGTCAAATGAGTGGGTTCAATTCCCAAAAGAGAGTCAAATCCAGAAAAAGGTTTGACAAGAATAGACATTTGATGGTCTACTGCCAAGTGGAAATAATCTATTAGTGATGTGTCAATGGCCAATGAAGATAATTTTTTTTTTAAAGGATTTGTACCGTGTGTGTGATACCTCTCACCCCCCAGTACAGAGAACAGCCCCACCCTGCATTCAATATGTGCCTCTGGGCTCTGGGCTTGTATCACAGCACTTACTTTCTGACATCTCTCTCTCTCTCTCTCGCTCTTACTCTGTCCTTCTCTATCTCTCTCTCTATCCATACTGTTCTTTACTCAGACACACACTTTGTCTCTCTCCCTTTTTTTCTCTCTCTCTGTCTCTCTCTCACTCTCTCATTCAGTCTCTCCCTTCCTCTGACCCAAGCCGTATCGCTGTCAGAGCCCCTGGCGCAGACAGACATCCCACCCTTTCGCTCAACCAGTGAAAGAGAAAAGGGGCGAGAGCAAGAAAGAGAGAGAGAGAGAGAGAGAGAGAGAGAGAGAGAGAGAGAGAGAGAGAGAGAGAGAGAGAGAGAGAGAGAGAGAGAGAGAGAGAGACAGGGGGTGGGTAGAGAGAGAACAGGAATTGCATGTCTCTGTCATCCTTTCTTTTCCTTTCGGAAGATGGAATTCCTTCACTTGAATGTGTCGCTGGCGCTCTATAGGGGTTCACAGGGAAACATTATGGGATGTAAATGGGCCTTGGAAGAGTAAACACAGGTGATGACTTCTAGGTGGCTGTGTTCCCTACGAAAAGCTGTGTTTGATAGTGTTCCCATGGTTCTACACTAACAGAATGAAGGCTGCAAAATTAAACCTTGTTTATCTAATTGAATCCTGTAATGTAGATGTGTGTAGGTGTGTGTCCAATGTATGTTTGTGTGTGTGTGTGTGAGTGTGTGTGTTTTATGTGTGTGTGTGTGTGGTGTGTGTGTGTTTGTGTGTCTGTGCACGCGATTGTGTGTGTGTTTGTGTGTCGGCATGCACAATTTTGTGTGGGTGTGTATGTCTGTGTGTGTATATGTATGTATGTGAGGGCATCTGTGTGTGTGCACAAATTAAAGTGTGTGTCACTGTCAAAATGTCTTTAGCATTCATTATTGAGGCTAGAGCGTGAAAGGGGAAACCCCCCAGACATTGACCTTTGACCCTGCACCCCACTTGGGGCAGGTTGGGTTTGAGATAGGCTGTGAAAGGCTGCATGCACTGAGCTTCAGCGGTGGAGCGGGGGTCACCAGTTCACCAATATCA
Source organism: Lota lota (assembly GCA_026745465.1). NCBI lineage: Eukaryota > Metazoa > Chordata > Actinopteri > Gadiformes > Lotidae > Lota > Lota lota. Next base: position 3,299,214 of record JACYXH010000175.1, on the reverse strand, counting down.
TCACATTGCAAGGATTCCAACACCAGGTATCACTCCTTTGGATGCGTATACGCGCACACACTCTCACTCACATACACACACACACACACACGCACACGCACACGCGCACACACACACACACACACACACACACACACATGCTTGGGCAGATGTGTGACCTTGTTTCAGGTCCAGAGCTAAATGGGTGTGATCAGGTTTCTGGACTCCTGGGAATTGTTTATTTGAACAATCCAGTACTATGAGCATATAGCTTCATTCATAGTTAAAATGGGGAACACCTTTTTTCAAGGGTTATTTCTTCCATTTTTAATTTATAAAAAAACCCATCTGGAGTTATTTTTCTATTTTTTTATTAATTCCTTCTTTTTTTAGAGTGATATTTGATATGAGATGTGTTTTTTTTTTTATGTTTGTCATCAGAAAACAATTAACATGGGTTCATGTGACCACACAGAAGTGAATCTGCTGACACGGCTTAAATGTGGTGAGGCAGGGGTAAAATGTAGTGATCTGTTAGACCAATTAAATTAAATTCACTTTTGGGGTTTTTCCTAACACAAAACACTTGACACAAGCCACTCTCAATGACGTTACACACACACACACATTTCCACAAAATAAATTATCCACAGCCCTCATTATTTCCATTCTCACCCAAAACCACATCTAAGCTTATCCATCACTAGTATGCGCTGCATCAGTTCACCTGCCAAGCACGTTAGTGCAGCCCATAATAATGCTCACATCTGAATTCAAACGTCTTGACCAAAGGACAAGCTCTGTCCATAGCCCCGAAGTCTCAGTCATTGATATCCGAAAGATAAGTCGTTGGACAGGTTTCCCTTTGAGAAACAAAGCACAACTTAAACAGCTTGCTGACATCTAAGTTTCTATACCTCAATGCTAGCTATGTTCGTAACTTCCCAAGCATGCGAGTACACATTTTTTTGCATTCCCTGTTCGTCTGTGAGTTCACATCATGCCTTAAAATGTTTAATGTCTTGTGCAAGCCGGTTCTCTGGTTCACTGGGTTTTATAAGATAATAATTTTAGTAAAAAATAATAATAATCCAATTATAAAGAAAATATTAATTGATAGAAGGAAATGATGTGTAAAGTATATCAGGAAATTAAACTCCATACACTTTGCATGGAACTATCCACAAGAGATCAACAGCGCAGATGCACACATTTGTTACAGAGCATGACTGGTGTGTGTGTGTGTGTGTGTGTGTGCTTGTGTGTGTGTGTGTGTGTGTATGTGTGTGTGCGTGAATGCATGTGTGTGTGTGTGCGAGTGTATGTGTGTGAGAGGGAGAGAGAGAGATAGAGAGAGGGAGTGGGTGAGTAATTATGATGCTCTTTCACATCTGCTCCCAGACATTAAACTAATAGATATGTTCTTTCTCTCAATGTGCTCAATTCTCTCTTAGCTCTCATAAGATCTGACTCATTGCGCTCTGCATTGTGGCCTCTTTAGATTTTTCTAAAGCAGCGGTAATACTTAACTCATAACCGATGACACATCCCCATTCTGATATTCTCCATGTTATTCTTTAATTTTTCACGTCCAACCATTCAATGACTATCGTGAAAACCTACGCCTTTAGCATTACACCATTGATGTATGGTCTCAGACATCACTAGCCCAGTTATACACGTGTCACCACAAACACCCATGAATGGCCTCATATCATCTGCACCTTTGTGTGCATTGTAGCAGTAGCTGTGTGTGCATAGGGCTATGTGTGCGTGTTTGCGCTTGTGTGCATGCATGTGTTAATGTGTGTGCGCATATGTGTGTGTGTATGTGTGTGTGTGTGTACATGTTTGTGTGCGTGCATGTGTGTGTGTGTGTGAATCCATGTTTGTGTGTACGTGTGTGTGTGCGTGCATGTGTGTGTGTATGAATGCATGTGTGTGTGTGGTTGTGTGTGTGTGTGTGTGCACCACAGTCGGGGCTGCTGAATGGCTGTGTCTCCATGCATTGTTGGGCTTGAGGGCTCATCCTCCTACACCCTCATCATGGCCTTGCGGTGACGCGTCCCAGCAGCCTCTTCACTCATTGACTCCTCTGTCCTCTTCCTCCCACGGTCCTGTCCATACAGAATCCAGCTTTTGTCCCACCAAGGACAGCCCGTTGTGTACACAGACGGCCAAACAGCCGGCATCACGCAGCAAGCCCAACACACATGCTGTGCACTTGTGCTGAAGTATATTGATGTGAAGTATAGACATATTGACTAGGGCAAGTACTAAAGCATCTAGACATTCGTGGTTATGGAAGTATATACTATAATGATAATGGTGGGTATTGTACGTTTTGCACATAAAATGAATACAGAATAATCATGATGATTATTATTAGGATATGTGATGACCTTATTTGGAAAATCTCCTATGATATTTTTGTTTCATATTGTTGTAAATCATTTATATATTCATTTATTTCAGTTTCACTTCAGGATGTGACTGAGGTTATTAGATTTTTGTTGTTGTTTTAAATGTAAGCAACTATAGTCACTTTGATTATTTCTTTGTTATAATAATTTTGACTGCTCACATCTAACAAGTAACAAACATCTACATGCCTCCTACATGTTGATCTTGCCATGCATACTGGGCATGTAACACCTGAACACATTTTGGTATAACAGGACATCGCTGGGAACACACACACACACACACACACACACACACACACACACACACACACACACACACACACACACACACACACACACACACACACACACACACACACACACACACACACACACACACACACACACACACACACACACACACACACACACACACACACACACACACACACACACACACACACACACACACACACACACACACACACACACACACACACACACACACACACACACACACACACACACACACACACACACACACACACACACACACACACACACACACACACACACACACACACACACACACACACACACACACACACACACACACACACACACACACACACACACACACACACACACACACACACACACAGCATTGTGTCCTGTAACTGAACCCTGGCCTAGGGGCAGTTTCCTCCCAACTCTGGTGATATGCAGAGCCCCCCTGCCTTACTGGATTCTTGCGGTCGCTTTCCTACCAAAGCACGTACATTTCCCACACAACTAAACACAAACAACGGCAGATTGTACCAGTAAGGTTTTGGAAGAGATTGGACATGGCACCAAAGGGGGCTGTCACCATGCGTACAGCTATAACCACGGAAACAACAAAACTGAAACTTTGAAGGACTAAGCTACGAACAGGAAATCAGAGGCCTTTCATTTTTGCCACAGATCGAAAAGGATTTAGTGTTTCGTTTTCCCAGTAGTAATCGCACACAGATGTCAAGGATGCCAATTGTGATGGAACATACTCTTTCACACAAAATGTTTAGCATTTAACTAACATACATGTTTTCAAGAGACTACTGTTCACAATGATTTCCTCCACCAAGTCCCTCGTGGATATCATGCAGGACAAGCAGAGACCGATATCCGGTGGGAGGATTATTTCTCCAATTAAAACGACGATGACTCATCATATTATTTCCGCGACAGCAAATGCTTGACTAATAATGACTGCACCTAATTTGAGCAAGAAATTCTTTCCATTTATTCTCATGCGTACACTTTTGGTCATTGTATGTCTAACTCATTTTATGATTGCAGAACCACATATGAGTTACTGCCAGGGCTCAGAACCAGTTCAAGGGACTAAAACAAAAACCGGTAATGAACGATATTTTCACAAGAAATAAAACATAAACAAAAACGAAATCGTATTTACTGTTCCAGAACAGAATAGTTAATTACATTTATCTGACAGCGCTAAATAACAATATTTTTTCATGTCTACAGGCACTTGGGGGAGCGGGAGTTTGCGGTACTAAAAGAGATTGCTTAAATATAACGTTATTAACTTATTTGTGTTTTAATCAGTTCGGGAACATTACATTGGGGGTGGAATGCAAGAACAGAACCGTCATAATATTGGTTCCGTTCGTAACATAGCGATTGGAGAAAAAAATGTCAAGCTATGGCTGCTGCCAGTTAATAGATCATAGCTATTTCATGGCATCAATGAAAAGTTAAGCTATGTTATAAACATTATAACATAGCAATTATATATGTAATTCTGTGAACTTATGGTCATCTTCTACCATATACCTTCTTCTACCATAATTTGTTAAAAGCGTAAATTAATTCACTATTTATGTTTCCTTATAAACTGTATTTTATATTTGAAACCTGTATTTTATAATGTTAACTCTGCACTGTAGCTACCTTTTAATGTAGAAAGGCCTAACCAGTGACAGGGATTGCAAATTACCTTCTGCTAGAAACCTTGTGTGCAAGACATCGGTTTCATGATTATAAGATGTCATAATGTTCTTTACATTGTCCCTGACAAATAAACTTTAATTAAATTAAATTACGTTTCAACAAATATCAAGGGTAATGCTAAAATGATAGGTCTAAATTGACATGCATTTTAAACTCTGAATAGAAAATACCATTCTGAATAGATTTTCTTGTTGGTATTTCCATCACAGCAGACATCCAATGTATGTGTGCTCTGCAGTCCTTTATATTACACTATTACACTCCTTTATATTACACCACCACCATCATTAGTGGTGGTGGTGGTCTGCAGTTCCTGGAAACAATGAAGCACAAAGTGTAGACATTGCATTGCTAAAATAATTGCATTAGGACATGCCTTGTATACTAACTATTTGCTTTAGCTAAGCATGCTGGACACAAACAACTGATGTTGAAATATGTTTCATGTTTCATAAATACTACATAAAGGGTTTTCTTATGTCAAATGTAAATATCATTTTAATTTCACAAAAATAGATACAAATAGAGAAATAGATAAAAACATGATTAAGTAAAAACACTGCCTGCATATCCACACACACACACACACACACACACACACACACACACACACACACACACACACACACACACACACACACACACACACACACACACACACACACACACACACACACACACACACACACACTGTTGTCACACAAGTGCTATCTATAGTCCCATGATTACAAGATTACAATAACAAAACATCCAAGGTTATTTTGGTACGCACAGCTTCTTGGAATAGCAACCCTACGCTTTAAGGAGGGTACGGTGGAACCATTGGTTGGAACTGACAGATACGCAAGTGAGTTGCAGGGTGTTGTCAGATGTGACTAATCCTCTGGTAATTGTCCTAATCAGGTGAGGTGTAAACATGTTTCTTGGCCACCCCTCTGAGCCATGAAGTAATGAAGGAATTCCAAGAATGCATATACAAGTGAAACAAACAGATATAGATATTAAACATCACACCCTTCAGGTGCTTCACCTACATACTCATCCCCACCAACCGCTGGGCCACATACTTCACCCTCCCCCTCACCCACACCCACCTCTAGGCTACACACTCCGCCCTCCACCTAACCTCCACCAACCTCTGGGCCACACACTCCACCCTCCACCTCACCCTAACCAACCGCTAGGCCACACACTCCACCTCGCCCTAACCAACCTCTGGGCCACACACTCCACCCTCCACCTCACGCACACAAACCTCAGGGCCACACACTCCACCCTCCACATCACCCACACCCACCTCTGGGCCACACACTCCACCCTCCCCGCTCATCAACGGCTAACAGACAAGACACTCCCTGTCTGTATGATGGATTGTATGGGTGGGGGGCGGTTTGTCATTACCGAATCCCAAAGTCTAAGCTGTTTAATCTTTAAATGAGCAATGTATCCATTTTACCGATTTTAATTCACCTCTTAATGAGCCATTGACATAGCTTCTTTTGTTCATAACTTGATTCTCAGGGAGATCAAAGTGAAGGGAAGGATGATGCAGTGTCCGGTACGCATCATGAGCCCCCAGGGTGCGTTGCTAGGGCTGGTGTTTGTCCACATGAAGGGCCTGGCAACCGAATCATTGCGATGAACGAGAATATCTGTCTTTCAAACTAACTCAACTACACCTGTGTGTAGTATGTAGCCTTTGAGCTGAAGAATTCCACTGTCGATAATTCCATTTATTTTCAATAGTCCTAATCCCAGCCAAACCACACAGACATTGCGGGAAATGTGGATTGAAACTTCCTTAAGTTGTGCAGAACAAACCCCCAAGTGACAACTGGTGTAGTTCGCACGTACCGTATGTTTGACTCAAAGGTTTTATGAGCTTTTAAGTGGATGCCTTTGTACTGAACTGTCCTTTTGGTTTGTTTAAAAAAAGAAAATATAGACTTATGTCAGAATGACTTGATGGGCGACTAGGCAGGAAAACTCACAATAGCACAAGGTAATTAATGTGAATGACCTGCACCTCCAATGAACTTCCATGTGTTGGAAATGAAGACAAAACACTCAAAAGTTAGCAAATACAGGTCTAGCTTCTTTAGGTGTGTTTATAGACCATTTAGATAAGTTGTTTGGCTGTAATCAAAACACTGGGCTTACTGGGAAGACCTTGTGTACAAGGTATAAATACGGGCATTAATTAAAGATTTCCACCTAGCCCCATGCTTAAAGAGAATTATCTTTCTTTTTTGTTTACAGCCACATCCGTTGCATAACAGATGACACCATATCCTCTCTCATCCGATCTTGTTTTATTTTTTTGTACGACAAAAAACAGACACAACTTGCTGTTTGTTTTAGATAAAACCAAATGTCAATTGCAATTTCTTTGGATAGAATTTTACATTCGTTTTTCTCTTTGTATGTGGTGCATAGGGCTTACATGGCTTTGATGGACATCGGAACTGTCTCTGGCTAACCCAGTGGGCTTGGTTAGAGGTGGTGTTTGAACTAAAGCCCAGAACATGGAACACATCTGCTGCCACACTGCAGCACATGGAGTGCTTGTACAGAACAGCATCTGGTAAAGGCATCGTAGCTACATGATTTAGCTTGTAAGGCATAGAAAGGGACATGCTGAAAAGCAGAGCGGACAAAGTATGGGGTGAGAGATGAAGGTCGATCGGCAACGAGAGGGTACTATGCTGTGCGTAAACTCTAAGCTGTAAAACATAGCATGAATGGGAAGCAAAATATTGTATGTTCTCCATGGTTGTACAGTGTAAATGTGTACGGTCATGCGAAGGGCAGTTGTCTATATTGTTCGGTGGTATAGAATATCATGGAGAAAACGGTGACGCCCATTTTTGCTCACGTGGCCTAGAAGTTCATGAAATGGACCCAAGATATCCTTAATGATGACAAAATAAAATGCATGACATTGTTTTGAATTCAAAGCATGAGGCATGCTGTTTCTGTAGGCGTAGTGAAATGACTACAGTTATATATATTTGATCATTATATATCGTAAATTAACCATGAGAAATAAATATGATAATCTTCTCTGAAATGTAAAAATAAATGATATGTTTATCACCGTTTCATCTATAAGGAGGGTAATCTTTCTTCGAGTCATTACCATGACTATTGTAGATAACTATATCTGGGATTGGTTTTTTAAAGAAAATGTACAGGTGTTCATGTTAGAGCTTGAGGTAATAAATTTAGATGCATTAATCTTGAGGTATGTGTGCTTTTTTCCTTCCATTTTGATCATGACCATGCTTGTCTCCTTCTCCATTCCCGAATAGACCTGCCCATGGAGGTCTACATCAAAAGAGCACTCTATTTGGGGTTTATTCATTCATCTACCTCACCTACAGGGCCACGTATCGCCTATCACCTCTTCCAAAAGTCCAGAGTCATTACCACTGCCACTGTCATGGCACTCCCACCACAAATAGCCCTAATGTGGGCTGTGACCATGTAGGGGCAACCTCCTCTGTTCTCACCATTACAAAGAGTAGCGGAGGTAGGACTCAGGTCATCCACTTTCTTTCCGATTTCCCTTGACCACTCATAATCTTGTCATATAAGTGTTGAACTGTGTTTAATACCCCACAGGTCTCTCACCACATGTAGGCTCCCTGGTGGTTCTCGGTGAATACCACAACAGTCTTCGAGGGCCTGGTGCCCAACACACGGTTGACTGTGGCTGTGTTTCACTGTTTGGATTACAAACTGGTGGATTCCGATAACTTCCAGGTGCACATCTGGAGGGTGGTTGAGGAGAGTATAGAGGAGCATAGGTACAACACTTCACATTTCAAATCCAAGTTGTTCCAAGTTCATGGCATTTTGTTCTCCTTTCTGGGAAGTGTTTTTCCTGCTGCAGTGACAATTTGGCTCATGGTTCATTGGGGCGGTTTGCTAACTTTCTAATGACGATGCCACCCCCATGGATGAGGTTACTAAGAAGACCCCCTCATTGTTTCTGCATGCTTTCAGTTTAATATCAGCCTAGCTACCACATTCCTTTGGCAGGCAATACCTTTACTGAGCTTAAGCAGCCCTTCCCCTCTACCACAGGCCTTACTTACCCAAGCCCCTCACTGCCGGTTAATGTGGAAGGTGATGCTTTTTTGTGGAGCAATTCTGTCATAGACTTTACCACTGGACCACCATGATGTCCTAGAGCAATGTATGGTTTGGCATCTGATTGTGGATTGACCATGAAACATTGGCACACATCTGGGTGCCAAAAGAGAAAAATTCCATCAAGGACAATGGATATGATACAGATTTGAATTCACCCTTTCCTACCATGTAGACAGCAGAAGATTATGCTCTCACTTTCCAGTATGACACATTTGGCCGGAGCAAGATATCTCCCCAGCACCGTCAAGGATTTTCCTGCTCTTTGCCTGTTCCATGACAACCCTGGTCTCACATCTCTTAGCACTTTGTCATCGGTCTGACGGGAAAGTGGTTATCTTAGTCATCACAGGGTTTTCAGGAATTTGTCACATTTAATGTGCTGCTCATCAAACAATGGCGGTGTCTTATCTTGATGGACCTGTACCAATCTGGCATTTAAAAAATGTGTCCAAAGAATGCTTGCTAATGGATCTTACACACAGCCTTTCAACTGGTCTTGTTCATCGATGTGGTTTGCAGTTTGTTTTCTGTTCTTATTCAGTAGTACTTTTGTTATGGTTTCCTTTATTTTGCCAAATGGACACAATAAACGACATTGCCGCCAAACTAGCTTCACTTATCACATTCAGGTTCAGATTCAAATAAATTGAAACATGATAAAAAAAACGAATCCTTTTGGGATTTAAATCATGAAGTTTAACAGTTCCTCATTCTTTTGGTTGCTGTTTATTTTCCAATGTCCATCGTAACCTAGCCAATGCTGTTGTGCTGTGTTTGTTATGCACTGCATGGTAAGGTCAAAGCCACGTTCACGTTGACAGCACGCTCAATCTCTTTCTCCTTTGTCTTCGGTTAAGGTTGCTAATGTACAGCCACTATTGTGGATGCCAATAACATACAATATGACTTTCATAGGCTTTTTTACTGATAGAACACATTTTTCCTCTGTTTCCAATTTCATCATCAAAATGATTCAGAATCTAAATGGTTATCGAACATATAACCTATATATTAACATATTTTCATGGAGTCATATTCTTCAGACAACACAGAGAAATTCAGAATAATTCCTAACAAGCGAATGAAGATGTTACATCCAACAAATTCCATTATTTATTAATATTATGACTCCCTCTTCCTAGTATGTAGACTTGGTACCCGACACGAAGCAGTGGAATGTCAGACATTTTTGATCCCATCTTTCTTAACTAGCAAATTTATCTTATTATACAATCAATATGCAAACCCCACACTTTACTATATATGGACTGGGGTAAAGTAAGGCTATGGAGATAAGGGAATGTTATTTCTGGAAAAACACAAGGGCTGAACCTGATTTCTTTGGAGCAATAATGTTTAACTTCACAAACTGAGCTCTAGAATATTTGGTTCTTCTTCATCCCAAGAGCGTAATACCTCCAGGCCTTGCTATGGCCAGAGATAAAGTTACGCCATTTGCCAACAAATATGCATGGATCATCCAAAGTCATCCTTTAAGTCACTCATGTTGCAATTGTATTGGGCAGAGTGCAGGGAACTCCAAAGATATTGGAGGGAAGGGGCTTTCAGAAATGTCAGTTGCTTGTCAGTTCTTCATGCAAATGGCGCCAAGTGATAAGATGAAAGCACTATATCGGAGAAGTTGGCCTCTCTCTTGACACAGGGAACAGTTATGGACAGATGTTTTCTTTACACATCTGTGCACTTCCCTTCTGAGTAATTGGATGCACTTGTATGGGTGAGGCAGGGTCACACATTCATGAGGTTTCTCGACCCCAAAAAACGCAACGGAGGAAGTATTACGAGTGGGATGATGGGTAGCATGGGGAAATGCAGGAGAAAGACTCCATCCTTACACAATCGTGTCTTTCTTTCTGCTTTCATACCCGAGGGCGAGGTAAATATTATTTGACGTGCTGTAATTTTATCATGAGGCTTGAGATGAATAACATTACTGTTCTATATCACCATATCATGTCATAGCAAATCACTATTTCCCTTTAAGCGGAGTCTATGTCTCTATCAGGACTCAAAGGGGTATTTGTACTGTGCATTTAAAAAAGGATAGTTGAACAGCATGTTGCATGCTGCTCAGCATTGAGAGCTGTGGTGAAATCATTATGACAGATAATTAACAATTTGGACTAGACGGACTAAGCAGTGTCCAAAGTGTTTAGGATACATCAGCAGAATGAAATGAAACACCAAACGGTCTAATTGGAGCTGATTTGTGTCGGGGGGCCCCACTGGAATTGTGTGGGGCCCTCTTGCTCTAAATCCCACCCCTGTTTCCATTTATAGGGATATGAGCTTCGAATGTTATGGAAATTGACGTTCAAATGTTCAATAGGTCTTTCATTGCGCGTGTGTGTGTGTGTGTGTGTGTGTGTGTGTGTGTGTGCATGTGCGTGTGTGTGTACAGCCGTATAACCGTGTTGTTGGGTGGTTAAACCTTGGCAGCTACACCCTGGCCTCGGTGCCAGGCAATTTTCTAATCAGCGTATGCAGGTCATTGGAGTGAGATGGCTTCTCACTGAGCCTTTTTAACCGAGTAAAGATGTGGTGACTTTCCCCCCGACATGGAGAGTGCCAGGCCTCATGGTTTCACTTCGGTCCGGGGGAACCTTTCTTTTTATTGTGTATTTTTCTGAAAATAATCATTCCATGATGGACTCACATAGAGATCTCAATATCCTGTGTGGCAGCGGCTGAAGGTGGAGTCCTGTGTGGTAGTGATGGAGCTTAAGTTGCTTACCGTGTTACACTGAGTGTTGCGCTAAGCACTTCCAGCTTGCCTTAATGGCCAAACTGAAATTTCACAGTAATTGGAGTTGTGTTTTTCCACTCTTCCTCTTCATCTCTCTCGCTTTCTTTTTCACTTTCTCCATCCTTCTCGTGCTCTTTCTTTACTTCTATCTCCCCTTTCCGATCTCTCTGTCCGGTAGAAACTGTTTCCAACAGCCATTCAGACAAGGGAACAGAGTCTTGAACCCGACCATGCAGGATATTGTCACTTCATGTATGATTGGTGAACGTTTGGATTCAAACAGAAGTCTATCTCCTCCCTTGGGGTATTGTCTCCCCTCGCGGGATTCTTCAAGCTGAAGGTCAGACCTAGAGAGGGATCGACCTTGGAAAGCAGTGGGCCCTCTGTGCTCAAACCTTTCCAGACCTACACTTAAACTCCTATAGGTCATGTTGCGACGTACGGTGTGCGACGGAGTCCCAGTGATGTTTAGCCTGGTGACTGCCAGGTCGAGAGCACTGAGCTATTGGACCCATAAAGATGCCTGCTCCGTTCCGTGTATAAACATCCTATTGGACCACACAAGACCAACCCCACAAATCATGGTGTGACCGAACCATGTCACACGCTCCGCAACTCACCATTGGGTTTTTTACCAAAACAAATGTTCCGTCTTGTCAGAGGTGCCACAGTTGGTTAAACAGCAGCTTGAAAACCACAGAAAAGAATAGACCAAAAAGATGGAACCTGACGAGAACAAGGCTGGAGTCTGACGGGAATTTTACTGGAATCAATCATCAATTAACTTTTTGGAACAAGAATGTGTGTTAGTTTATGTTCTTACAAATTATCGAATTGGTCCATTCAGCTGAACCATATTCCATGTAAGCATGTGTGGCTTTGCAAAAAGCAATCTGGTAACATATTTGACCACTTGTATGACTAGAGGCTTTAGTTGATTTTATCGCAACAATATAGATGTGTCTCTGTGTGTGTGCGTGTGTGTGACGAAAAGGAGGAGCCCTTTAATAGGTATGAATGAACATGAGTCATGGCATCAGCAGCAGTAGTTTACAGGGCTGATGTGAATGAGCAGTCTCATCTGATGACTCATACACCCACCACAGACTTAAATGCAAATTATACAATGAAAATATGTTTGAAATACCTACAATTTGTTTTTCACTGGCCAACTCTTGTCTGGTCTTGCCTTGAATGTAAACCAAATTGTATTCAGTGTCACAGTGAGATAATCTGTTGTGTATCATTTCTTGTTCAAAGCCAGATTCCTGAACATAAATTTGAATGTATTCGAGTTTAAACAAACTGTCGCTATCTCATTCTAAACGAACGACCCAGGCCTTATAACCATTTCACCCACTTGAAAATAAACCAAACTGAGCCCTGCAGGATGTATTATCAACCACTTAAATACAAGGGGAAATTTACGGCATTTCTGAAGAAAAACAAAAGAAGGCCAGGTGATGACTTGGGTTGGGGCTGAGGCTGGCTGAGAAAACACTGTCCACATGACAGATGCCCTGTTAGCATTAAAGCCAGCAGCTCTCAGGTGATGTCACGTCTTTCTGCACTATGCCGTCTGCAGTGGCAGGCAACGGGACACACTAGCTTATGTCTCTGTTTGCTTTAGGATCGCTCACGGAAACAAATTCAGTCGTTTACACCAAGTGTCCTGTCGCCTCTGCTTTTCATCCAGTGTCACTGTGACAGAGGAAGGAGGGTAGAGAGGACAGATTACATTACATTAGACTAGAGAGATAGATAGATGAATAGACAGACAGACAGACAGATAGACAGATAGATAGATAGATAGATAGATAGATAGATAGATAGATAGATAGATAGATAGATAGATAGATAGATAGATAGATAGATAGATAGATAGATAGATAGATAGATAGATAGACAGACAGACAGACAGACAGATAGATAGATAGATATATAGGTAGACAGACAGACAGACAGATAGATAGGCAGACATATAGAAAGAGAGAAAGGCTAATCCTAGTTGGATAGACAGAAAGATAAAAACAGATAGAAACACAATAGATTGTCAATCGCCTTTACCATCAGCATACAAACAAGCATAGACACACCACACACACACACACACACACACACACACACACACACACACACACACACACACACACACACACACACACACACACACACACACACATTCACATTCACAGACTATTCTGCTCTCAGCTGGACCATGTTAACCAGACCACTCTCACTTATAGTCTTACTGTGCCAATGTGCTGGAAAACAATGTGCTTTCCTCTTAAACTTGACAAGGTCCAGCTTTCACCTCCAGAGTGATACAGGGGGATGACTTAAGCGCTGCCAGGGGCCAGGGGGTGACAGGAAGTTCAGTCAAGTCATTGTCAAATGTGTTTCTTTTTCAGGATAATCTTTTGGGGGGAATGAAGGAAGTCATTGTGTGTGAGTGTGTGTGTGTGTGTGTGTGTGTGTGTGTGTGTAAATATGTTTGAGGATGTTTGTGTGTGTGCATGTGTTTATGTGTGTGTCTGAGGGTGTGCCTGTGTGTGCATGTGCATATGTGCGTGTGTGAACAGCTGTGGCTGGTTACCTGGTTGTGCGGTACATCACAGCGGGAGAGGCTGTGTGCTGTGACATTGGCGTTACTTCCTGAGTTAACGTACTGATGTAATATGTCAGGGGTGGTAAACATGAGCATTCAATACCGCAGAGGAGGGCACAGCTCAGCTGACCTTTGCACATGTTGCATACGTTTCTCTCAGATGTATACAGTAGAATCCCTTATTCTGAAAATCGATTTTGGCTGGAAGAAAAAAAGGGACACACATACACACACTGTGTGTGTGTGTGTGTGTGTGTGTGTGTGTGTGTGTGTGGACTCGCATGACATTGTAACCATGTCCAGCTGGTCACCACGTCATGTTTCAGAGCGATGGAAAACATAGTACCGTTTCAAAGGCCCCGATCAGGGGGCAATTTCTTTTGGAAGGTGTTAAACATGTTGGTGGGAATGTTTCCTGTGTCTTCCAGGAAACCCAGTGAACGATCCCTCCTGCCCTGCCAGCCTCTCCCAGAAACATTTCCACCACTCACAAGACACAATGATTTTAACCCCTGGCCCAGACAGATCTTAACCAGGTGGTCCTCATCTCCATTGGGTGTGCATTTGTGTGTGTGTGTGTGTGTGTGTGTGTTTGTGTGTGTGTGTGTGTGCGCGCGCATGTGTGTGTGCGTGAGTGTGTGTATGTGCGTGTGCCTGTGTGTCCCTATGTGTGTGCGTCCATGTCTATGATTGTGTGTGTGATCACACAATAACCACATGGAAAACCACAAACTCTCTACGTACACTGCCTAAGAGCCCCAGATGTGATCCAGGCAGCTAGGAGCCATATAATGTAGTGTGTGTGTGTGTGTGTGTGTGTGTTTGCATGTGCATGTGTGTGTGAATGTATGTGATTGGGTGTGTGTGAAAGTCTTAGAAAGAGTAAAAGGGGCCCTACAGTGAAGTATTCACAGGTGTCCAGGGCTGTTAACATGTGTTTATAGTGCTGTCTCTCACACACAATATGACAGCCTTATGTTCCCCATATATATAATATGATAAAAAGGATTTGGAAAATGACTGTTTATGTTCCCAATTGAGATCAATTCACTGCACCAAATCATTACTTAACACTTGCCGTGAGTAGAGTGTGCTGCCGCGATACATAGAAATGTGTACATGTGTGACCAGCGTATTTATACTAGGACATGCTGTACACCTTGTGGTGAGCATGTGTTTCATTGCAGTCATATTTTATCCTGGTGATATTTATACGTGAATCAGGGAGGGCCAAAGACAAGTGTACCATTTTTCTTTCGGTTTATTCTCTGTCCAAGACCCCTCTTGACAAAGGTGAAACCGGAGCTTTTGGTTACGACAGCTATGCTAAAAGCCATAGCTATGTCAGATTATAAGGCATGCTTGGGTCTTGAGAACAGATTCGGCTTCAGTCCGATATTCCCCAGTTCCTTTGGAAACCCCCAAGGGCCCTATCATCGTAAACGTGGAATTTTTCACTCTGTCTGAAATTTTATCAAAGTCGACAATCTACAGATGTGCTTTCCTCTGGTCCACACACAGTGTATCGATGTCAGCCGTACCTTGGTTTCTTCTATGTATGACCATGGCCCTTTAAATGCAGAGATGTTTCCGTAGACCATTACCATTACTGTAAGCCAAACGTCAATTCTGTTCCATCTGACCATAATCTTTTAATGCGCAGCATAATGTACATTGGTCATTTTATTCTCGAATGATGATCACTATCATGCATAGGAGCGGTAGCAAATGCAAGCTGAAGACTTTGGAAAAAGTGTAAATGACGGACCTCAGGAGACTGAGTGAAAGGAAAAATACAGTAAAAATTAAGAAGACGGAGAGAGGGAAGAGGAAGGTTCTATTGAACAGCACTAGAGACAGCCACTGAGCCAACAATCAAAAGGCCTGAGTCAACAGGAAAAGACGCGGCGATGCCAAAAGGTAAAAAGGATATTGTTACCGACAGCACCCCACACCGCGGTGTGTATATGGGAGATGAACACAGGTCAGAGTTAATGTAACCCAGAGATCCAGCAACGCTCTCCAGTGTGCTGGCTTCCCTTTTCCTTCCTACTCCACTGAAGTCAGCTTACTGTTAGGATTACAGACCCCTGATTAGGCAGTTCAAAAAAAATAAAAGGTGGATAATGCCCTTGTAAAACCCATTGAAGGCGGCATTACATCTTGAATGATTTGTGTTTGTCTTTAATGAATGGGAGGATCCAATTTGGAAATTGTCAGATGATTTGCCAAAAAGTTAAGTTTGACTCTGTTGTCCTGTCAGAGGAAGCGGCTGTAAAGCTGATGCAATCATACACCGGATTGCAGGACTGCAGCTTGCAGTGTGTGTGTGTGTGTGTGTGTGTGTGCGTGTGTGTGTGTGTGTGTGTGTGTGTGTGTGTGTGTGTGTGTGCAGAAACCAGAGTGAACACCTGAATGAGGTTGGAGAGGGGCAATTGAAAGACCAGTGCGCCTACGAAGACTTCAACTATACAGGCCGGCATGAGGCAGAACTTTAGCCAGACGAGGTGAGGACTAGACAGACATTAATAGGTGGTAATTGCCGTGTCCCCCCCTTTATTTTTAATGATGTCAGGGTTATTACAACAGAGCCATCCAAGCCAGGGTTTTACCTTACATCAGTGTCTCTCCATGATCAGATGAGTGTGACCAGGGGGCCGCTGACATGTGCTAAATAATACATCACGCACATACATCAATAACACACATACACCTGTGTCAGAAGGTGAATACACACACACACACACACGCACATGCACACGCACACACACACACACACACACACACACACGGGCACACGGGCACATTAAGAACAGTGTTGATTGAAGTGTGCAGTTGTGTTTTAATGTACTGCTGTGTGATGCTGGTCCATCTCGTAAAATAGGTGTTTAATCACCACAAGGTGAAATAATAAATACAAATATGTTTTAGATACAGACCACACACACACATGCACTTACACACACACACACACACACACACACACACACACACACACACACAAATGTGCAAACACATGCACACACACTGACACACTTTGGCACATGCTAAATAAAATATCAGAGCCCAGTAAACTAATCCTGCCCACATATGCTGAGCACAGCATGGCCGGCACGTTGCATTGTGCTGCTGTATGACATTATGAGGTCTTGAGTTTCAAATTAGAAACCATAACATAGGCCAGAGCTGAGAGTTGTCCCAGGTCAAAATCCTTTTTGATGATTTCTTTTTCTTTTTGGCTTGCGAAAATGTTGCTCATCCACCAAATCCATTTGACAGGTAAGAAAAAACCAACACATAAATTCCGTTGATCAGCATAATGTTCCGAGCGTCGGAGTCCCCGCTCTGAGGAATGCGGCTCGGAATTAGAGTACGACCATGAGGATCCTGAAACTGTTTGTGGGGGGGAAAAAAACAGTCCATAACATTAGACAAATGTTTATTTGTAATACCACACATGGGTCTTTGCTCCTCGTTAGGCGTGCCTACTTGAGATTCATTGGGCAAAGGGTTTATGGGGTATCGTTATGTGCAGTCATAAAACTTCTACACTGGGCTTGATGAGAGCATTTCCCACAATCTATATATTACTCTCTCTCTCTCTCTCTGTCCGTCTCTCTCTTTCTCTCTCGCTTCAGTGCAATAACATAACGAGATACATCATTTGATGAAAAGGAAAACGTATAAATTGTGTACTTCCTTCACAACAGAAATGCAGTTAGTGAGCAAACCACTGTTTCATTGGCTAGTTGCAGGACCCATAATGACCTGTATTGATGAACAAGAAAGAGTAGGCCTATTTAAAGGTATTCTGCTATCTGTTGCTATTGTGCCTGCTAACAATCTTGAAGGAGTTAGCAGAAACGGTTCAAAAGCAGGATCTGTATAATACTCTTATATTAAATATTCATATAATTAGGGTTAGTGACAATGTTGTTCTTACGTGATTGCAGATGACTGTGATCGATGTCACACACATAAATGTAAAGAAGGACCAAATATTCGTGCAAGATTGCAATAGAACCCTGGCAAAACAATAAAAACGACTTAACTAGTATAGTAAAACTACTCAACTATTAAATTCCACCTTAAAGGGACCTTTGAACATTTAGTACTTTTTGTGCTCTTTTGGTTTCTTCACGCTGGATGTTGAAACACTTGCGGACTATATCCAGCTGTGTGCGGTTTACAGAGAAGCTTCCAGACACGGACCACTCACACACCGAGTTTCTGCTGTGACCTGTTTCTCAGACACCTCTGGGTGTCACCTCTCTCTCACACACACACACACACACACACACACGCACAAACACTCACACGCACATACAGACGTGCGCTTACACACACACACACACACACAAATCAAATCACACACACACACATGCACACATAAGTGTGTGTGCATGTGTGTTGGTGTGTGTGTGTGTGATTTTTCTCATCAGTCTTGATCCTCACGTTAAAAACATTTTATTGGGGGAAAACTCCGAAATATATATTTAACTATTTCAAATCATATTACGATTGTTTTGATGTTTTACTGGTGATGATTATTATTATTTTATTGATGTCTTTGTGTCTCCCTAATGTCTGTTAAAATGACCCCTCTGTAGTAAGCCGTTCATTAAGTGATGTCGCTGAAAACATTCAAATTAACTTTAGTTCATGAATGACCATAAGTGGTGCAAAGGCAGACAGTTTACCTTCTGATGATTAAGACCTGGGACCTAACAACATAAAGTTGTACACTCGTATCCACTGGCTATTGCTGTTCACATTTGAACATTGTTACATTCCTGTTTACATGTCTGACAAATACTTTAGTTGCGTGTTTTGCAGTGAGATAGAAAAGTATTCCTCTTACACTGACAAACACTAAGTACAGACACATCCGTTGGCTGAGATTCCACCTGCTTTCAAGACCATTGCGTCTGTGTTTTAACTATAAAAATTCCTGTCATTGCGACAGAGCGCGTTTGGCTGCATGGGTCCACGTTTTCAACGTTTACAGGCTGACCTAGGTAAGACTGAAGACACACACACGCAAGCATGCACGCACGCCTGCACACACACACACACACACACACATACACACACACACGCAACCCTCCCCAACCTTGCATACAAAAATACATACATACATACATACATACATACATACATACATACATACATACACACATACACACATACATACATACATACATACATACATACATACATACATACATACATACACACATACACACATACACACATACACACATGCATACATGCATACATACATACATACATACATACATACATACATACATACATACATACATACATACAAGCAAACCTACACATAAACACTTGCATGAACACACATACAAGCATACGTACAAGAAGTTGAAATACGTATTGTATGAATTTGAAAAGAGATTTGAGAAAACAACAGACACCCTACACATGCACACACCCTTCCCCACTACACCTGCCTTTCCACCCCAACCCCTACCCCTCCCCCACGCTCCCCTGCACCACTCCATCTGTAAATGTCTCACACGTATGAAACAGGAGCCCCGATGCTTTCTAAGAGAGGGAGAGGAGGGAGGGGGGAGATAGAGAGAACAAAATGTGTGTGAGAGAGAGAGAGAGAGAGAGAGAGAGAGAAAAGGAGAAAGAACAAGAGAGCGAGAGAGAGAGTAAAAGAGAATGGGAAAGAGAGAGAGAGATCTTTTTTTAAACAGTGATCTCTCCTCCACCCTCTGTGCCCTGGCCCCCCCTCCAGTTCCCCCTCCCCCACCCACCCACCCACCCACCCACCCCCACCCTCCCCCTACGACCTATCATACCCTGTGCTGGCATCAGGTGTCCGCCCCCCCCTTTGAAACCCAGGAGGGGATCAAACAGGCGGCATGCATTGAACATGGTGGCTCCCTGGCCACCAGGGCCCTTAATGGAGGACAGCCATGACTTACTGTATAGGCCCAAGCTAGGGACACAAAGGGCTGGGGCATAGGCTGGAACATGGAGGGAAACGGTAGAGAAAGAAAGAGAGAGAGAGTGTAAAACAGAGCTAGAGAAAGAGAGTAAGACAAGAGGCAGAATCAGAAATCAGAAAGCGTTTAGTTTTTTAGGTCTATTGGATACATTGGTGCTGTAAACTGAGGAGATACAAAAGAAAGAAGAAAAAAAAGCAACTGTACAAGCCAAGGATATGAAATTAAGAAGAATTACATATATAAAATATAAACTATTAAGTATATTCAAATGTGCAAGTGGCAATGGTCACGGACAAAGAGATCGGCACAGACCAACAGGCACATTGACGTGATTGTCTGCATTTCTATTAATTAAGTTTTGTGATGGTCAGCAGTGTTATGGAGACCTAATGCGCTGGGAGTGATGGATGATAGTTATTTTCTAGTGGCGGGGAGTAGGTGCACATCTGAGGCCGATTGGCTAATCACAGATTTCACGGTGAAAATAAATTAATAAAATGAAATTAAAGATAACAATGTTATCCTATCCGATCCCCAAGTTTTGTTTATGGGCATATTATTTGGAAGTGAATACTACATTATGTGTCGGCAATTGTCAACACAATTTGATACTTGAATTAAATATCATGAAAGTCCAACATTATTTCTCAGTTGCAGTAACCTCCATTGTTTCTCAGACTGGGACTTAAAACATTGCATTGTTCCATATACATTAATCCAAGGCCAAATCTGCTGGGACAAAGAGAGCTTGGTTGGATAAAGTGAACATTGATTCTGTTCAAGCAGCTCCTTTGCTTTGTCTGCTCTGGTAATTGTTTTCAGATTGGCGTTCTGGACATTTTTTGCTATTTCTGCTGATCAAACAGATAGACTTGCTTATACTTCATTTATTGTGTTGTGGTCAATTACAGTGGCTATTACGGCTGTGGAGAGATGAAGGGATACAAGGTTGTGTATTGTTTCGGCTGTTTTATATTTTGAGGTATTTATTTTATATTCTTATTTGGGGACATTTTTTTGGCAACATCTTGTTTTTACCAGTTTGTGCGTTAAAAGCCTGTCAACAATCACTGCTGACTTCCCAGTGTAAGTTGGATATAGCACACATGCAAGCAAACACACACACATACACACGCAAGCACATACGTACACACACACACACACACACACACACACACACACAAACACACACTTCCAGTGAAACTGAAATAGGTAAGGAGAGAGTGATGTTTTCGTGGATTGCAGCCAAATAACCCGGAGGTATTCTCCTTCTTATTATTTTCCCTTTTTCTTTGTCAAACTATGGTCATAATACTAAAATGCTGCATATAATAAAAACACAGCATAAAATCATCATATTTTGCATAAAATAACATACTGCATAATGTACTGCAGTGCAACAGTTCCTTATTTTCCAATTTTAGGAAATATTTGGAGAGGGTGACAGGAATGGAGTGTGAAAGAGAGAGAAAAAGAGAGTGGTAACTCTATAGCCAGAAAAGAGTCAAAGACAGGGAGAGAGAGAGAGAGAGAGAGAGAGAGAGAGAGAGAGAGAGAGAGAGAGAGAGAGAGAGAGAGACAGACAGACAGAGAGACAGAGAGAGAGAGAGAGAGACAGAGAGAGAGAGAGGGTTAGAGAGTGAGAGAGAGCGTGAGAGAGTGAGAGAGAGCGTGAGAGAGTGAGAGAGAGAGAGGTTAAGAGGTACAGGATAGCTGACATGTTTAGAGTCTGAAGGCAGTAGACTCCGCCTTTGATTGTTGGTGTGTTATGTTCGGGTGGTTGCCAGAGGCAACACACGA